>OW203985.1:10981200-11461200 GCA_934047225.1 Ypsolopha sequella
ATGGTTTAAAAAATGCGAAATGAAATTGCGTTTTATTGTGTACTACATACGTAAAATGAAATTTGATAACTTATTTACTTTAAAATTATGTCAAACACAAAAATAATAGATCTTTTTGATTACATTTTTTAAATCCACCACAAAAATTTATTTTTATAATTTAAAACATAGAATTCAATCGAAACTTATCTCCATGCAACTCGTATAACCAAACGCAACAATTGAAGGAAAACCGAGTTTCAGCTGCTCGACCCCAGGTGGTGGCATAAGTTTACTACTACTCAACAGTATATGTAGTTGAAGAGCTTGACACGGGATTACTTTTTTTACTAGATGTGATGTCTGAAAGAGACAGCGCTATATCTTATCGTATTATTTGTCTTCGTCCGAGTTTTGTAGTTATAATAACGTGTCATAGTTTCGAATCAATTCAAGTGTCAAGTCAACTGCAACTGCAAAATATTTTTGAATCGGTCGGTGTTTTATTTTATAGTATGTTTCTTTATTATATTAGTATGACGAAATAGCAACCGAACCAAAATACAAAAACCGGCCAAGTGCGAGTCGGACTCGCGCACGAAGGGTTCCGTACCATTATATATAAAGACGGCATAAAAACATGTCTGTTGTATGGGAGCCCCTTAAATATTTATTTTATTCTGTTTTTTAGTATTTGTTGTTATAGCGGCAACAGAAATACATCATCTGTGAAAATTTCAACTGTCGTACTATCACGGTTCATGAGATACAGCCTGTTGACAGACGGACAGACAGACGGACAGCGGAGTCTAAGTAATAGGGTCCCGTTGGTTACCCTTTGGGTACGGAACCCTAAAAAGTAAGAAAAAATATTTTACGAGTAATCTGTGGCCGAACTGCCCTAAACCTTTTCATAATATCTTTCCTACAAAAATATAACCCCAAACTGTGTTCATATAAAAAACAATTCTTATTTCTGTGCCAAAGCCAAGGGTTTTGACTAAAAAGCACCACAATTTTAATTAAGTGAACATCATTTATTGATTTTAATGGTAGAATAAAAATTGTTTTACCTAATTTTATTCCAAAATAATCAAAAACACTTACCGTTAAACGATTGTCATAGACAACAAGTCGCCGCAATCATTTGACATTTGCGATGAACTAAAAAATCTTAGACAATTCGAATTATCTGTCAATCTTAACAAATCATTCACTCATTGTCTAAAATAACAATACAAATCGTAAAGCATCTATGAATACCATAGACAATTCGAATTGGCCGTTTGACAAGTGAAATGATTAGTTTTAAGCTATCAAATGAATACGATTTCATGACTATTTTCTTACACAATCGCACCTCTGATTTTCATGTTTAGTTTATGAGTTTAGCGAAAGAATCATTAATTAGAGTAAAATAATAACACATGTTATATACGTAAATAAATCCAAAATTTGGGTTGATTGGTTGTTTAGTAAGACTAATTGAACGGGCAAAGTTAGGCAGATATTTAAATTTATTTGTAGCGTATTTGGATATTTATTTGTAGCTCTTCTGGAAGGATGGGTTTTTTGTGCGAAATTTTTCTGATCTGTGCAGAGGTGTATATATTGTATGTAGAGCATGTGTGTAGAGTGTAAGGCGTTCATGTAGTTAACCATAATCATGTTGCTTCTGATTATTGGTGGTATTGCACTGAGGGCAATTTTTGGTATCAGCCCTTTCGGTGCTGCACCAATTTCCAAACATTTTCCTAAAAATTGTAAATGGGTATAATATTGGGAAAGTTTGGCTGTTATATTTTTTATTTTATTTACGATTTCCTTCATTTACGTTAAAATTTAAGTAAGAAGGTTCTAATTTGATTAACTGGCACGTTGCGAGTATTTATGTTCATCAAAATTATACTGACTTTGACAGAAGGCTGTAACAGATGATCAAGATTTTGGTATTTGTCAAAAATGCACAAAGGAGCATATAACAATAATGAAAGATGTTTTTGAAACGTGGATACGCTATATTGAGACGCCAGTAAGAAGAACACAGTGTAACCTATAAAGCACAAGATTAGAGTCCATCAAACGAGCAGCAATAATTGTGTGGGTTCTGTTCCATATGCCTGCTTCAAGCAGTCCTCATCGAGTTACGTATTGATATTGGAGACCGTCAATAGCCCTCTGAAGAATGGAGAGAAATCCTTAGAGTCTCTGGCTGCCTTCGAATGTCTTGCGCACACAATGCACTGTATGAAATCAACTGCAGCTCTTGGGACAAATGCACGTGTGGTTGCGTCTCTGCAGTTTTTCAATTATGCACCTCGACGTGATTCTTCAATCTTTGTTGCATAAAATCTTTTTATTGTTGTTGCACTCGAAAAGAGTTATTCGTTCATAAGTTTATAATATAATCACATGTGCGAGTAATACTTTAATAAATATATAATATTGCCTCTATTGGCCTTTTATTTGTTTTTTATTTTGATTTATTTTATTTTTGACGTAAAGATTATATTTTATGCTCTGTACCTATTTGAGACCGAGGAGTCGTCGACCTTTATTTTGGTAAACTCGCTTGGCTTTACCAGAACCGTAGTACTTTATTATTCTTTTATTACCCATTATTTACCATTTATTATTGTCTTCTACAATGTTAGTTTATTTAATAAATGATACAGCAAACTAACCTAACCTATACATTACACTTACACTTATTGCACAAAAACAAAACAAAAGGGAATATTTACATTACTATACACCACACACCACTAGTTCACAATATTGATACAAAATCGGAATCGTCAAATGCACTACACTACCACAAAAACACCTGATATTAGCCAAAATTTTCTTTCCACTTTCTATGTGTTTTTCATTGCCCGAAATAAAGACATTTTATTTTTTTATTTTTGCGTGACGGGAGCGTGTCGTTTGACTCTAAGTGCCTGATTAAATTTAAAAGCAATAATCAAAATCGTTAGATCTTGTTTTGGTATTTTTTTTTTCAGGCGCTATTAAATATTTTCAAGCTTTTTCCTTCTAAAACAAATTGAATAAAAAAAGAATCTCATAGGAATCTTTACTTCTTTGAACCATACCTGAATATGTGATGTCTTCTGCATTTTAGCCCGTATTTGGTGAGAAACTGATGATAAACAGTTTCTTATTTTTATGACTTTGCAGTAACGCGTGAAGCTTATTATAGCTTTAAATGATAAATTATGTAAAAACGAATTCCAAGGGGTCTTAGAATAAGAATCAACGTATGTTTATGCAGAGCTGCAATTTTCTAAAGCGACAGGATGCAGCGTCTTCGAAATTCTAAAATGTCGAATTTCACATTTTGTCCGGGATAATCGCCTTAACGTCTTTAGACTTCTACCTAAGATGTGCTCAGTACATTATCCGTGTGAATATAACATTAACTACTCTCTAATGCCGTTCTGTACCGACTGGGATGATTTATGATTCCGTTTGACCCGTGTCATGTCAGCGCATCACGCACGCGTATTATCCTGGCAAACTGGCGTATGTTGCCGTAGCTCGTATTGCGAAGAAGTAAGGCTTAATTTGCTAAAGTTTTAAATGATAAGTAGGTTGCGATGGCACTCTGTTATGTAGTGCTCAACGGACATGCTTATTATGAGCAAATTTCTTTGTTTAAATTGGATTTTTGAAGTTGATACTTCTTTGTTCCTATCTCAGAAATTATACATCACTTCTGGAACAACATTTGTAACGAAGGATAATTTGATTTCTGATTTTATAAAATATTACGTTTTTTAGGGTTCTGTAGTACTTAAGATACAAAAGGAACCTTTATAGTGAGACTCCGTTGCCCGTCCGTATGTCACAGCCTCATAAATTAAACACCGTTTAAGATAAAGACATGAAATTTGTCACGAAAATAGCATTAAACTGCCCACATATCAAGGTGTAAAAAAATATGAAATATTTGAAATCGTTCCAAATATATCAAATCGTAGATATTAAAAAGCTGATTGTAAAGATTTATATTTTTACTATATTTTTACTGGCACTGGTTTTAGAGATTGCTTTATTTTGTGTTTGTACTGCTTGCTTTGCTTGTGCATGTTTTATGAGGGAGGGCGGGTGGTGCTTGAGTCTGCATTTTGAATAGCATGGTAAGAGTGTTTATCGGAATATTGCAAATTATTAAGATATCCACAAATTCATGATGGACTTCCGCAAAGTAACGCCTTTTTCAATAAATTTTATAATCATATTATTAAAACTAGCGTGAGCTGATATACTAAATTATTATAACATGTGGCTTGGACACTCAGGTTAACTACAAAACTAACGAAATAACGAAATTCTCATACAAACTATCATCCGCTTACTGTCAAAGTTTGAGACTAGCCGTTCGAGCTGTGCGATGAGATGACGCAATACAAGGTGAATTAGTAAACATCGTCCAAATTCATACTTGAGCCTTGGTAAGTGATCAGCATCATGAACCAATAACGATTTTTGTAAAATTCATAAAATTAAATTTCGACTCCCCATGGTGATTCACTCAGGACTGGGAGTGAATTGCTACGGGAAGTCGAAATTTCATTATACGAATTTCACAAAAATTGTTATCGATTCATGATGCTGATCACTTACCGAGCCTCTAGTATGAATTTAGACAATGTTCAAAAAGTCACCTTGTATATGAGAATACGCGTAAAAGTAATAAAATATATATATGTAACTGTAAAAAAACTAATTACAGAAATCTGCACTCAATCACTTCTTAGCAGGTATTATTTTCACGTGATAAAGTTATATAAGGTCTTTCAATTTAAATGGAAAGTAATTTAGGAGGTGATTCGGTATCGTTAATACATCACATTCCACTGCAAAGTACTTTTTTTGCGCGAACTTTTTCTTCACTTGTTTTTCTTCAACTGAGTCAGCTGATCGGATCACTTTTTCATGACATATAAATTGTACTAATTCCACTGACGCCGACTATAAAATATGTCGAAATATATCTGGAAACAATTATTTCAATAAGTGTTTTTACATAAATAAATATATATTGTTAAATGAATAAAAAAACAAATAAGTTATATTTAATATTTAATTATAAATATATGCAATACGTATAAGTAAATATATGCATAACTTTGCCCATCCGATTAGTCTTTCTAAGAAGAAGGGCAGGAAACTTAGCAAGATCATATCTCTTTTTCATAATATTGGTTACAAGTAAATGTAAGCCTATAAGCATAGTATAAGTTAATTAAGCCTATAGTATAATTGAATAAAGAGATAAAAAATACAAGACAGGAGAAAATTATGTCATGAAGGCAAAAAGAAATATATAATACCTTTATATGCTTGTCCCATATATTCCATCTGCTTTTACAGTGATTTCATCTTTTAACTAATTAATGTTAATTTTAGAGAAATCATAACATAAGTTAGAAAATAATACTAACTACTATTATGACAAAGATCACTATCATAACCCCATGCTTTAGTTTCGTATAGGTAATCATTTATTTTATAATATGCCTTCTTCAATAGGCTCTGCTTAATATTCTCTGACAAAGTAAGGACCTCCTTTGGAAGTTTGTTGTGTTAGCTAACAAAGTTTAATCAGTATGGTATTTGACTAAGTATGAATTTTCAAGTAAATTTACAAATGAAATGAATCTGTATTATTATGTTGGAAGTATTAATTTTATATAATAAGGTATTTATTGAATAATGATTTATCCAAAAGATTAACAACCAAAAACAGTATGTATTTTAAGACTTGGTATTGATTCGAGTAGTCAATCAATGGCGGTCGAAGCGATTGAAAGGTAAAGACGAAGAGCTTGAATGTAAAAAGGATTACTTGTTGTAAAATAAGAAGAGTGAGATATTAAAGTCATTTATAGTATCGAATAGAGGAGCAGTTTCTTTTAGATCAGAAGTGGTACCTACAGAACTGACGCAAGAATATCGTGTGAGTATTTTGTGCTTTCTTTTTACAAATGACCATTACCAGCAATGAATCATTAATTACCAGAGTAAAAATATGTCCATTACTGAGTTGAATAAGTAGGTAATAAGCTTTACCATGCGTCTATCTACCAAAGTGAGTCCTTTTGTTGCTATTCTACCAGGTTCTACCAGGCACTTGGTTACAAAGTGGGTAAAGATCCCAAGTAGCAGAATGGGTAAAATACCCAATTAAGAAAAGTGTAAGTCAGTGTCCTCCCAACTAGCACATATCAAAAACAACTAGAATAGGCAGAAAAACTCGTAGAATGGGTGTTTACAAGACATTCTACATTACATGTTGTGATTTTCATCTCATATTGATAGTTTATGGAACGAGGAAAATGTTTCGGGGCAGTAACATAGGCATTGAAGATGTATAGAGCAATTTGATATGGTGATACCATAGAGAAGAAATGTATAAGATAGAGTGCCACTAGAGTACCCCACAGACCAAATGTCTGTGGAGTATCCAAAGACAAGACAACCTCGAAACCTCAGAATAAGGAATACAAATAGAAACCTGGCTAAAATAATACGCGGAGACAGACACCTATCCTTGATTTTCTTACGACATTTTAGTGCGTTAGAGAGAGATGGATATGTATTAGTTTTTTCTTAATTAGGTAGGTTGTCACTAGTTCGTTGCTTTGCTAGTGATGTAACAATGTCGATTTTTGCCTACGATAAATACCAAATCGAAATGAACCGCGACCAATCTCCTTACCACACATCATATCGTATCAAAGTGTGAAAAAAAAGAGAATGCAGGAGGCACCGACCTTTCTGGTGACATCCTCTTGCTTTGGAAGGAGGCCAAGAGAATTAATAGCAAAGTGGTCTCTGTCTACCCCAGTGGGACACATGTTATATTGTGTAAATAAGGAATTAATAAAAGGATATCTTTCGTTTAGCATAATATTTTTTATTAAGTACAAATTACTATATCGTAGGCAGGTAGGTACATAAGTTAAGTCCAAAATTGTGCTTGTTTCTAGTACAAAAAATGCTATAGCTTGTATCAGAGATACAACCGTAAACTATTTAAGTGGATACTTTTTAAGTCGCCTCTTAACTCAATCAAATAGATGTTCGTTGATGTCGCGTCTTTGTTCAATCAAGGAAGAAGGAATTAATCGCAACAATAGAAATCATAATAATCATAGACTTATAGGATTCGTAATTATAATATTATGTCAATGATGAGCGATGACAGCGCAATTACTACAGAGGTAATTTCATTTTTTTTATTTCTATCAAATAAACATCAACTTATCTTGAATAAAAACAAATAATGAACGATTAAAATACCTAATAACCTGTAATAAGAAATCAAATTATGCGCAGTTCAAGTCAATAAGCATCCCCAAAATTCATTTCACGATAGAACTACCCTGTCAAAGTACTTTTATTGTCAACCACTAAGTACGAAAATGTCTTGATCTGCGGAATTTCTTCGTGAAGTCGATCACGGCAGTAACGTGAACGAACAGGCCTTTCAGAACGATTTGCGAACATAGAAGTATGAACTTTTCTAAACCACAGACATCCATAGGTACTGGTTCTGTTGCCTAAAATTGAAAAATTATCGAGTTAACATACTATAGTATAGTACAAGCACGTACCTACAAACAAGATTGATAATGCAATTATACATAATTATTTAAAGGTTACCAATGTGTCTGTATCTGGTAAATATAACGTTGGTAAGGCATCTGCTTTTAAAAGTCTCCATTTTAAATTTTCGTTTGGTCCAAAAGAATCCGACGTAAAGTGTTTCGAACAAATATGACCGCTTTTTTTAATTGCCCAATTTGGTCAAATTATTCGTCTAAGCCATTCACTTTTTAATTCTTCCCTTTTTGGAAATCTGTAACAAAAAAATATAGCGATATTTATTCGGCATTATTTTTCTTTTAACTCGCGCTGCAATGAGGGATTTTCTTTTCTTTTTTTTTTACTCTTCCCTAGTCGCTGGATAGATGGCGCTGAACTTGGTAAGTTACTGCAAGGAACGGAACGTCACATAATTTTTTGATTATTGCACTTGGATGTAATTTTGAGATCGTAAAACGAAACGTACATAACAAAGTAATTAATGTCATTGTCACATCACATCACAATGACATTTTGAAAATAAATAAATAATAACAACAAGGAAAAAGAAAAAAATAATTAGCAGTCTTTTTATGAGTTTTCTAAGCCAGAAAGAAAATGTCCCAAGAGAAAAAGAAGAGAAATCTGTGCCTTGTGGATTTGTATAAAAATGGAGGCATACATCTTTTTCCTAAAGATGAAAGTCGTAAAGCGCAATGAGTACAAGCCATGGTACATTTTAAACCTGGACGGACCATAACAAACCATTCGCAAATAATATGCTGAGCACACATGTCATCAACCAACGAGCGTATGTGACGTGACGTGACGTGACGCAATGTTTTTTTTTTCAATCGTTTTGGCTTTGGCACCTAGCAACGTAGTCAGTTCAACACCATCTACAGAGTTCTGGGAAACTATGTTTTTTTTTTAATACTCAAAAAGAAAACCTCTCATTAATCTATTATCCTTTATGCACGGCTGCCACGGGAACCAATGTTCGATAGTTTGCCACACGGACTTTAGTACATCACTATACGAAAAAACATAACCTCTCGTAGTCGGCAGAAAATCTATATAAAACAGGCAAATATCGGTGTAGAATTGAACATGAGTATGATTTACAAGAACTACTATTATTGTTACTGAGTTTTAGGTATGATCCTGAAACTTATTAACATAAAAACTATCAGAACTCACCGATGAAATGATATTGCTTCATTGTTGTTTTCTTTTCTTCCTGTATGCGATTTACAGCCTTCAATCGCACAAGACATTTTATTACAATGTTAAAAAAACAATCAACACAAACAATAATAAATCACACTTTCACGAATTTTGAGAGGAAGAGCACCAAAATATTTAATTTCTCTCGGTGAAGCTGTAAACTTTCGCAAAATGCAATAGACATTTCGATGCCACCAAATTAAGGCTGCGTATAAACCTGGACAAATTAGTGATTTTGCCCCCGCATCCCCGCACCTCAACTGTTTGCGCGACCGGCCGTCACCGGCCGCGAGCGCTATTTCTTAGCTCCCACGAGCGGTGTGGATCCGCGGTCATTAACCCGTGCACGTGCTAGTTTTCAATAATAAGTATAATGCATCTACGATGTATAAAATTCAACCCAGTTGACAAAACGGTTTGTTCGCAATGGCATTTTTTTGCGTAATTGTGTTTGCATCTAATTTTTATATTTCAAAATTTTATTTTTCGAAAGTCATACTTGCAAAGATAATGATAACGATGATGATACAACGACACGTCGATACGACGATACGTCGATACAACGATACGTCGATACGCCGATACGTCGATACGCCGATACGTCGATACGCCGATACGTCGATACGACGATACGTCGATACGGGGATACGTCGATACAACGATACGTCAATACGCCGATACGTCGATACGTCGATACGTCGATACGGGGATACGTCGATACGCCGATACGTCGATACATCGATATGTCGATACGAGGATACGTCGATACAACGATACGTCGATACGCCGTTACGTCGATACGTCGATACGGGGATACGTCGATACAACGATACGTCATTACGCCGATACGTCAATACGTCGATACGTCGATACGGGGATACGTCGATACAACGATACGTCGATACGTCGATACGTCGATACGACGATACGACGATACGTCGATACAACGATACGTCGATACAACGATACGTCGATACGCCGATACGTCGATACGCCGATACGTCGATACGACGATACGGGGATACGTCGATACAACGATACGTCAATACAACGATACGTCAATACGCCGATACGTCGATACGTCGATACGACGATACGTCGATACAACGATACGTCGATACACCGATACGTCGATACGCCGATACGTCGATACGACGATACGTCGATACGACGATACGTCGATACGGGGATACGACGATACGGCAATACATCGATACGACGATACGTCGATACGAGGATACGTCGATACGTCGATACGTCGATACGTCGATACGTCGATACGTCGATACGTCGATACGACGATACGTCGATACGACCCTACGTCGATACGACGATACGTCGATACGGGGATACGTCGATACAACGATACGTCGATACGCCGATAAGTCGATACGCCGATACGTCGATACGACGATACAACGATACGTCGATACAACGATACGTCAATACGCCGATACGTCGATACGACGATACGTCGATACGACGATACGTCGATACAACGATACGTCGATACGCCGATACGTCGATACGTCGATACGACGATACGTCGATACGGGGATACGACGATACGGTATTACGTCGAGACGACGATACGTCGATACGAGGATACGTCGATACGCTGATACGTCGATACGACGATACGCCGATACGTCGATACGACGATACGTCGATACGACGATACGATGATACGTCGATACGTCGATACGAGGATACGAGGATACGTCGATACGAGGATACGACGATACGTCGATACGAGGATACGACGATACGTCGATACGACGATACGTCGATACGACGATACGAAGATACGTCGATACGACGATACGGCAATACGTCGATACGACGATACGTCGATACGAGAATACGTCGATACGCCGATGGTGATGGTGAGATAAGGTTTTGTTAGTCTCCCAGAGGGGTAGGCAGCTAGGCAGAGACTACAGATTTCCATCTGCTACGATCCAGACACAACTCTTTCGCCTCTTACACATCCATCAACCATATTGATTGTGATATTAAATTGTAAGCTAAAAAAAATACCTCAGACGAAAAACTTAGCGATATTCATTAGTCCATTGAGACAACCTTTAGTTCAACATCTTTAATAAAACATGACCTATCTACTTATTTTGTTAAGTAATGGCGTACCTTTGCATTACTTTCATCCACTGCTTTATTTTCACTCGTAAAACATTTTTATTCCATTTTTTAAATTGGTTGCATTTATTTCCCATGTTTCAAATTACGAGATTTATTTAAATTACGAAACCCGGACGTCGAGAGCGCAAAAACGTAGCCCTCCCGTCTCAACGGAGCGATCACAACTGACCGACGGGTGAGTGACGAAACAAAGCATGGAACAAAAAGCGCGTGCGACCGAGATATCTTGTCACCGCCTTGTCTCAGAATAAATCGACGTAAGCGCCAATTCTTAGATGTTAAATTAAATGAAAACGAAACAGAATTATTCAAAATCCCCGTGCAATTATACGGGGTCATTTGTTTTCTTATTTTTAATACAAATTTCAAGGCAAACTGTTTTAAGAAAGGTCCTTTAACACTCGAAAAACTTGAAATATAGAGGTAACTTCGTAATTTTTTTCTATCGAGCGAACTTAAAGCTTTTGCGTTTTTGCTTCTGCACGAATATCAGCCCTATAGTCTATTATCTATATTATTTTTATTAAACCGATTGACCAAGTTACACAATGTTTTATGCTCATTTGAAATTGTGCATCTGACATTATACCGACCCTTAAGATGTGATGCACGCAACGAACGATATTACAACACAACGATACAATGATGAGACATATTTAATTTGATGGTATTATAATATTTAAAATACATCCAAATTACATCCATCTGACATTTGTTTGGTTCAAACTAGTGACACACCAGGAAAAAATATAAAGTAAGTGCGGTCCGTCGTTTCATTCACTCGTACACAGGAGTAATTTACGTTAGATGAGTACAATGGCTACTGCCCAGTTCTTATTTTAGTCAGGCTTCTATTTGTATTCCTTATTCTGAGCTCGAAACCTCAGAATAGTATTCCTTATTCTGAGCTCGAAACACATCTACCAAAACATGGTCCGATTTCCGTCATAAGGTGTTTTCTTATTTACGTGAAATAAATCTGCGCTCAAAAACGCATTTCCACAAAAGGCGTTTTCTTACTCTCAGATGAAGGTGCGTTCCAAAATGCAATGTTACAGTTTACATATACATAAATTTAGATTAGGGGCCAATTCATTGGCGGCCAGTTTGCTACTGTATACTTTGATGTACCACGCACAGACATTCAGTATTTATTTTTCACTCGTTTTGTATTTGAGATCAATAAGAGGTAATAATAATGAAAATTCTTTATTGCACTTATAAACATAGTACACAAGGCGAACTTAATGCTAATTAGCATTATCTTCCAGTTTACCTTTGGTGATGTGGATAAATTATGGTAGTGCCGGAAAAGATGATAAAATTATAATTAAATAGGTACAAGCTTATAAGTAACTAAATATTAAACAGTAAAAAGTTTACACAATATTAAAAACCATTACTTACTAAGCAGTATCAATAGTATATAGAGGTATATATTATAAATATATAAAATAGATATATATATATGTATTTCTATACAATAAATACACATATACATACATATTAATATATAGATACACATTTAAGACAAGACTCTAAACTCGTGCAAAAGAAGAAACAAAAAACCCGATTAAATAGTTCGCGTTTTAAGAAATTGCTGATGAACTCTATTTTTAAAAACTGCTAGTGATAGAGATTCTCGTACCCTGACCGGTAAACCATTCCAGAGACGTATTGCGGAAATTGTGAAAGAACTAGTAAACATGTCAGTATTATGTGTCGGAGTGCGCAGAAGTGAACGGTTCTCAGGTCGCTGAGAGCGGCTAAGAGAACCGAGAAAAACAAACCGCTCTTTTAGATAAGGAGGGGATAGGGGGTCATTGAGGATGTTCCAACGAAGAGATAATATGTGAGCGTTACGACGATTTCGGATGTTAAGCCATTTAAGATCAGAACGAGATTGAGACACATGGTCATACTTACGTAGGCCGAAGATGTATCGTATGCATAAATTGAGGAGACGATATTTAGTCAAATAAAGTTTTTCATAATGTCAGCTCATCTAAAAATTTTGTCAATCGTGGGGGTTATGCAAGCCTTGTCTCCTGCGATGGTGAAACATTTAAATACAAGAGATACACTTTTGAATATTAGTACGATTGTTTACAATGAAATTAAATCCGTTCACAAGCGATACGCATTGGCTTCGAAAAAAATAAATAAAAATAAATAATAGGGTTATTTATTAATATAGTATACTACACAATAGTGTGGTTGACGAAATTCATGAGCTGTTTTTCCTTAGGCAGCGTAAAATTTCTGAACCGTGTACGCCTCCTGCAACATCACCCTTCAATAGAGATGCTGATTTTCCGCAAAAGGCTAAAGGAGCCAGGAGATCAAGACAAAAGAAACTTGATAGGTCAGCTAGTAGTAGTGAATCTTCTCCTGCTCAACGCAAACGGCACAATAAAAAAAAGCATATTGAGGAGAGGCATTGCAGACGTTCTTCGAGTTCGAGTTCAAGTTCTTCGAGTGCAAGCCCTGCGCCTAAGAGGCAACGTAAAAAGGGCAAAAACCTCTCGGTTCTTCGTGACCTGGTAGCAGTACTGGAGAGGAAAGATCGTGCTCCCCAAAGTCATGGAGCTTTAAATATGATACCTGAGTTCGACCCTCAGGCTAAGGTTCAAAGTATGAAGGACTGGTTGCAAAAGATGGATTAGACTGCTTCTGTCTATGGGTGAACGGAGAGACAGACAATTTTTTTTGCACTTTTACGTCTGACAGGCTTGGCAAAACGATGGTATGACGATCTAACCAGCGTCAAATATACTGGGGCAAAATGGCAAGAGAAACTCTAAAGGCTTTCCCATGCGAGGACAATTATGGCGAACTGCTAACAGAAATGTTAGCCAGAAGAACTAGGAGAAACGAAACTCTTGAAGAATATTATTACGATTAATGCGACCGATTAACAGATGCGAGATTTCCGAGCAAAAAGCTGTAGATTGTCTCACACATGGCATCTTTGACAATAATATAAGGATGAGAGCCAAAGGTTCAAGAAGTACTCTTGTACTTAAAATATTCACTAAACGCGACGAAAAACCATAAGAAAATAGGAAATTTCAGAGAATCAGTGTATATTCAGCACAAAGATCAACAACGTGTTCAAGGATCAGACAATCTGAAGCAGTCGTAATTATCTTGGTGTTTTAATTGTGGAGGTATTGGGCATTTCTGGGCTGATTGTCGTAAAAATCTGATCAAATGCGATAAATACCGAAGAGTTGGACATACATCCCAAAATTGTGGCAAGGTGGCCGCTAATAACACACCATTGGCCTCTGGAACAACAAAAAAAAGTGCTGAAGATAGAGTTCACCTCTAAAGCCAGCAACAAAAAGTACTACAAAGACGTGATGATTAACGGTGAAAAATACAAAGCTTTTGTAGACTTAGGCAGTGAGTGCACGCTGCTCGGTAACGAAGTGTTTAAACTAACTAATGTGTCACATGATTACTTTGATCTTCCACTACTCAAGGGTTTTGGGAGTGGAATGATAAGGCCAACCGCTAAAGTTAACATTACCGTGAAAGTCGACAACATAGAAGAAGTCATCGAAGCACACATTGTACCTCAAGCACTACTGCCTGCAGATACAAGCATACTAATTGGGCAAAATCTCACTGAATTTCCAGGACTACGGGTATTTAAGACGGATTCAGAGCTTTCACTATTCAGGCCAACAGAGACTGTTAAGGTTACTCTTGCAGAGACCACTGAAGTAAGTGGCGCCTCAACGGTGACGGTCAACTGTGATTCATACTCGGGACCGTTATACGTGTCTTCTGAAGCTTGCATGAAGCCTGGAACAGAATACATTATACTAACTGGTGTTTACACAGTCACAGATGGTCTATCAAGTGTTATGGTGATATGCTTAACGCCAAAAAATGTTACTCTTACTTGTGGGAGAGTTCTAGCTAGGGGAAAACCTATTCCCAATATACTTCTTAAAGAATATATGTGCGAGAGTGAAGAAAATAAAATAAATCTCAATGTGTACCGTATTTCTGAAGAACCAACCCTGGAAAACCAAGAAATCAATCAAGACAATTTGTTGGGCTAGCTAGTTTTTTCCGGCGCTTTGTCCCAAATTTTGCAGCCCTAGTTAAACCTCTGACTAGTCTAACAAAAACAAATGCAATTTGGAGTTGGGGTCATGCACAAGAAGATGCATTCCAGAGAATAAAGGAGATTCTTGTGTCTCACCCTGTTTACAATCAAGCTTTTATGACGGAACTTCATACTGACGCCAGTCAAGTAGGCATTGGCGGCATTTTGCAACAACGTCCTGATGCGAATTCTCCTCTTCGGGCTGTTGCCTATTTCAGCCGACAAACCACAGCCGAAGAACAACATTTCCATTCTTATGAGCTGGAAACTTTGGCCGTGGTTATGTCACGTCACCGGTTTCGAGTTTATCTGATCGGGATAGAGTTTCAGATTGTGACAGATTGTCACGCAGTGAGGATGACATGAACCAAGCGTGATCTTGTCCCGAGAATAGCTCGGTGGTGGCTACACGCCCAAGAATATAATTTTTATATAGAGTACAGAGCTGGTACTAAAATGGGGCATGCAGATGCTCACAGCCGAAACCCCTTTGAAACCAAATCACAAGGCCTAGACACACCAATTGCAAACATACTAAAAATTACTACTCCTGGTGACCTGGAGAGCGTTCAGTTAACGGACCCTGATCTAAATCACATAAGATGCATTTTGGATAGTAATTGTATCGAGGCGAAGAATATTCATAACGAATATGTGCTTAAAGAGGGCAAAATTTTTAAAAATATTGGGGAAACACTGAGATGGGCCATACCACGAGACGCTCGATGGAAAGTGTGCCACATGTCGCACGATCAGTGTGGTCACTTTTCGTACGAAAAGACCCTAGACAAGATGAAACAAACATAATGGTTTCCGCAAATGGCCACCTTTTTAAAAAAGTATGTACGTGCTTGTATCCCATGTGCTTATGCAAAGCAACCGGCAGGGCGAAAGGACTGCATTCACATTAACCATTTGGGACCATTTACGAAGAGTAAGACAGGAAATACCTATATCCTGGGTATTATTGATGGGTTCAGTAAATTTATAATCCTCAGAGCAGTACGTGATACAAAGAGGAATACCACGATTGCTGTCTTACGGGAGACATTTGGGATCTTTGGTGCTCCTAAGGTGCTTATCTCCGATCGCGGTACCAGTTTTACCTCTGCTCAATTTGAGGAATTTGCCCAGGAGTTGGAAATAAAGCACGTTAAAAACGCAGTGGCAATGCCTAGGGCCAATGGCCAAATAAAGAGGTACAACCGATTTATTCTAGCCTCTCTTGCTGCATTAACACATGGTGATGACGATAAGAATTGGGACACACACGTAAATACAGTACAATGGAGTCTCAATAACAACCTAAATAAGGCCATAGGTCGGACTCCAGCAGAAGTTGTATCCTGTAAAAAAAAAAAATAGTGAATACGACAGAACCACACATCCATGATCTGAATGAGATTGAGCCAACCAATGAAGACATAGCTACTAGTATAAAGAACGAGAGATACACTAATGTATATTCCGCCGATAAAATAAAACCTTTGATTACTTTCAATGTTTTAAGTAATGATGGGAATCAACCTAGTGATTCTAACAGTAGTACCGAAGACGAATGTACTATCGTAATAATTAGAGAGTAGAAAATTAAAAATAGTGTTAAAATTAGGATGTTTTAACTAGAGGTGTCTGTACTTGATTAATTACATTATAAACGAAATAATAATATTGTAAATCGACTTATGGTTTTAATAAATCTCCCTTTTGTTATGGATATCTATACTAATTTGGTAAGTGTTTAGTGCGTAAACGAACAGGTAATCAATAATATAATCAATGCATTAATAACGGCACTATAGTTATTTCCAAATTCATTAATGCTACTATAATTATCAAATCACTTTAAGATATTTTCAGTCTTTGATTTTACTTACCATCATTAGAGTCTACAATAATATTTTGTTCGAATGCGATTTTTCTTCTGTCGTTTTATGTTTCAGGTCCAGGACCATGGAGTGAGCGTGCTGCCATGGCCGGGCCGGGTATAAATCGTTGAGACCACGAAGCGAGAGCGCTGTCGTTGGCTGATCTTACCGTGGAGAGTGCTGCCACAGCTAGTGATGAAAAGTTGAACTACGAAGTGAGATCGCTGTCGTTCTCTAACTACATGAGGTACATCAATGACTTTACATGTGAAGTTTCTAAAGCCTTTACTTACTAACTGAATAACAGTAACAAAATTCTAGCAAAACTTTCTTTAGACGAATGAGATTTTTCTGCTGCTGTTTTATGTTTTAGGTCAAGGACCATGGAGTGAGCGTGCTGCCATGGCCGGGCCTAGTATAGATAATTTAGACCACGAAGTGAGATCACTGTCGTTGGCTAAATGATCATACCATGGAGTGAGCGTGCTGCCATGGATGATTATAAGGAAGTGAAAGGACAAAGGTCACGGACCATGGAGTGAGCGTGCTGCCATGGCCGGGCTGACTATAGATAATTTAGACAACGAAGCGAAAGCGCTGTCGTTGGCTAAATGATCATACCATGGAGTGAGCGTGCTGCCATGGATGATTATAAATAAAGGACAAAAGGTCAAGGACCATGGAGTGAGCGTGCTGCCATGGCCGGGCCAAGTATTTTAAACCATGGAGTAAGAGTACTGCAATGCCTGGTTTTGAAGAAGACGTTGCAAGAGGACTGTTTTGAGACTGCTGAGAAACTGCTGCCATTGATGGTTATAAAGAAGTTAAAGGACACATTATTTTCAAATTATTAGCAAAATTATGGTATCAACGTATCAACATACTATTGTGCAGTTATTGAGTGAATGAGGACATTCAAAACTGAACAGAATGGCCGAAACATTGTATATACTCGTGACGAATTTTTACAATTCCAATCAAAATAATCTGACATCATCAATTAATTTCTTCAAATCGTATTTCTGAATGCACACTAGTGAATTTTATTTTGATGATTTTGACATTTTGCAATGTTTTAGGTTAGATTGTTTTATTTTAATGTTGTTGTTGTTAAAATTGCTGCTATGTAATGTGTTATTAACTTGGAAGAATGAACCAGGTTATTAATTGAAATATGTATAATTTAAAGTTGCAAGCTCTAATAATAATTAGCTGGATAAAGCGAAAACTTATGTAAGGTACCATAACACTTTATGTTATGATCATCTTGTTAGATACAACCTTCCCTGCCCAAAAAAAATAAAAGGTTATTTTTCTTATTCTTACATTATAGAGATGTTATGTCTGAGGACAGACATTGGTCAGTATGGCCGAATGTTAGCTAACAAAGTTTAATCAGTATGGTATTTGACTAAGTATGAATTTTCAAGTAAATTTACAAATGAAATGAATCTGTATTATTATGTTGGAAGTATTAATTTTATATAATAAGGTATTTATTGAATAATGATTTATCCAAAAGATTAACAACCAAAAACAGTATGTATTTTAAGACTTGGTATTGATTCGAGTAGTCAATCAATGGCGGTCGAAGCGATTGAAAGGTAAAGACGAAGAGCTTGAATGTAAAAAGGATTACTTGTTGTAAAATAAGAAGAGTGAGATATTAAAGTCATTTATAGTATCGAATAGAGGAGCAGTTTCTTTTAGTTGTAAAATATTATACCATGTCCCACGAAAGAAGTACCCACTGGCGTGTCTGATTTTCGATAAGTAAACATTTCCTAACATCTTGGTTCTCAAGACCCAGTGCCGAATGATAAATGAGATGAGGAATACTTGACATATAAGGCTCTGTAAAAAGCTCTAAACTCTCTGCTTTTAACCAACTATTCTTCTCCCATTCATCCTTATCACTTGTGTGGGTTTTAGTAGCAAAGTTATCTAAGCTGGTTACTTACCTCTTTTTGTGACTGTACATACACAAATATACATATTTACTCTGAAACAGCAAACACTGTATTTCTCGAGCTTACAGTAAAATGCGTGCGAGTAAAATTTCTGACTTTGTTCATTAATGTTTTAATTACTTCCATCTCATTGTCTCCCAACTTCCCACGGGAACAGCTCATTTTCCCGGGAAAGGCAAATTAACATCAGTTTTAATTCATCCTTTTTGTGACTCACTTGAAGGGTTTTCACGCATACATGTTGGATAAGCCTGTAATGGCCTGTATACTTTACTGCTTTAAGAAGTTGAATTTCTTGATTAAATAAGCGTGTATTTTGCGAAATTCGTGCCTCGTTTACAAGTTAAATAAATTTTGCAATTTTGACGATCTAAGATGTCATGAATCAACCGCACTGAAAAATTCTAATCGTCAATACCAATTTAGATACATACTAAATATGTAAAAAATAATTCAACGATCTTTAAACTTAGTTCTAAGAGTTTGTTCCACTAAAACACTTTGAATAAGTATTTCGTTGTACGTATATACAAACTTTCTACTGTTTAACCACTTAGTTTGTTTAATACCTTGCCTACAATAGTTAAGAAGGTACTAATGAAAACACGATAAAGCGCAAATGGCAAAGACAATACTAAGTATACCTACTCAAAAAGTATAACTAAGTATTATACTTTTTATAAATCTTAAAATTATTACTTTAAACCTGATACTTATTTGAAGGATAGAGTGGAAAATTTGCAGATGGGCTCACGATTCAAAGTTCCACTTTCCGTATACTTGTAATTCATATAAAATATTAAACATGGTCACGACATAAATCCCGGAGGGGTGCCAGAAGTGTTTTCGAGTATGGAATGTAAAATTAATGTCACAGTTCACACTCGTACACTCACGTTTCACCGGTGATTAATACGTCCCAGCTTGATGCCCTGTCTCCGTACTTTAGGTACAAATATAAAAACATACAGACCGAACACAAATGTGCCCCATCGAGATTTGAGCCCGCGACCTCCTTCAAGTCAAGCACTCAAACCACAGAGTCAGGTCTTGTGTACTACAACGTCTCCTATCGAGCAAATATTCTTTTGAAATTCTTTTATTTTTATACCATTTCATATTTCTCGTTATCCAATATTTCAAACGGATAATAAGTACTAACTGATCATTATGTGCAAATATTGATCAAAGTTATTAAATCTTTCTTAAAAAAAAAATACGGTTTTCAGTGACATTTAAATCACAGTTCTTTAAAATATGCCTCATCCCCGTAAAACATTGAAATACCTACTTAAAAATATTTGAGCTCCTCAAACTGGATATGCTTTTTAAGGTGAGGCAGTATTGCGCACTCGAGCAACTTTTATCTTTGTAAAAAGCTAATCCACCTTTAAGACGGCTCTACCAATACCAAAGCGTCGAACACTATCAAAAATTTTTTGTCCTTTTTTATTTTTTGTAGAGTTTGCATAGCAATGGGTGATGGATAAAATCATTAAAAGTGCCTGAATATTTTTTGTTGATAGGAATAACCTTCCCCATACGAGGAAAAAAAAACTAAATTTTTTAGGTGGCTTTAATTACATTAAAAAATATAAAAACTTTTAAATTTTGGATATACGGAGCTATACAGCTGCATACGAATACTTCCTTTGCCTGCATATAAAAAAACCGTTATTAATCTATGGTAACAAAATTACACCAAAACATAACCTCTCGTGTTGTTATTCTTTTATGGTATTTTGTTTAATTTTGCGACTGCTTACTCACACCTGACCTTTGAATTTGCCTGCTTCGACGACTACCTACGCCTTGTACCCTGGATTAGATCTTGATAGCCACTACGACGACCACTGGAACTGAAACTGGACTATTGTGTTTTTCTTCTGGTTTTTGTGTATTAGTGCTCTACACAATGGATACTGAAGAACACCAACGTTGGAGAGAACCCAATAAAACGTGTTTTGTGCCATCATGTCACCATCAGGTGTGAGTAAGCAGTCGCAAAATTACGAAATGCCATAAAAGAATAACAACACGAGAGGTTATGTTTTGGTGTCATACTGTTACCATAGATTAATAACGGTTTTTTTATATGCAGGCAAAGGAAGTATTCGTATACAGCTGTATAGCCCCGTATATCTAAAATTTAAGTTTCTATATTTTTTTATGTAATTAAAGCCACCTAAAAAATTTAGTTTTTTTTTTCCTCTTATGGGGAAGGTTATTCCTATCAACAAAAAAATATTCAGGCACTTTTAATGATTTCATCCATCACCCATTACCCGACCTAATTCCCCCACCCTACTTCTACCACTAGAAGTCAACGCGCAGCAAAATTTCACTCATACGTTGTTAGTATTGCGACAGCTCGTTCATCATCTGTAGCTGGGATGTGAAACTCCCCGCTAGCTTCCGTATTTTAAATTGTTTTAACCCAAATTCCTTTTGGAGTAAATAGGTAATTTCTGGACGAGCGAGTTTAATCTAAGCATAGACTAAGTATTACTACGTATAGACTAGCAGTTCCCATACATCAGTTTGTAGCCACAAAAAAGGTGTAAAATTCTAACGAAATCAAGATGGCGTTGCTAAATCCTCTTACAAACACGATGCTAAAAAGACCGATTGGTGACGCTAGTGGCACAGCGATGTCGCGTAACATAAATATAATCCCCACTTCGATAATAGATGGCGCTGAAATATACACTGTTAATGTTACCAACTTAGCGCCATCTAGTTTTTTAAAGCAAAGCTATTACAGCCATATGTTTACTTGGTAACCATGACAGTTTCAAGTACAGGTCCCGGCAGTAAATAATGCACATCGTATCGTGGCGTCATCTCTACGGTGACAGAGACGACGCTCTACGAAGCCGAATATAGCCGATGTGCATTTTTTACTGCCGGGTATGTAGATCAATGTCCGCATTTTATTATGAATGTACAACCAACAGTAAACTTTGCTTAAATTCTTCTTTTGTATTACAAGTGCCTTTATTACCTTTAGTAATCTTATACTCTTTTTTTAGAGTTCTGTACCGCAAGGGCAAAACGGAGCCCTATTAATGTCTTCTGTCCGTCCTTCCGTCCGTATTGTACGGGTCTCATAGACGGAATTTACTGACCTAAAATATTGATATTTTCTGTTGAATGTTGACCCAAAAGCAATTACAAATTAAATAAATGTATTCTTAACCGTACGCCAAAACTCTTCAGATAACGAAAATATTGGTACTGAACCATAATTGTGCGAGCCCGACTCGCTCTTGGACTGATATTTTTTTTAACGTAAAATGAGAATAAGTGTATTTTATCTATCAAAATAAGAGATACCCTCAAAAAAATCGCTAGGTTTATCTATAGGTATTTATATATTTGCCCTTAGTTGATGATCAGATGGGGAGTTGTTTGAGGCCCGGGCTACATGATGCGTACAGTCACCGTTTGTCTTTCTGTTAGTCCACGTGCGCTTTCCCACGATATATTTATTAATTTTCCCTAATAATTTAATACTGCTCAAAAAAGAGTATAATATATCGTTGTTCACAAATTTAAGACAGAATTCAATATTCAGGATGATTTTCACGCTATCATGTGTAAATAATAATCATACGACTTTGTCCATACGTTATTATGATTGGAATTGGGAAATATTAGCTATTATATAAAGGATATATATTTTTTTAAATTGCCCTGTTTTTGCTTATTATTTGTTGTCCCCAGCGCTTTGCCAATGCCTTCGTTATGACGTATTCTTGACATCCTTGCCCCCCGCAATAATTTTCATACTCTAATCTAAGAACAGCCTTCAATAACTGACATTTTTGATTACAGGCAGCAGAAGAAACAAAACCTTGCAGAATGTAGGCGACACCCTCGTTCAATGATGGCTAACAAGTACTTGTCACTATGAAATTACAAGACACAAAGTAGTTTATAGTATCTATTCTGATTATTACCAATCAAAGACAGAAAATAGTAAAAGATTATAGACTTGCACGTAACTTGTCGGTCTCTCCTCTAATTGGAAAGAGAAGGGCTTAAAGAGATCCGTACCAAAAACAGTTAGCAAACAGATACTTTGATATACAACGTGTAACAGAAAGGTGTAACCATATTTGAAGAGCTTTATACAGTCAATGGTATAGAACAAATTTTACTAAGGAGCAAACCCTGAAATCTCAAAAAAAAGTCTGCTCTTCCGTACATTTCGGCCGAGTAGCATTGCATTTTTCTATGAAACAGTTTTTTTTTTTTCGAGATACAGGTTTTGTTCCATAGTAAAAGTTGTTCTATACCATTTACTGAATAAGCTCTTCAAATATGGTTACACCTTTCTGTTACACGTTGTATACTCCGGATATAATTTAGTCAGTTTCTCAACATTGTGTTACAGAAAAGGTTTAAAAGTTAAAAGTTAATTTTGCATCCCAAAACTTGTATTTGATCGTGGTTTTAACACCTAGAATAAAAATGTAAAATGGCTCAAAGTTTCATTAATATCAAGGACAAATGAGTCCCCTTTACGCTTGGGTTTTTCTAGAGATTCATACAAAAGGTAAAAGGTGAATGTGAAGCCAACAGCTTATTTTATTCATATATTTTTTTTAATGACTATTATCTAACGACATCTAACAACGTTTCTGTACAGCCAAAAAAACGAAATTTTATGAAACATCTTCATAATAGCTGTCAGGATATTATGAATATTGCCTCGTTTTACATAAAGTTTAGCAAGTTGTATAATGCTTACCTATACTGTAAATAAAAGAGAGAAATACAGACGTAGTTCAAGTTAAGAAGATTAAGTTCGTACACTTTTCTATAAATAAACATTTACCGTTTCATGGAAAAGAATTTTTGCCTAAAACCATTTCACAAATTCGGTGCTTTTTGAATATCTCGCTATCTTGCTCATCTTGATAAGAGATGGATTGAATAGTGGTGTGTGGGGAAGAGAAACATATATAAAGATGTGTGCAAAGTTTCATTGAGATCAAAGCCATCAGGATGTCACAAACACCTTAAGCAATTATATGGCAGCTGGGCGCGATGGCCCATCTTAATTTATATTTTATTTAGTTTACACCAACAATTATATTTTTTCCTTTAGTGAGCAGTTTAAGGTTCTGTTTAACTAGGAACCCATGTATGTGAGTCGTACCTGCGCTTGAACAATTTCGCTAAGAGCATGTGTGTGGGTACCCACGGGGGAATTACGGACGATAACCTCGATTCAAGGATCGTTAATGCATTATCCGGTAAAGAGTTGCTTGAAAATTGACATGACGTGATGGTTCCACCCTACCTTCACATGGTCACTCAGTGATTTGAACAATTTGATTTACAATGCAGATGAGTAGTTGATACATACCTAGAGACACTGTTAAAAGTGATCCAAGTTAGGCACCAAACACGGTCGAACACTCGCACACCCACTTTACGCTTTCTATTATTTCATCGCAACCAATATGGGACCATTATGATTTCGTCATACTTAATGCATAAATTTGTATATGAATGTTGCAGTGTGTTACTTTAAAGCAGCAGTCAGGAGAACAACCTCTATCAGTAAATAACTTCAATCGCATAGTCCAGGTTCGATTCCCAAATAGTTTTCTCGTTAACGAAAATTCAAGGTTGGCTCCATTGCTAAAATGGTTCGTAAGCACAAGAAGGTGCTTCCACATTACCAGGTAGCGACTTTGAACCCATTAAAAAGTTTTTAATAAACAAAAACGCATTATTCTTTGTGTCATATCTTCCATCTAAACGTTCCCTTCGACCCCATCTTCATGACACTGAAAAATTAATAATAATAACTAATCGTGAGATTTTATTTCCAGTCGCCCTTCTCCATAATTACGTCTTTGTTTTCACAAGGTTCTTTTGTTCGAGCGTAAAATAGGAAGGAAAACAATAGCTAGAAGACAAGGGAAGCAAACAATGATGTCTGATAACTGAGAAGTAAAGGCTGAAGGTTTTCACTACAAATCTTCTGTGCTGCTTGAGAGCCTGACAAACTATAGCCTATGCTCGTATAAGTGCATCTGCCAAAACATTCGCATCGTGACTCAACCCGTCTATGTACATTTTATCAAATTCTTCAAATGATAAGTTTGTAGAGTGCATAAGTGGAGTCCATAAGGTTTGCTCTATTTTGATATGCCACACACATATGGAGACTATTCTTTTTTGTATGACTTGAAATATTTCAAAACTCTCGGGGCAGATTTTGATGACGTTAGAACAAAAAAATACCGTCTAAATGTGTACTTCCTAAAAAAAATTACTCCATATCAATTATCAATATCATGTACAATTAATATACACATACATTTATAAGAAGTACTTAACATATTTCCATTTTTTTGATTAAACTAGTATTATATTATCTGTGATTAAACTGTAGAAATAGTAACATTATCAAGGCCAAGTTTCCAGATATTCTGGTTAACTAAACATACTCAACTCATAGAGCAAGACCAAAAATCGACACACAAGCCAGTATATTGTGTTGTGGTGAACTGAGATTTTTAATTAGAATAAGATAATTGTAAAAGGCAGACTAGAAAATGTAGCTCTAGAAAGTATATCCTATATTATATATAATTGTACCTTTCGCTTTATTCTCCGAGATTAAATTAAGATGAAAATGAATATTTAACGATCATAAATTTTTATTAAAAGCTGAGAGCTGAACAGGTTAATTAACATTAAAAAACATTATCAAAACTTTTGTTTTAGGTATATACTGTAACTAGCTTTTGCCCACGGCTTTGTCCGCGTCGGTTTCGGATATAAATTCGAATTGGATTTTCCAATAGAACTTTAATATCCCATCGGATAAAACAATTTTTCTTACAAAAGTACATGTACATTTGCTTGGTCCAACCCTTAAACAAAAACATATGTTTGATTATTTATTTCAAGAGTTTTACGCCAAGTTTCAAATTAATCCCAGATTATATACGATTTTCCTTACCAAATTTTGCACTCCGTTTCACTCTATCAGTGATTTAAAAAAAATGCTGTGCTACTTGATGTATTATTTGTTATTAACGGTTTGTACCAAGTATCATATTAACACGCAGGGAATACGATTTTGGTACAAACGTTTTCACTCTACTTCACCCCTTTAGGGGTTGATTTTTGAAAAATCCTTTCTTAAGGCGCTACGGGAAAAAAAGTCTACACTTCAAGAACTTGTTTATCTACTTCAGTAAATAATGTATTATTTTGATAAAATTGTATATTATTTTTGGAATCTTTTTCTAGGGATCTGTTAAAACAGAAACGAGATTTGAGAAATTCGGCTCAATAGAAATATTTATTGAAATGAGGTCCTTTTTGACACCCATTCTCCTGGTTTGACAATTTAGAATTACATATGGACTGCAATTATATTTTATTAGATGGGTTTTAACGGTATCTAGGGCCTATTATGTATCTTTAGTTGCCAACTGAACTGGGTGCCTATCATCAAAAACATACATATACTATCGAATTCCGATTGTCTAAGGATATGTTCGCCTTTGAAGTTACGTCACAGTTCGTAAATAGTTCAATACCCACAAAAGGTAATTTTGAAAGTTCAGTTTTTATCTATGTTTTTGATGATAGGCCCGGTCCAGTTGGCAACTAAAGATAAATAATAGAGGGGCTGGTTAAACGAAATTTTGATAGCAACTTTAGAACATTTTATATTAATAAAAAACCGACTTTTTGCTACTTTTCCACGAATCCGTCCCTCTCGCACTGAAAGCTTTTTCGCATATGGGATAACAGGGACGCTAAAACTTTTACATATCACCTTAACCCTTCATCGAGCACTTAGTATAAAGTGGTATAATAATATACCACTTACAACAAGGTCGATATCTCATGAAGTTTTGTTCTAATACTAAATCTTATTTACATGAGCATACCTCGATAGCGTGCTGTGGTAACTTAATATAACACTCAAAGCAATTTTTACGTATTTCGGAACGAAGCTAGCAAAACTTAGTAGTAGATGAATATACCACAGCACACTTCATGTTTAACATTTTCCCTTGGCAGTTAGTGGTACAAATAAATATTTAATACCAAAAATATTTAACGCCTTACCTGTTGGCTTCTCAGAATGTAATGCAACCCGTTCTGTATTTAAAAATAAGTTAAAATCATTAATATTGCAGAAATATGATATTTAAGTGTAGACAAAACGATGATCTTTTATTTTTGTGTAAGCTTTAATTGTTAGGTTAAATTGAAACTGTGAAATTTAATTTTTTTATGTTTATTTAAACAGAGAGTTTTTCTGCCTCCAAACTGCATTACAGTTTGGCAGAAATATTTGTATGTTCCAAATATTTTCATATGGAAATAAACGTCTATTATTATTAAAACGTCTATTATAATTATTATATAGCTTTATATTTGTATGTAGAAAACATGTGTTTCATTAAAAAAATTATGTTATTAAATTAATATACCAGTAAAAAGTACGATCAAGTAAAGGGTTAATGTTTGCACCCCAACACTGTCTAAAGAAATATGTTTCAAATTTCATGTTTCTATTTTAAGCGGTTTAGGCAATCATCAAATTGTTCCGTAAAATACCTTCCTACTTATTCTTTAACGCAGCCTGCTGAGGAGTTCATGATTGGCACCTCATCATTAGACTCTGGTTGTCATGGATGAAAGATTTCAAAAGTCAAATCGAAAGAGTCCAATTATAACTCTACTGATATCTATCAAACAGATCAGTTTTTACTCCATCATCAGATTGGCATGTTCTATCAATCACTTCACAATGACGACTTAAAAGAGCCCACGTATCGTAAAACGCCACTACCAACGTTAATGGCCACCACATATAATATAAGAAACCCAAATACGATCATCTTATCGACGCTTGTTGAGGAGTTCCATTGAACTTCTCAGTACATATCATCGGACCCTAGTTGCCATTGATTGTAATTGCTTGCAAAAAGACAAATTGAAAGAGTCCAAACATGATGTCCTACTATTATCGATTGAAAGCTCCGTTTCCACTTCATCATCAGACCCTAGACCTAGGTTTGATGGTAAAGTACTCTCAATAACTTCGTAGACGACTTGAAAAATCCTAAACAATACCGTTCTATAGCTGTTATCTGAAGAATATCACAATTTTTCTAATTTTTAATGAAAAACCGACCCTGAACTTTCAGTTTCGAAAAATTTGGAAAATTCTGAAACACTTGTATGTTTATTTTATCTCGGGAGTTTTCATTCAAAATGTTGACTGCCTTTCGTGAACGGTGTTAGCAAAATTGAAGTTTTTTTAATAAACTTTGACCCCCTTTTTGAACCCTTTGCGGTGCGAATTTTCCAAAATTCTTTCTTAGTGTGCGTTTTCAACTCTCTTTTAACACAACCTCCAAATTTCAAGTCTCTACATTTATTTGTTCGGGCTGTACGTGTTCTGTCAGTCAGTCAGTCACCCAGGCCTTTTATTTATATTGATTGATTGATAAAAATAATATATAAGTAAGAAGTTTCTAAAATTTGTATAAAAAAATACATTGAATTTTTCATGTTTACACTAAGTTGTCACTTACTTAATTGTAACCACAAATAAACAGGTACCTTTACTCTATGGAGAAACATCAATACTTATATATTATATACTTATAGACGTACAATTTCCTTCTTCACGTATGATCTTCCACACCACCACCTTTTAATGCACAGACCATTTTTCTTTCTACCCCCTGATAATATAATTCCACGGCGGAAATCACCCACACGAATAATTCTTGAGACTTCACTGTAGATAATTTTTCATCTTCCAGACATAAGGCTCGATTAACACTCTATAACGGTCAACCGGAAGTGCTAGCCGCCATGTTGGCGGCAAGATAGAGGAAATATATCGCCGGGAGTTGGTAGCCATTATTCAGGAAAAGGGCCCTTCCGTTGTCACTTTATAAGTGCTCTTATTTTGGGATGCTCTAGGATTCATAGGTGTAAGGTTATCGGTGTTGAATTAACACCGATAATGACATTCTGATATTCGAATGCTTAGGACGCACAATTATTGCTTATTATTTGTGGTTAAGTCTCTTGAGTCTCTCTAGATTTATTAACCATATTAATTATCAAAATAGCTAAATGATGATAAATATTTTTTCAATGCAAGTGCTCGTAAAGGCTCACTTTTTATGCATCAAAACCGAACAAAAAGTCGATTATTTGGCCCTAGGGCTTTATTATTAACCGACTTCAAAAAAGGAGGAGGTTCTCAATTCGACTGTATTTTTTTTTTTTTTTTTTGGTCTTTGTTACTCCATAACTCCGTCATTTATGAACCGATTTGGATATTTTTTTTTTGTTTGGAGGAGTGTACTTCCAAATAGGTCCCATTTTGGGTTTGGTCATGATCTGATGAAGGTCTTCAGAGATAGGCAGTGGAACTCCTCAGAAAATGACAACATACCTCTCAAATTTGAGGTAGTCGCTTTGTACCTGGGTGCTGATTACAAGGTATTACTCGAAAATCGACATTCTTCCACCTGACCTTCGATCGTGGCTTCATCTCCATATTCACCATAGAACTCTTCAACGGATCAGAGCACATAACTCGAGATTGTGGCAATCACTGCGTTAGGGTGCTGATTCAAGGGTATTACTTGGAGACTATCAGAATACCCACCTGACCTTCGATCCTGGCTTCATCACCATAGAACTCCTCAACGGATGACAGCACATAACTTTGGATTGCGGCAACCAGTTTGTGTTAGGGTGCTCATTGCAGGGCATTGCTGAAAATTGCCAGTGTACCCTCCTAACCTTCGATCTTGGCTTCATCACCGTAGAACTCTTCAATGGATGACAGCACATAACTCAAGACTGCGGTAATCATGGCTACTCACTTGAACTTCGTTTCTTATTAACACCACGTTTGCAAGAACTACCCATACCTCACAATTTAACCCAGCAACACTAAAAAATGTGAAATAAAATAAACTTTTAACAAAAAAATAGTAACCGACTTCAATAGTTAGAATGACTGCTGTTACTATTGATGTCGGTTACTATTTTTTTATTAAAAGTTTATTTTATTGTTTTTTTCAATTTATTTACAAGAAGTTGGCTAACCTGCAACCTTTCCTGTGTACCATAAATGTTATACTTTTTTTAAAACTGTTTAACGGCTCTGGGTACAGTCCTTTTGAGCCAATCATTAACTTGCAAAATTATCACAATGTAACTTTCAACTTTAATAATGAAATTGTTTTCTTTGATTATATTTGTTTTATTTCCTCACACTATGCATTGAAAAACGTAGTATGATACATGGGCGTAAAAGCAATAAATTACTCGGTTACGTTTAAAACACTCGCTATGCTCAACGCTCGTGTTTTAAATCGTCCTCGTAATTCCTTTTCGCCCTTGTAGCATAAACTACTATTACTTTCCAAAATAATTTTTGATTTTCCGTTTTGTAGGATTAATATGGATGAAATGAATAGAAAAAAAGATAGGGGAAATTTAGTTTTCGATTTATAATCAGCCCACTTGTAGTCGATACATGATAAAAATATGTTTTCAAAGTAATTTAACTTTTATATATTGATACATTATCGCTATAACAATACATTGCAGTCCATATCGTAGCTCGGATCTATTACAGATTACGTAAATATACTAAAAACGCTTTATAAAACGCGTTCTCTAAAAGCAAAAGTCATTGCAATTGCTACGCCGCCGCCGTAGCACAAAAGGGACGTAGTCATAGAACACAAAACAAAAAAAGGAATAATTAACATTCTGAACATTTTGGATTGATTTTTATTTTATTTCAATAAATATTTGTATAAAATATTAATTGTGACGCAATCAAAGTACTTATAGATTCAAAATTTCGACCGGAATTCTCCCACATTTGCATCGGATGGTAGAGAAATGGTACAAGTGATAAGCATGAGGAGTGTAGTAATTGTAACTTTTTTAATACAATATACATTTGTGTTATCATTTTGAAAGATGTTTATTAAAATATTCGCATTAATAAAATACGACAATAATATTTGTAGAGCAGCGGCAGCAAAGTCGGTAAATCTTTGGAACTCTGGTTTCAAAACATGGTCAAGCATGCACCAATATTTTTTTCGGAATTTATGTTCATAATATTTATTTACTTACCACTGGTAAACGTTAAAGTAAACCACTTTGAGGTAAATCTGTGTATTTGTGCCCCAAATACAGCGACAAGGCCTATCACGTTGAGATGTAAAACTCTGAGATGTAGAAGTTTTGACTGTTTCAGTGGTAGTTCAAACACGAAAACAACTATGACAATTGACACCCCTTCGAGTATGTATGTTTTGACGAGTATTTGTATGAACGTACATTTAGAATTTTTTCAGAGGAATAGAAGGCCATGTTCTACTTTTTTTCGAAGGTGATCCAAATATTATCTGTTAAGAAGTGAAATCATTTTTGTTTGTAATATAGATATTCAGGTCGCGACAGTAAAAAATACACATCGTATCATAATGTCATCTCTGTCGCATGAAGCACTAACAGTCCGATGACAGAGACGACGCTCTACAAAGCCGATGTGCATTAGTTTCTGCCAGAAACCGTACACAACATTCACCGTTTTACACGTTCAATATAATGTAAAAAAAGAAAGGGAAAACATTTTTTCTCTGAGAGCTTGCACCAACTAAGAAACAAAAAACTGCACTCAGCTCCCTCGAGAGGAGTCGTGAAGCTAATGACGTGTTCTCCTCGTGACACGCGTCTGACACGTGGCAATAAGCTGCAATCCCCTCGCGGGTAGTTAGTATGGCAAATTTTTGTATTTGAGATTTATTGCAAACGGACTTAAGCTAGGCCTTTTTAACCTGCACCGCTCGCTCTTTGTAGTCATCACATCTATTTAGAAATATCTAAATAAACGTTATGCAAAAAACTTTTAAACATAAACTAAACCCATTTTGTTATCGATTTTCGATAACAGTTGAAGAACAATAGATATGTAACGCAATTGTGCTTTATAAACTGTTCTTAAATACTGGGAGGCGTAATTATAATAATAAAATTCTTTTCAATGCAAGTGCTCGTAAAGGTCCACTTTTTATGCATCAAAACCGAACAGAAAGTCGATTATTTTGCCCTAGGGCTTTATCATTATTTTTTATTTTTATTTTTTTACAATGGTTGGCTAACCTGCAGCCTTTCCTGTGTACCATAAATGTTATACTTTTTTCCACTGTTTAACGGCCCTGGATACAGTCCTTTTGAGCCAGTCATAATTTAAAGTTCACAAGATTATATTTGTTTTATTTCCTCACACTATGCATTGAAAAACGTAGTATGATACACGGGCGTAAGAGCAATTAATTACTCGGTTGCGTTAAAAACGTTGCGTTAAATCGTCCTCGTAGTTTATTTATTTTCGCCCTAGTAGCATAAACTACTATTATTGCACAAGATAGAAACTTTGTATATAGGTGAGGTTTATATATTTATAGTATTATCTGCCACCAGTAGTACCACTACCAGTAGTGGGTCGACGAATGTCGTCTTAAGACCTCAAATTGAAGTGCTTAAAAAATACTACAGTTACACTAGAAACCCCTACTTTATTCAGTTTAACTACCTCGTCATTTAATTGCAAGGTACGTTTGCCCAACCCTAAGTTAATCAAATCCACAAAAGACTCGAAAAATTAAGGCCATTAAACCTGGAAGTCGGAAGGTAGATTCTATTGATGGAACGAGGCTGTTATCGACCCTAGATCTGAGGTAGATTGATAAATAAGCTAAAAAGCACCGCGGAAGGGAGAGGGACATAATTGAGCGAATTTCCACACCTACACGTGACGTTATTTTGGGGTATGTTATCAGTGTTGTCAGCTCTAAGCAGAATTGAACAAGTATTTGCAAATTCCTTTTACTTTTTTTGAGATTCAGGTTGAGATTCATATGTTTCGTGAAGAATCATCAAAATAAATACACATTTAAATAAACTGATTCCAGAAAAAATTGTTACTAAGTATATACAGGATATCATGTGACGAAACTGAAAACGAAAGTTTTTGTGAAATTTTCAGGTAAGTAAAACTTATTAATCATGAACAAAACAACAAAACAACCGCCATAATTGATTATAAAAAATAGGAACATAAATATATTATTTTTATTAATTAAAAACTAAATAAAGTTTCTTGTTTGTTTTATTTTTAAAAAAATATCGTTTAATTGATTGTAATTTATTATTCTCGTATTTTGATATGATTATAAGAGTTAACCAAAGTTACTACCACAGTTTTAAAGGTGGCACTAGTTTTCACAGGAAATATTTAATGAAACCACATATTCTAATCTTCATAATAAAGAAACCGTCTTGCCAAATTTACTACTTGGTATTGTGCATTGAAAATGTACATTTACATTTAGGTGTGTTTCCTTGGGTTTTTCTCTTCAGTATAATCAGTGAAGTAAATTTTTGTTAATGCTAATAAAAATAATGTTTAATTGTACTAAAATCCCAATACATGGTGGTACGTAGTTAATGACCTATCGAAAAGTGCCAGAGATTTTACAAATGTCGTCAAAAGGTCAATTCAGTTTTGACATTCGTGGTGCAAACATCATTAGAATGTGTGGGAATAAACAATGGAATTCTATATTCCTGAAGAATGCGGAATTTCAGGCAGCAGGCGTTTCCCGGTCATCTGATATCGGATTTTGGTGATTTGCACTGGCTCGCAAGATCACCTGATTTGACCGCCCCGACTTCTTTCTGTGGGGTTATTTAAAGTCACTGATTTAAATGTAAAAGCCAAAAACTAAAACAGCCTATAAGTAGAATATTTGTCAAGAAATGGAAAACCTATTTCCCAAAGTTCTGAAGAAAACCATGAAAAATTACATAAAAAGAGCTTAAATAATTATCAACAATGACAGTGGCCATTAAACGATATAATTTTCAAAACATGATGGAAAAGAACTTTAATGTCCAAATATATATAAAGGTTTTTTTTTTTTTTTTTTTTTTTTTATTTGGTTTATTTTTACAATAATACATTTTATAAAATTTTACAAAGATCGCCAAACTGCAATACAGTTTGTTGGCGAAGCGCTTATATAATTCCGGGTATTTACTTATGTCTAACTAATGTAACTACGAATACAGCAAAATCACAATTTACAATCTACGAGTACATTAATTATCTACCTGTTTATTATTTTTATTTAACAATATACTTTTGAGTTTTGGTTTAATAGTGCTTATTTTTAATTTGTTTTTATCCAGCAAGAGAGGGTAGCTGTTACGTAGCTTCGGAGTCAAGTACTGTCTAGTTATTTCCCCGTAATAATTTTTTGCTGATGGCTGTGTCAATGTACCTTTCTTAACAGATCTAGTGTAATGGCGGTGTTCTGCTGGGGTTTTGTAGTCTTGAGTGAAATATGAATCTAAAGCAATTAAGTATTTAACTTTACAGTGAACAGGAAGGATCTTACAAACTAAAAATAACTTATCATACTCACCTTTACATTTCTCTTTTGTATTTTTATCCACTAAATATTTTAATATTCTTATTTGTAAGTGTTTTATTTGGTCTAAATAAGTTTTAAATGTAAGTCCATACGAAGTTAAGCCGTAACTTAGCAATGAGTCAGCAAGAGCATGGTAAACAATGTACAGGGTGCGTTTATTTAATATCCTATTCAGGTGGTAGAATTGGCCGAGTACTGATCTTAATCTATTGCTTACTTCATTAATATGTAACCTCCAATTAAAGTGTTTGTCAACTAATAAGCCCAAATATTTAAATTTTTCTACAAGTTGTATACTCTTACAAGTACATGTTTGTTTATTTTTGTGAAAGCATTCATACGTGTGACCTATTATATTTATTTCCGAAGAGCAAATTTTTTTGGCTTTTTTATTATATGGAGAATATATATGTATACATTTAGTTTTATCGATATTTAAAATAATTCCATTATCATGTGCCCATTTAGATATATTTTCAAAGTCCACCTGTACATTGCTGACCATGTCTGCCATATCCTGACCGGCGTAAAGCAGGCACATGTCGTCCGCGTACATGTATACCTGACAGTTATGTACCACATTCGGCACGCTGTTCACATGCATTACGTAGCCGACTGGCCCGTACACAGACCCAGTCGGTACCCCCAAGTTGACACATGCCTCGGATCCAGCCGTCCCACCAATGGTTGTGCGTAAAGTTCTGTTAGTCAGATAGTTACGGAACCACTGATTAGTGGGCCCGCTGATACCGCATTCATCCATGGCCTGTAATAGTTGCTCATGATCCAGAGTGTCGAACGCTTTTTTAAAATCTATAAATAGGGCTAGTACCTGCTTCCCACCGCCAAGATTCGTATTAACATAATTTGTAAACTGAGCGAGGGCCGTTGCCGTACTTCGACCTTTTCTAAACCCGTGTTGGGCTTGTGATAATACATCGTGTTGTTCTAAAAAGGTGCTAACCTGCTTTATAATAACTTTTTCTATAATTTTATTGATGACTGACAAGATAGCAATGGGCCTGTAATTTGTATATTCCAAATGGCTACCTTGTTTAAATATCGGTCTTATTAATGCCTTTTTTAGCGTATCAGGATATATACCTTCATTAATGCATAAGTTTATAAATTTCGCTAGAATTTTACTTATACCTGTTTTTACATATTTTATATCTTGAACCCTAATTTTGTCTATACCGGGTGCCTTTTCACAGCTCAGTTTATCAATTATTTTTTCAACTGTATATGCACTTACCTTCCTAAATCTAAAAGACACATCACTTTTATTAATGTAGGTATTTCGGTCTAAAAACTTTTTATTACAGTTATGCTTAATACTTTCGATTTCTTGGGTAAATGTTTTTGAGAAGTTATTACAAATATTTTGTACATTGTCTGTTTTTCCTAAGTATTTCATCACGGTACTATCCAGACTACTTTTTTTTCGACCCAGCCACTTATTAATGCTACACCAAATTCTTCTAAAATCACCATCACATTTTTTAAGTTCCTCCTGTCTATACCTATTCTTGGCATCATTTATAATTTTATTTACTTTATTTCTGTATCGCGTGTACTCTAATCTATGATTCATATTATAAGGAAACTTTTTCCACGTTCTAAACAACTCATCTCTTCGTTCGATCATTTTAACTAACTGCTTATTTATCCAAGGTTTAGAGTCTCTTTTACTGCTTTGTTTTATTTCAATAGTCGCTTCATTATAGATGTTGCCAAACAATAAAGCGAGCTTTTCATACAATGTAATGGGACACTCGATCAACGATAACTCATCCCAGTCTAACAGATCCAACTTTTGTTTAACTAATTTATTAGATATCGCATACCTTGTTGCGGTTGCATCCGGGTTGTTATCGTCCGGCAAAAGGTAAAATAACACATTCGTTTTTTTATTCAATTCCAAAGATGCAAACAAAAAAAAATAGAGTAATTATGATTAAGGCCCCCCTTGAACAAATACAAATACGTATAACGCAACTTCCCTGGAATTTCCATAATCTTACACGGTAACACTTTCACAACCACATCCTGGGGTGCGCAGCGTACCATGCGACATATCCGAAATTAATTCATGTTCTTTGTCATGCACTCACTTTATATTCGAGCTTTAATGACGTAGCACTATAAAACGTCATCGCGAGAGCTTTATCACTGTGCGCAAGATATGGCAAAACGCGTGAATGGGTGTAGATGGAAAAACATGGGTTTGCTCTTAACAAACATTCTGCTCGGACAAAAACCAATATTTGGAAGGGACGAGGATACAGAACCCTTTTGCGTGGATAAAAAACTTACCTCAACTTAAGGTGATTTTGATGTGGATACCCTGTATGGTAAGAAGATTACTTAAGCTCGACGTATTTAACAAATTAATTACAATAACAAGCATCATAATTCATAATCTTATGTGGAAAGTAAAGGAAAAAGAAAAACCGGCCAAAAGAGGGTCGGGCTCGTACATTTAGGGACCAATACTAAATACAGTGAGGAGGAGGGTGAATCCAAAAGTTCTAAGCCCGACCTACAAAGAGGTATCAAATCTTTGTAAATCTACCGTCATTTGTTAGAATGTTTTTTCGTGATTGATTGTGTGAAGTTGAAGTTCGATACTGCAAGCTATTATTTTTTTGTGATATTTTGTTTAACGCAGTCTGACGGGATTTTTCACAATGGAGAAAATTGAACACCGTGCTGTGATTAAGTACCTCAATAAAAAAGGTCTTTCACCTAAAGAGATTCATGAAGATATGGAAACAACATTAGGGGAATCTGCTCCATCGTATTCCACTGTCAAAAAGTGGGTATCTGAATTTAAACGCGGTCGGGAGACCATTGAAGATGACCCAAGGAGAGGAAGGCCTTCAACGTCTACCACTAAAGAAAACACTGACAAAATTTGTGATCTCATCCTAGGAGACCGACGATTGACCATTAGTAGGATAGCTGAGATCACAGGCATCAGTTATGGCCGAGTGCAAAACATTATAATTGTAGAATTGGGGTTCCGTAAGGTTTCTGCTCGCTGGGTCCCAAGATTGCTTTCAGCTGACCAAAAACGAGTTCGATTCACAATTTCGCGTGACTGTTTGGAACTTTTTGAGGCAGATGCTGAGGATTTTATGTCTCGTTTTGTTACCATAGATAAAAGCTGGGTTCATCACCATACTCCTGAAACAAAACAGCAATCCAAACAGTGGAAAAGATCTGGCTCACCCACGCTGAAGAAGGCCAAGTGCGTTTTGTCAGCCAACAAAATCATGGCATCTGTTTTTTGGGATTCGAAGGGAGTTATTTTATTGGATTATTTACCTAAAGGTGAAACTATAAATTCACGCTATTATTGTAACCTATTACGAAAACTTCGCGAAGAAATAAAAGAAAAACAAATCTTTTTTTTCTGATCATTGACTGGTGTAGCAGCCCAATAAGGTCATTTTTACAATTCAACATCCAAATTTTCTCTGCTTTTTGAGATAAATAGATCAATCTAGGTAATGAAATTTAAATTATAAATTTTTTCGTGCCTTTAAACCGATTTTATAAGAATTTTAGTATTTACAGGACGTGACGTCATCATATTAGGTTGAATGGTTAACTCTTTAGGACTTCAAGAAGCCTTTAAGAAAAATGAAATTTGCCTATGGAAATGTTTGATGATGACGTCACTGGAGGTCAAATCAAAGACATAGACATTTTTCTCATTTAATAAAGGATGTGCACGATTATTTTAAAATCCGCCTACTAAAAACAGTTAAGGAAAGCTATTCCTCGAAACTGTTTTCGAATCGAATTGTCGAAAAAAAGAAGAGCCCAGTTACCGTATTTCTCTGACGCGATTGCGAGACTGACCCCCGATTTCTGAAAGGCCAATCAAAGTTAGCAGTAGATTAAAAAAACTTTAACCGCAAATAACAGTGAAAATAAAGCATATATGAAGTCTGAATAGTGATGAATCAATAATTAACTTAGTTAATTTTTGATATCAATGTAAAATTCCCACTTTTTCTGGCTTAATCCGCAGATAATTATTTTTTAATCTACTGTTAACATTGATTGGCCTTTCAGAATCCGGGGGTGAAGTGCGTATAAGTGATAGTCAACGTGCAGGTCAAACTTGTGATAACATTTTTCATTATTACCTCAAAAACCACTCCTAACGTGCTAAAGTATCAAAAAATAAAGTTACTTCTGCTTACAAAATTTGGCATTATGAAATTGGCACTATTTTATTTTATTAAGTATATATGTATATACTATATATAAGGTCTTTCAATTTAAATGGAAAGTAATTTAGGAGGTGATTTAGTATCGTTATTACATCACATTCCACTGCAAAGCACTTTTTTTGCGCGAACTTTTTTTTCACTTCTCAGTACAAAGTGGTCCGATCAGCTGACTCAGTTTGTATGGACAAGTGAAGAAAAAGTTCGCGCAAAAAAAGTACTTTGAAGTGGAATGTGATGTATTAACGATACTGAACCACCTCCTAAATTACTTTCCATTTAAATGGAAACTCATTCAGTGTCCATTCAGTCCGACTATGGAATGCTTTTCCGCATAGTATTCGCGACTGTCTAACTATCGGTTCCTTTAAGAAAAAGCTTAAAGAACACTACCTCTCACAATCTGAATAGATAGATATTATATAAATTTATGTTTATGTAGTTTATTACACACTATGTATATTTATAATATTTTATAAATTATATTTATAGTAAGTATTGATATAAATTTTTATTTTGTTATTAAACTTGTATAGTTCTTTGTATATTCTTCTTCTCTGTGTACGCGTGTATGATTACTCCGTTTATGTTACTTTTTCCGATTGTGATGGTTTTGCTGTCAGAAATCTCTGTTTAGAGATAAGCTCGCCAATCTTTTTACTGTAATTTTGTTTATGTGTATATTTCCAAGTGTGTACAATAAAGAATAAAGAAAAGACCTTATATATAAATCTACATTTATTTACTAAGCCAATATATGATTCGTACACAAATGCCGCATCGAGGAGATAAAGCAAGTATAAATTTATTGCGCTGCAATAACAGAACGAGTTTAAATACCAAACTTTGTGGACCAAAGTTAAATGAAGTCCGGCTTGTAATTAATTCAAAATGTGGCTTTTAATCATGCGGAATGCTCTGAAAATATGCGGTCAGCGCTCATACAATGAGAAACTATTTTAATTATTCACAAACAACGAATTTTCAGACGACATTTATCAACACATTGTTTTACACGGTCTATTTACAAGTTCCTTAATGAAATTATGAGTAAATAAAAAATATATAAATAAAATATTTTTATAAAATACCATTTAAGGGCCTTTTTATTTATTATATGTTATATTGCACATAAATATAAATACTTAATTAAATGGTCTTAGGCGCTATATTTCTACCCCCCAGTGGAGTCGTCATAGGCGAATAGAAAAATATTATATGACATATATAGGTATTTGAAGTATATATATATCATATAATATTTTTCTATTCGCCTGATGACGACCCCACTAAGGGGTCAAAATATAGCGCCTAAGACCATTTAATTTAGTATTTATATTTATGTGGAATATAACATATAAAAAATAAAAATATGTAAATATAATTATGTTATAAAAAAGCAAAAAGAAAGTTAATCTGGATGTGAGGAGCTCTGAACTGGGATTCGAACCCGGGACGTCTTGCTAACCGGGCCAACTGAGGGAGGTCTCTATCCCACACAATTATCGCCATCAAGCGATAAGTTAACTATAACAATAACATGTTTTGTTTTAAAATTAATCATAATTATTTTTAATCATTTACTTTCCTTGCTATTTTGCCGTGATATACCATTTTAAAGATTTGATTGCGTTTTCCAAGCGAGCATATTCAATTATATTTCATCACAGTCTGAACTTGCCTTGACATTTATAAAACTTGGACTGACCTGATGATAAAATAAATATTTTAGTACCGTATTTCTCAGTCATAATAGATTTAGAGATAATAATAATACATTAAATAAAAATTCAATAAAAAAATGTTTTTGCGGGTATAAGGAAAATACTTGTGTCGTCACCTGCATCTCATCACTGCACCTCGAAAAACTTGCCAGTTTCCCGTAGACCACGAGACATGCAACTGCCTCGAAACGTCGGTTGTACTTTTCATAAAAAAAGGTAAAAAAATTTGACGTAAAAATTGCAAGTAAATCCCAAAATAATATCATAAGAATAAAAACCAACCTGCTAAAATATAGCATTTTATAAAACTGTTCCTAATGCGAGAAGACAGCCATATGAATTTCTTCAGATTTATTAGTCGTATTACAGGGGATGGGATCGTTATTCAAAGCGCAGGTGTGCTGACGATTTGCTAACTTGCCATATTTTTGTAGGAAAATTGAGTTGGGAACATTTTAGGGAACAGCTGAGACTGAAACTTATATTGTCCCTGAACAATCTGAACATATTGCTGCGCATTCAGTATGATGTAGCACAGCTTACGTAAATGGCGTTGACAAAAAGGGCTTTTTTAGGGTGAAGTACCTAAAATTAAGAAAAAGGTACTCTTAATGGTTTTATTTGTATATTTGTACACACACACCAAGTGTGATTTTGAGATTTGTGAGGGAGTCACACACTTTTATATTACCTACTAAATCTCAAACACACACTTGCCTATTTTCTTATCGATATGTTTATTATTATTATATATTTTTATTGTATGTCTTTTCTTTTGCTTGTATTATTTAATTTAGTTTTAATTTTATGTTTGGTTTGAGCCTAGTTTCTATACAATAATTAAGGCAGCTTCAGTAGAAACTAGTGTTTGTACTTTGTATTATTTTCTAGGAATAAAAAAAAATTGTGTTGTAATGTACATACGGTGTGACTTGTGTGTCCGACTGCTTGCCTGTGTTTCTGTCTGTCTATTACAGACCCTTTTCTCCAAAATGGATAAAATTATTGACTAATTTTGAATACCTATGAATGAATAAATAAATGGAATGAATCGATCCCATCGTGGCTTGATCAGACTCGATTAACGAATTAACCCAAGGATTTACACTAGCTCCTGAAGCCTTATGTGTTATGGAACTACCTACAGGAACCGTTGCATATCCAAGAATAGACCGGGGGCACTGTAATGGTAGGGAAGACCGTGCCCTTAATGACCGAGACCGTGACCGTGGCGCTGTTAATTCATAATCTCGGTAAAACGGCCTTTTTAAAACCAGTGTATCTACAAAATGGTGACATATTTATGCTTAAAAAAAATAGCATGACATTTTCAAAACCGTTATGCAGCGACTGTAGGAACCCAAAACAAAATTAAACATACTTCGATGCATTAAAAAAATTTTCAAACTTACCTCTACACTAGTCAACATTTACTTTCAAAACAGTGTATCTCTTTATTGAAAATTACAATTCACGTTAAAAACATTTTATAAAATTCACAATTTTAAACCACGTTGTTTGTCGGTTTAACTTTTATTGAATCGTAAATACTAAATTTTTTACGGGTGAAAAACGTGTTTTTTGAGAGCGCATGATGTTTCCGGCTGCTGTAAGCGCCACTGCTCAAAGCGCGCTATTTTAAACAATAATGAAACCTCATAGAGTTCAACAGGGCTTTAAGATATGGATAGGATAGTACAGAGTATCGAATATGTATCTTAGAGTACGCCTTGGATTTGTAGAGAGACGGGCATTTTCTTTTTGAACTCGTCGTATCGGCAAGCTTCGATCAATTGGGTATCCAAGGATGGGTGGTAAATCTTTTGGCAGGGCTAACTCTACGCTAAGGTGCGATAACAACTGCGTTCTTGATTTTTGTTGCTAAAGGTTGATCAGATTTTTCTTATTGGAGTGCAACTCTTATTAAATTGCCGCGCGTGCCAACCGAACATTATCACACTCGAACATGCCGCAGAGCATTTCGATTAATTTGCGTTTTGGTCCCGCATCAACGCTGCTGTACCTTATCCTTGAGACTCTCGCCTGAACACAGCTATGCGAGTAAGGCGAAACGAAATAAAATCCATCTTCTTTACTCGTATAGCTTTGTCCTCTTCATGGCAAGGATCTCGGTGAGAATGTAGAGCGCGTTTCATAGGGACTTCAACGGTTTGTCGCGCACAGTTGGGAAAGATGTGTCGTTGTTCGACTTGTTTGTGTTCGCTTTGGACGATGGATGGAACAAAAAGTGTCACGAATTGATTGAAATATATTAGGAAAATGTACTTTTGTGGAATTGCCTTTGTTACAAATACCACAATAAATATCATATACAAGATTCATTGAAAGATCTGATGTAAAATCCGATATCGCGCGGCTGTCGCGCTCGGGCATGATACGTGCGGCAGATGCGCGAAGTCAATACGCAGCTTTACGCATGCAAAAGCCGTCCTCTCTTGCGACAGTAGCTGAGACCCGACTTGCCGTTTTTTCAGGAACACAGACAGGACACGATCACGATCACGATCAAATGTTTGGGGCTTTAAACCCAAACACAAGCTCCTAGAGGCGCGCAAAAAAAAAACTAAGTCATGAAATTAATTTAAAATAGGGCAAGAAATCCAAAATAGTCAACATGGCCCGTTATAATGCATAGCCGGACGTGTTTTTCCAGCAAAAGCGTGAAAAACTAGCGTAAGCAACTGTTAATAGGCTATATGCGAAGCAAAAATTGCTCTGTAACGTTGTTTGCTCTACGACTAATATTGGCTTATTCCCATTATCACATACTTGTATCAGAGGAAAATAAGCTGCTTGGCTGCTTTTTATTTAAATTTATAAGGATATTCTTAGGAATATTAACTTTTTTGTACAATATAACAACCATGGAAGTAGTGGTTGTAGATAAAAATACTACGACGTTAGGGCACACTAATTTGTGTTGGTTTAAAAATAATCAAATAAGTGATATATTGCTTGTACGAAAAAAAAACATTATATTTTGTATAAAATTTTAAATAGAAGGAAATCAGTTTGTCTGGTGGTTAGTAAATACATGGAAATACATATTATTAAATAAAGTTTACCTTATATAAAACAGACCGGTGACGGGCAGCGGCGTCACTGCTGCGAGGGTTTCGGTACCGCGCTCACCAATCCGCCTACGCAGCGTGTGTGAGTATGGGCATTTCTTTCAGAAGGACGACAAGAATGGCGAAATCTTGGAAAGGCCAATGTCCAGCAGTGGATGAACCAGGCTGATGGATGGATAAATAGATTAATGTTTATCAAATTGCTATTAACAAGAAACATAACTTTAAAAATATCTCACGGATTGTAGGCCTTTAAATAAGGACTGGTGAAAATTTAACGATTGGCCTGTTACGAGCCAAAGTTTTAAGTCACAAAGGCAATCAAAGTTAATCAATTTAGCTTCTAATATAGAATTTCAGCTTCCAAAGTATGAAAACTATTTACTTTAGAAATTGTATCCACTGTAAGCCATGCGGGTATTTGTAAATCGGCTGGTATCAGTTTAATACCGCAAGATATTTATGTTATAACATTCCAAGACAGAATATCTCAACTGATATAGCCTCAGATATTAAATTCTTGATGCAGTATTCGTATCTTTCGAGTTTTTTTTTATGATAGAGGTAGAAGTAAAGGTTATTTTATGGATAAAAAACGGTCAAGTGCGAATCAGACTCACGAATAGTGACCTACAAAATGAAAATACACGACAATGCCCCCATGCCCCTTCTACCAACGAAACACGAGTATTCGGTGCGCAGCAAAGTTTCACCCATATTTTGTTGTCATCATTCCGATTATTATTCGACATCCAGATTTACTTTTCTGTACTGCTTCTCTATATGCACAATACTTGTAGGTAAAAATATGTTTGTATAGAAACGCAGCAAGTAACATTGTGTATTGTTCTATATTTACTTAAATTTCAAACAGACTTACTCGTGATTACAAAATCAATAAACACAAAAAGTATGAATCATAATAATTAGGTTAATACGTAAATACCCGTAGCGGGTCTACAAAGCGGTGGGATGCAAAACTATAGGATCATAGCACTTGCTACGCCATAGCAAAGCGAAAACACGAGTGTGTTTAAATAAATTTCCAAGTTTTTGTATTTCGTCAATGTTTTCCTATTATTGGTTTCCTTTCTTTTGATCTGAATAAAACAGAATTTCCTGCTACATTTGGATATCGAGACACGTTTCACGATCAAGGGTTTTTACCTTCAATCCTTTTCGGATTTCGTTTTCTAAGAATTCAAACGGAACCCAAATTTTCCCTGCCCTGCGTACAGAACGCAATGTAAATACATGGTGATATGAATATAAATGCCATTTAAGTAGCACAGGCCCATGGTGTTTGGAGGATACTACACTGGACCTTCAAAGTTATCCCCTTTTTTTGCTGTTCCTCTAATAGAGTTTAATAGATTTTATAAAAATTACAAACTTTTCTCCTTTCAAATATTTTTGAAGAGAAGTATAATTACCTATTATTTTACCACAGCTATGTATTTATGTATACAAAATCACAAAATGAAAAAAAAAAAACATCGGTTATGCTATTGATATCTGATCAAACTTAATCTGCTTGAATTTTTTTATTCCTCCAATTTCGACAGCTTACAAAATACCTGCAAGTCCAGTAGCCTAAATTCCGTCAAGAAACGGAAATCCTCATAGGAGTTCATCCACAGCATAATTCAATAATGGCTGAGCCATTTTAGCTGAACCTTCGCACGTAGGTAGGGTAGAAAATTAACTAAGAGAAAAATTTGCAGAAGCATTGAAGACGAATTGATAACAAATAATAATGTGAACAATATTGTAAATTTGCATAACATGTTTTTAAACTAATTTTAATCGAATGTTGTGTTCTCGAACCAAAACCATAAAGTCTAAAATAATTAGGCAGCAAAATATTTAAGTAGATCTTTGTTAAAATAAGATATTATCAGATACTTGCCCACAATATGTACATGCATCAAACAAATTTATTACGTAAACCACATTTTCTTTGTAATTTATTTTGCCTGAAACACCCTTGATTATTAAGTAAAGCCGGATATGCAATTTTGTAGAAAAGTGTCTTATTATACCAAAATAGTACATTACGATACGAGAGCGATGAAACGTTCATGAAACGATGAGCGAAAAAGTTTCTCGCACGAGTTTCGTATAATTTTTTATAGCACAAGTGCGGAAAATGCCGACTTTACGCACGCGCAGCGTGCGTAAAGTGGTCATTTTACGCACGGTGTGCTATAAATTATAATAATGCCAAATGCCAACAATCACGAGCAACTATTATTCCATAGGTCCATTTCAAAAGGCCGAAGCCAGAATAACCAAGAAATGTGGGTGCACGCCTCGTCGTTATCCTTACGATTATAGTATACGTAGATACTTGTATAGATATCCGTATGTGAGGTTATACTTTGCATATGCTGGGGGAGGCTGGGAGCTTGCATATTGAAGCCTTGCAACGTTGCGAGACCACTCCAGAAATATGACAATAGGCTGAGTGTTGTAGTTACAAACCCTACTTGCGAGAAGGATGAAAAGATAGAAAAATGTGACCGCTTTTTATGAAAGATTGTATAAAATGAAAAGCATTTTTATGCAACCGTGAAACAATAGCCGTAATGTAATCGTGCCTCAATTGTTTCGTGCGAAAAAGTATAATAGGGTTGTATGAAAAGCTTTTATTAAGTAATAAGGGGATTTGCTGATCTCACTTATTTCTTGGCAAATAGCAAATTTTTTTGTATTTTTTACTTAAGGCGCTCTTATCCCAGAAGAGTGACTCTTTGTCTTTATCTTTACGTGTAAGGAGTAAAGAAAATAACCACACTTTTGTACTTTTTCATTGTTTTTATCGGTTTCTAAATTGTTTAAAAATAAGGGATATGTTTATTAAAACCCACTTACGTGGTCGACCTAGAAAATTTAAAAAGCAATATTACCAGATATGTTTCGTTAATAAAAGAGTGGAATTATGGAAATGGCATGATTTGAAAGGTCTTATTACATGCTGTGTTCGTGAATTATTTCTACCGAGCAAAGTTTATCTGATCGTGTAACACATGCGTGGAAGACCTAGATAAAGGTTTTAACTATATGGTGGATTTTTTTTTTGAAGTTTTGGACGATATTTGAAAGTTCTATTTGACTTTGAAATTACTGATTTTGGGATAAGAGCGCCTTAAATATAAACCACCTAAAAGATATTTTTCCATTTAACCGATATTCTAAACCGAAGCACGTTCACCGGTTACGTTAATAAGGAGTAATTAAATAGCCTGCCCTGAAGCGTGCTTAGTGTTAACGAAGTTTTCAGGACGGGGGAAGCGGTTTTAACAGCTTGTATGGCTCTGAGAGACAGGAATGAATTGTTCAATAAATCTGAGCGATCGGTACAAATAACTGGACTTCAAGGTGCAAACAAAAAAGAAAACAAACATACAAGCAACTTTCTACCCATCCCTATACACACCCGCCTCCACAATCAACTTTTTATAAACTGCTTCACTGTCCGAATCATTAAATCATTTATTCCACCATTGACCGACACAGAACTCACCTGGGTGACGTCGTATATCTGGTCACTTGGCGCACACTACGGACCTAGACTCAGCAGACAGTACTGACAGATTCTACCGACTGACCCAACAAAATAGCTTTTTTTTTTGTAAATTGTTCCTAACATAAGTACCTTTTCTATAGCCATCAAATTTTCTGTCATTTATACATTTTTTTTACTACCTATTGCCAATCATTCGACAGATGACGGCCTCATTGAAGAGGCCGAAATATTTCGTTAAATATAAAGTTCACTTTTATTAATGATATTTAATGCCTACAACTATAAATGAAAAGCTGAATATAGCTGTAATTATCTTTATTCATAAACAAAAAATATGTTATACGAGTATTTTACGTCATCTTATCCTAATGCTTGGGTTATTTATGCACAAAAAGCTCACGTTTGGTTACTAATCAAAACGCTAAGGATGAAGTGCGCTCGCCCAAAAAGTGGGAGAGTGAAAGCAGACTAGATGTTAATCATCTGCAAAGTCTACAGAAGTCACTAAGAGACGAGGATTGATCAATGAATCAATGAAAAACGAAAAGAGACAAAAGACAAGGTTGGACTTATTTCTGAAAGAAATTTCTTCTAGTCACCACCCATTCATCCATCCATCAGCCTAGCTCGTCCACTGCTGGACATAAGCCTTTCCAGGACTTTGCCACTCCCGGCGGTCATCCTGAAAGAATTGCATATACTCACACACGCTGGGCAGGCGGGTTGGTGAGCGCGGTGCCGGAACCCTCGCACCAGTGACGCCGCTGCCCATCACCAGTCTGTTCCATATAAGGCCCGGCTATTAGGGATGGATATACCGCCATCCATCGGTCCCAGGCATGGGTGGCCTCTTGGTTTTTTGCCTGTGAGCTGTCCTCTTACTCTCCCCCGAATTACTTTGAGGGGTTCTCCAAGTAAGATGGTGGTACCTCCACAGTCGAGCCCGGCATCAGCTTTACCACCTGTACTGCGTCACAGTACATACTCGGAAATACCTCTGATACCCCCTCGAGGGGTTTGTCGTGATGATGTGTACATGTATAAAAGTTTTCAATTCTTGGTTTTCGCAATGGCAAACCCAACTGCGCTATCCTGGTGTTCTAGCAGGAAATGCAGCCATTATTTCACGGGGTATCTGGCAGATACATATCTAGCAATTGAATGTCTACCGGCCAGGAATACGCTTTCTATCTTTTGTACCGTGCAGATTAGAGTAATGTGAACCGTGTTTCTTTGTGTGGGGAAATTGTTTTTCTCTTGGTTTTGTTTGGTAAAAGGATTGAAATAATCCCAATGATTCTTTTTGTCGTTGGTCTTAGACATTTGAAACGTTGTCTACAGAAGTAATAATCTATTCTACCACTAGGTATACCAAATATATTGTTATGTGATTAATAGTTATCATTAAATTTGTAGCAGTTGAACATATTGTTTTAAATGTTCCATACTTTTTTGTATACTAAACAGGCAAAATAAATCCACAGTCAAATTTTTTTACAAAAAAACACACTTTTCCTTGGTGAAGTTGAATGAAACCAGATAAATAACCTCACGAGAGGTAAATTGTCATTTAACCCTCACTAAGCTTTTAAAGGTTAAGGTTTCAACTTAACGCTCGAGAAATTATAACGAATCCCTTTCCATTTGATGTAATAATTTAGTATTATTTTTTAGTAAGATTATATGTTTTTATAGCAAAAGTTATCGCTTTGGCATGTTGAGTGTCATTTTCTAGCGCCCATTAAGTAGAGTAATCAAAACAACAAAAACAACAAAAAAATAATTGTTCATTTGTACGGAACCATAACAGAGCGAGGCCAGACTCGGGCTTGGCCGGTTTTCTGTTTATACCAGATTATGTGCAGGATAGTTTATTTAGTTAATTTTTTGGATAGATATTCTGTTCCAGAAATCGAATGTAAAATCGAAATACGTACCCATTTTTCTTTCAAACGAACTTTAGGTTCTCTAGCTTTGTGAATTCATAATGCTATCCTTCTTGTTTCGTATCCCATAAAGCGCAAAACATGTCAACATGTTCGTGCAACACCCGTTCTGTTATTCATAAGTCATAATACAGCACACTATCTTTTCTGATTTACACGATGCCATCTACTCGCACGAGTAAAAAAAAAACTTGCAGCACAAATCGTTGTTATAAAAGTGACCCAGTATAAAGAAAACATCGTTTTTTTTTTTTCATGTTTGACAGTAGCTAAAAATTTTTAGCAAAATTTATTAGGAGAAATTGTCTAAAAATTGCCACAGGTTTATTATTTTCTATTTAAAATCGCGCTCTAAAGATTGCTGAAATATTACGTTAGTAAGGATAAAAGTTGTGTTTTTATGTACCCCGCATTTAGCACTCGATGTTTTCTTTTTTCTCGAAATAATTTTAATTAAATGTTAATTTTGAAAGTTTCATAATTAAATGTAAATTGTTACTCACTATTAAAGCCTGACTAGTTTTGCTATAATTATGTGATAGTATCAAGCGAGAAATTGTCGCACGGTTGTCTCGATTTGCCTCCGAAGAATCTTTATTAATACTGGGTGTTAAAATGAAGTTGCGGAAGTCGGAAACTGGCAATAGTATTTGTCTAACTATGCGACAACTTTTACTATCGAGCCGACCCTCGAATAGCGAAAAAAAAAAACAGCTGTTCCATAGAAAAGATACATAGCTACCCGACCAAAATGTATGAAACAACAGATTGCCTTTTCAGATTTCTCAATTTTCTTTTTCACGAAGTATTTTTCGTATCGGCGAGCACTATTGCCAGTTTTCGGCTTCCGCAACTTTATCATAACACTCTGTACACTAGCTAGGCAATATACCGTCAGTAGCTGTAAATTACAGAGAATTTATATATATATAAGAGTCCATAACTACACTACGTACTTGACCATTGTAAAATTTAAATATATATATATATATATATTCAGACATTTATCTTTGCGATGCAGAGTAACCTAATTGGATAATTTTCACTAGATAGATATATATTTTTTAATTATGCTTTTTGGAATGGGTTTTTATTTTTTTTCTAATGCGGCTTGAGCTTTTGGTGTAAAATAAATATTCACAGTAAAAATACATAGCATTTAATATCTGCATTAAAAAAATAACCTAAATATTTTATTGTAATTTTAATCAATTTTAATTTTGAAATCAGACTCTTTAAAGTCACCTGCGAGGCAAAGCCGCTGTGCGCCGAAGAAAGGCCTCCTTATAACCCTTTTTACTCTAATTATTGCTGAAGCAATAGACCACAGTTTAGATCTTGACTCGAATACACCTTCCAATGCACTATACTAATGCGTTTTATCCGTTAAAAAATTAAATTCCGAAGCCTTACTTAGTTAACTGTAGGTTGATACTTTTATTGCAATTCAAGTTTATTTGTTGTTTATAGTAATTATAGGTACCTAGATAAATAATTAGTTCTTTGTAATGTATGATGCAAAAAATAAGTACTCCCTTTAGCATAATTTGTGTCAAATTTGGTATCCCAGACATACAAAAAAGCATGCTTTTCAAGCGAAAAGTACCGTCTACATGTAGCCATTTAGATGCCAGGCTTCCGTTAATGAAATAAACTTTCAGGATGTTTCAGGTAGAGCGGAGAAGGCTGCTGCTTATTAATATTCATGCAATGTACGGACCCTTGTAAATGTTTTATTCGTTAACGAGTCTACGGGATTAGCACAATCATGTCACGTCGATGCGCCACGGATCCCTAATTAATTCCCTTAGTAATCAATTTGTTTGACGTAATATTATTTTACATTTTGGTCTACATGTGCGTAATTGAATCAAATTAATAAATTTTAATGTACTATGGCACGTACCTATTAAATTCATTTTGAAATTAGCAGAATTAGCGAATCAACATTTGGAAGCCACTCAAAGCTTGTAATGTTGACTATCAAATCAAATCGCATTTCAGAATTTCAGAAGCAGTCCATAAACATTTTACCCAACAGACAGAAAATGGAATTCGTGTCTAATTTTGTGTACCAAATCCGTCTCCGAGGCTTAGCAATCCTTGGGATTATCTGCAGTAGACGCCTGCCGATACTGTCATCTGGGCATTGTCTATGAGCTTAATTTTCATTAAGTTTATTGGATAATTCGCTTGAGGAGGCGCGTGAAGAGTGAAGATAGAGGGGATCGTTTATGCAGCAGCGAGCATTTCGTGAACGCTCAGACTTGTAGGATTGCATGAGTAGATCTACCCACAGAGTAAACAATTTGTGATCATTGTAAAGAATTGTAGCAGTTCCCAAATGGAGTCGTGTTTGAGAAGGGTTTAGGTTGTGGCTGGTTGGTTTGAGGGAATAAACAAATGCTGTAAGGACATTTTATTGTCAGGACAATAGCGAAATAAATCCTGAGACGTACAATTACGTGACAGCCTTTAGAAGGCGCAGTTTAATAAGAGGACAGTTTCATGCTCCGATGTTTTTCAAAACAGGAAATTATTGCTTTCCTGTTTTTCTCAACATCAATTTCCTTTTATTAAAAAAATAAATTGAAAGTTAAGAATGAGAATTTGAAGATAACAGAGCGTAAATAAATCCGAATTAATGATTTGCACAATGCGAAGAATTTCCGAATGTCTTTTGTGGCCAACAATGTCGATCCGACATCATGTTATTGTAATGAATTTGGTCCTTAGTACTTTATCACAATGATAAATTTCCTTAAACAGTCATGAGGTCGCAGATGTTCTGGATATTTTAGTAAATGAGGCCTACATTTAAATGTACCGAGCTACGAATTGCTTTAAGTTTTGAAAAAATGAGCAGGCATTAAACGAGGATTACTGGATGAGGAGCAGGCTTTATTATGTGGCACGCAAATAGTAAAATTTGACATTTTACAAACGGCGTGGCGTCGTCAGTTTCTAAACACTCGCTGTTTTGCAATTTTCCGTACGTCGTTTTCTAAAAAGCCAAAATCGAATGTCTATCACCAAAAGTGAAAAATAGGTGCGACGACGAGCGGAGCGAGGAGGAGCGTGTTAGGTTTACATGTATATACATATTGGGAGCCGAGCGAAGCGGAACAGAGCGGGGCGATTCCTAGTAGTTCTATCATAATTACTATATGCAGAGGCAAATTATAAAATGCTGAATTCTACAATACTATGAAGATTTGTCAAATAGCAAAATAGCGAGCGTTTAGAAACTGACAAAGCCGTTAAATGCTGAATTTTACTATTTGCCTGAGACATATATGAAAATACAAGTATAAAATTTCAAGTGTTCCGTTAAATATAATAGCGAAGCCTAGCTGCGTATGCGTGGTAATTCGATGGGATTTTACATGTAATGGAGAAAAATTATACAAACCCTTATTAATGACATATGCAGGGTGTTAAGATGATGTTGCGGAAGCCGGAAACTGTTGTTAATACTCGTCCAGAAGAACAACTTTTCGTGAAAAATAATCGAGAAATCTTAAAAAAAATAACGGTCGTTTCATAAATTTTGGCCGATATGTAACTTTTTTATGGAACGGCAAATTTTTTTTTCGCGATTTATTGGTATGTTGTTTGTATGGACGGGTACTGTTCAGATTTCGGAACGTAGACTTTATTTGATTTCTGAACGAAGCTTTTAAAAAGAATATAAATTGTCAATGACAAGAGTTGTGAAATGGACAATGTTTTTATTCAAAAATATTGCTGAGATCTTTATTTCCAACTAAACCAATAATCGGCAAATGAAAAAAAGGAACGACTCCCACAGAAATCCTAGGAAACGAAACACAACAGGTACTATCGCCAGTTTCTGGCGATATACTTATATATATATTTTTTTTTCACATCTTTATCTTGTCTTTGTATGTAGCGTTACCTAATTGGAAAACTTTCGCCCGATAGATTTTATTTTTGTAAATAGCCTCTTTTTGAGTGTTTTTTTTGGTTTTGTGTTTAATTCGTTTAATTTTTATGTGTCAAATACGAAATACGAAAATCTTGTTTATTAACCGTTGTATGTTCAAAAATGACTTAAATGCAATATTTTAATTTTAGTCGGTTTTAATCTTAAAATTAGACTCGTTCTGAATCGTTTCGCGCGCATTTAAGCGCACTCGATTTTCAACTTTATGAAAGTTAGTCTACGCAAAGCCGCTGTGCGCCTAGGGAAGGCCTCGTCTTAATACCCAGTATCTCAATATTATATACAGAATGGTACGTAATGAGTGTATCATTGTGATAGAGTTGACAGCTGGCCTCATTTCCTATCTAAATAATGCGATTCGACTTCTATGAAGATATCACTGGTTTCGAGATATTTGGACTTTTTTGAATTTCTGGAAGATCTCCACCTTGTGTTGGTTTTTATGGCACTATTGCTCAAAATTACCTCTCTTAATGTTTTTTTTTTTTTACTGATTAATCTGAGGTATTTACGAAATTGTTACCGTTTAAAACTTGAAAGTTCAGTTATCTTATTTTCTGTTTTTTTATACATAGTTTAATACAATTTGTTTAAATAAAGAGATAGAAAGCCCGATCCAAACACGCCACATCCAACCTTTCTCCTCATTTCCTACGGCCATTGCAGGGCGCATGCGACACGGCTGCCCATCTGTCACAGTGAAACTCGGGCCACAGTAAATTACGGGCCTTCATCATCCTGAGGGATACTGACCTGAAGCCGCCGCCACCGCCGCTGATGCCGCTTCCGCCACCGACGTTGCCTGTCACGCCAGCCACAGAAGGCTTCGCTGGGAAAATTGTGACTTACGTAATCGTAATGCAGATCAGTGTTACTCTTGTTTCCGATGAAATGTGAAATAACGTGGTTTTATGATTAATACTAGGTGACTTAAATGACGGCCGTGATTCTAGAGAAACGAATTTTGTATATTTTTTTTTTGAATAATCCGATATTTGAATTATAATTTGTGCTGATAAGCTTGTAAGTATATGCTCAAAGCTAAGTGTACATGTTTACTGCAAGCTGTTAACATAAATGTATAAGAGGTGAGTTAAAATATCTGTTTTTACTGTTCCGTACCCAAAGGGTAACCAACGGGACCCTATTACTAAGACTCCGCTATCCATCTGTCTGTCCGTCTCTCCGTCTGTCACCAGGCTGTATCTCATGAACCGTGATAGTTAGACAGTTGAATTTTGTTCAATATAGCAACATTCATATTTTCTAAATAAAACTATTAAGATGTCTTGTCTATGATTGTGAACTCTCTGCCTTGCCTGCCATTAAAGATGGCGTTGTTATATTTTGTAAAAAGAAATAAAGTTATGTTTTTAAGTTAATAAATAAAGATTTAGTTCAGAAGAAACTGTGTGTTTAACTCTAGAACTGCCCTGGCCCTCAACAAATATTCAATAAATTTTTACAGATGATGTATTTCTGTTGCCGCTATAACAGTAAATACTAAAAAACGGAATAAAATATTATCATATCATAGGCTCTTATATAACAGACATGTTTTTTTGCCGTTTTTATAGATAATGGTACGGAACCCTTCGTGCGCGAGTTTGACTCGCACTTGGCCGGTTTTTTAATAAAGAACATTATTTGTATATTTTGTTTTTTAGTTGACTAAATTGGGATTGGGAAATACAAAATGGGACGAAACGGGAATCGACTTTAAAGTTACATATTTTTTAACCATCCATGGTGTGAAATAATATGTTCTTATGTACTACACATTAATATATTTTACATCTACAATTAATACTCTAAATAAATACAATAAGAGGAGATTCTCGCATATCACTTTAAGGAATGCCGACTACGCTGCTGCTAATGAAACCGAAGACACTGTCATGTAACCACAAAATGCTTCGTGGTGAGAAATTATTCACGACTTACGTAAAATACCCCGGCAACATTCTCGTATAATGAGCGAGTAATTTAGATGTATCCTCAAGGGTGATATCGATTTATTAGTGCTTTTTGAACATAGTTTTTTTTTCAAAGCGATGGATTTCGCAATAAATCATGTAACCATTGTTTTAGTTGTTTTCAAACATAACAAACATACAGATCGTCACAATAATGAAAGGGCGAATTACGGGAGTTGACCGTCGGCGAGGGTTTTTAAAAAGAAAGTCGGAAGAGAATTTACTTAAATATGTAATCGATGTGTGATTACAATTCTTATGATATCTATCTTACATTAAACTTATATCTTAGTGATCCCGATGATCAGAGTATGACCTCCCGCTGTCGCGATGTTAGCATGAAGGCGGCGTCTTGGATGGTGAAATACCCTTTTAATATGTCGGTCGATGATGCGTCAGCAACTCGAACGGTTGCACAATCTGTTTGGTGGTGTGATGGCTGTTGGAGTCGGTAGGGACATAGTCCTCGACGTAACACCTCCCCTCTAGAACGAGCAACTATTTGCCTATGTCTAATGCAAATATTGCGGCTTTCTTATCTTCGATAGTTGCCGGAGTTTGAGATGATGTGCTAGCTTCTTTAGCATCCGTAAGTTTCAGTCCAGGATTCCGCTCAGTTTTAATCTTATGGTTTCGTTTTCGTATGTAGAATATAGTGATGAAAGTTATAATCAGCAATATCACTGCATACAGTGGAATGATTGTACGGTAGGTAGTCCTTGTGTCGAAAGATTGCAGGTTCGTAGGTATTTCCATTGTAACTTGTTGTTGAATATTGTGCAACTTATTCAAGTCAATTGTCATGAACTTGTACTCAGGTGCTTTATTCTCAGAAGATGATTTAATCAGCATGTTTGACCGTGGCAATGTCGTGATTTCAACAGCTTGTCCGCGAATTTGGTCATTGAAATTGATTATGGTGAAACTCGGCGTCTTTATACTGCAGTTTCGAGGAATTGTTGCAATGTAACTTCCTTCCAGGATGTGGTGGTATTCTTGTCTGCAACTTAGCTGCACTTTCAATGGTTTCGGGAATGACAGAATGTAGTGTTGGTCATCTAGCTCCATCAAGGCTTCTTTAGATAAAGAAATAGACGTAGGGTTGCATGTTTCATCAAGGTCTTGTAGAAATATTAGTCGATGAATACAGTCGCGCTGATTTCGGATCTGGTGGTTGAGCTGTTGCTTGCAGATGTACCATGCGTCGATCTTCGGGCATTCAGCCTCTATGTAAGCAAATTCCTGGGAATTGGTTGCCATAAAAGGAAACGGAGGAAGGATGACATTATGATTTTTATTAGGTACTGGGCAGAGCTTATAAAGAGTGTATGAGTTCGGGGATGTAATGGGAATTTTAAGGATGATTACTATTTTATCTCCTACAAAATATGAGCCTAAACTAATAAGATCATAATAATACCTAGTGTCTAACGATAAAACTTGATCGTGCGAGTAAAGTGCATTTAACTTTTTAACTATGCTAGTGATATCCCTAACTGATAAAATAGAATGGTGCAAAGTGCCTATGCGACTAAAAGCTAATATATTTTCTAATCTCATTACTTCTAAAAATAGTTCTTGCACATTTTCGCTAATTATAGCAAAAAGTTGCGAGACTTGCGCAAAGATACCTACTTGGTTGTTATCTTTAATCGTCATGTTTATAAAACTTGATACGGCCCTTTGTAATTTCAACTGGTTGTAGGTAAGATTATTTAGTACTTGAGTTTGATGGTCGGTTATTTCTTTAAATAAAGTAATATGGTGATTAAAATTATTCGAAAGCTTTTGGTCATTTTCTTGCAAAGTTTTTAATAGACTTTCATATCGCAAAGCATCGTTGTAGTCTAGGTTTCCCGTGATACTTTTTACAAAGCTTCCCAGGGGGTTAAATAAACCACGTTTCGCTCTTTTTGATCTGAAAGTGTCCAACTGTGCTGAAATTTTTTCTAGTTTGCTAAAAAGGTGAACTATTTGATACTTAAACAGTGAAAAGCTCTTGTTACTTATGTCATTTGCAACGTTAGTTAATTCAGTTTTTGCAGTGTCAACATGTCTTTGTATTATCGTAATGTCAATGTCTTGTAGGAATGTATGGTAGTGGGATATTATTTTCGTAGGGCCTAATTTAAAAGGAAGTATGCCAGGTCCGTCGTCAAGGCTGTCAAGTCGGATGTCTTGTGCTTGGGCCAGGGTCATCAGGATTAGAAGGTACCTGTAACAAGTCATTGTCCTTATTTTTTAAAGGTCGTTTCAGTCTGTTTTTAGCAATTTTGCCGCGTTTTCGAGACGTATATATGTGAATCGGTAAGTTGGAGGTTACCGTGTCGCGAGTAAACCGGGGTGCGAGTTTTTGTCTGTCTGCTAACGGGTTTTTTATATATACTTCTCGGCCTGGGTCGTAATTTATTTCAGGTTCTCTATCACTGTTCCGTCGCGTCATCAATGCTTCGCGGTCAGCTTTTGATGAGTTATGAATAATTTCATATACTGTTTCCATTCTATTCCGATGATCGTGTAAGTACTGTTGTAATATTCTCTCAGTCAAATTTAAGTCTGTTGGATCGCGTGGGTCAAAATGTCCTGTAATTAAGTCAAATGGCCTACATTTTGTCATACTATGTACTGAACTATTGTATGCTATGAGAGCATAAGGTACTAAATTTTCAGCTGATTCATTTTTATGTACTATTTTTAAAAGTCTGATATGTTCTAATAAAGTGCTATGGAAACGTTCTATCATACCGTTCTCGTTAGGGGAGTGAGCTGCAATGAAATGATGGTTTATTTTATGTAATTTCAGGAATTCTGATACAATTTGATTTGTAAATTCCGTACCCCTGTCGGTTGTAAGATTTAACGGAAAACAATAATGAGAACAAAACGTCAAAATTGATTTTATTATATTAGGGGCTGTACAATCGGACATTCGATAAGCTTGTGCAAATTTCGAAAATGCGTCAATGATAGTTAGGTATTTTTCGTTTTCGATTGTAAGCACGTCTGCGTGTATTAGTTCAAACGGTTTTGTGGGTGGAGGGACAATTTGAAACTCAGGGCGTATTGGATTACGGTCGTATTTCGCACAACTGCAAACGTTACAGTTACTTATAAATTTAGTTACACATTCTTTCATTTTTGGCCAGAAATACCGATGGTATAGAGATAAATATGTTTCATTAATACCGCGGTGGTTTGTTTTTCCCTCATGATATTTTCTTATGATGTCTTGCTGAATTAAGTAATCTGAGATATTTTCAAGTTCATGTTTCACAAGAATCAAGTTCATTGAAGAGCTTTGAAAAGTTTTTTGTATAACTGGTACGATGCTGTACATTTTCTCTAAGGGCTGCACTAATATAGCAGTTCGGGTTTTAGGGTCAACATGTTTTTTTATGGCGTTAATTAAATCATGTTCGAATGAATCTTGTGATATTTCTATAGTGACTTTTCGGAACGTGTCAAAAGGCTTGATTATTATAGATTTCTCTCTGGGTGGACGATTTACGATTTTTAATACTAACTGTTTTTTAAATTTGTTCAAGGGATCTTCGGAAATTGGTATGTTAACTATGGGGTTTTCCAAACTTGTATGCACAGTTTCCGCTGGTAATGGTTCGTGCAATGGTGTTTCATTTAAAATAAATAACTCTGAGTGTGCTGTTAGGGTGGACGATGGGCTTCTCAAAGGTTCGTTGTCTGGTGCTGTGTCAGTAGATGAGGCACTAATAAATGCTCTCTCGTCAGGTGCTGTCAACGTTCTTTCGGATGATGAGGAAGAAATGTTAACTACCACAGAAGCCATTTCTTCATTATTTATTTGAATTCTGGAAAGGGCGTCGGCGTTTGTGTTATTTTTACCACTTTTGAATACCATTTTATAATTATAATCTGCTAGTTTCATTTTCCATCTAGAAACTCGGCAGTTGGTCTCTGTCATAGTGTCTAATGGGAATTTTAAAGGCTGATGGTCAGTTACAATTTGGAATTTACGGCCAAAAAGGTATGGTCTAAAGTATTTAGTTGCCCATACTATTGCCAATAGCTCTTTCTCAGTGGTTGAATATTTTATTTCGCTTTCATTTAGGGTCCTTGACGCATAGGCTATAGGCCTGTCAGAGCCTATTGTTCCTTGTGACAGTATACCTGAAATTGCAAAATTCGATGCGTCTGTTGTCAAAATAAAGTCCTTTGAAAAATCTGGGTACTGTAAAATAGGGTCGTTAGTCAGTAGAGTCTTACAATGTTCAAAGCATTTAATGTAATCAGAAGTCAGTTTAATTTTCATATTCTTTTTTAAACAAGCAGTCAAGGGTTTTGTTAATTTAGCAAAATCTGGTATGAATCGTCTGTAATAACCTAAAAGACCTAAAAATCCTTTGATTTGTTTAGATGTTTTTGGGATAGGATATTTTTTAATAGCCTCAATCTTATCGGGATTTGGTTTTACTCCGTCTGGTGTTATGATGTGACCTAAGAATGGTGTTTCTCTCTTAAGAAATTCAGACTTATCCATCTGTATTTTAAAGTTAGATTCCCTTAGACGGTCTAGTACTCTGCCTAAATTGACTATATGCTCTTGTAATGAGGTCGAGAATACCAAAATGTCATCAAGATAGACTACGCAAATTTCATTTTGCAGACCTCTGAGGACATTGTCCATTACGCGCTGAAACGTAGATGGAGAATTTTTAAGTCCCATTGGCATGCGCATAAATTCAAAGTGCCCGGGCGCACAATCGACGTTAAATGCTGTTTTGTGAATGTCACGTGGGTCGGTCTCAATTTGGTAAAATCCGCTAGCCAGGTCCAAGGAAGTGAAGTATTGGCAGTTTCCTAGCTTGTCTAGGATGTCGTTGATGTTAGGGATGGGGTATTTATCATCTATAGTCTTCTCATTGAGTTTTCTAAAGTCAACAACTAGTCTCCATTTAACTTTACCCGATGCGTCTGTTTTTTTTGGTACTATCCAAATTGGAGCACTCCATGCTGAAGTGGAGGGTCTAATTATACCTTGATCTAACATTTTTTTTTATTTGTGACTGTACCTCCTTTCTATGCACGTACGGATATCTATAAGTCTTACTGTGAACTGGAATTTCGTCAGTTGTTCGGATACGGTGTTTAATTTGGTTGCTGAATGTTAAACATTCGTCCTCTACGTAAAATACATCAGAGTATTGTTTACAAAGATTAACCAAATTAATTCTCTCCTCTTCATTTAAATGCTTCGTACGCAATTTCGATAAAACTTTGTTCATTCGGTCAGTCATACAGTCTGTACTTGTAATAGTCTGTTCGCTAAAAATATGTGCGTTTATCGGTTCAGTCAATGAAAATATAATGTCGTTACAGGTAGGGTTCAATACTTCCACGTAAGCTCGGCTATTACTAGCTGTAGACAGACATTCGTTTATAATACAACTGGAAATCGTTTGATGGTCTATGGAGATTTCACCTTTGGGAATATTAATCGGCACTCTAATTAGTTTAGTGGACTGTGCGGGAACAATAGTCTCAAGTAAGTTGATACTCTGTCGTGATTCATACATATGAATTGGGTTCGTCGCAAACTGTGTCAAAAGCTGTTTTGATCCTAAGTCGATTTTAGCTTGCCACTGCTCTAATAAGTCGATACCAATAAGTCCGTCGAAATAATCGTGAAATTTGTATATGAATAATTTTATCGGTCTTGTTTCGTTAAATTCGTAAAAACAAGGAATTAACATTGAATAGTCATTTCTTGTAGTCGCATGAATGTTGGAGACAAGAAAAGGGTCATAGTTTAAGGGTGTATCAGGGTAGAATTTTTCTGTGGCTTCCGGACTAAGAAATGATTTATTTGCACCTGTGTCAATAAGTAGTTTTAAGGGTGGGTTTTGTATCTGAATGTAAGGAAGCTGCTTTTTATTTTGAATATTTAATTCTATTCGGGGGCAGTTGAAGTCTGAATCTTGGAAAAATCCGATTCTGATTGCTCGTGCGGTATTTCTTCTATGTTATAACTTTGTTCGTCGGTCGACCCGTCGTCATAATAATAGGTCATAGTGGAGGGTTGTTCCAAGGGTTGGTTGTAGTCAATGTCAGGATAATCACAACTGTTATACATCACTTCGTTAACGTTCATTTCTCGTGTAGGGGGTGGGTTTTGTGGTGTTGGTGGAAGAGTGCGTGCACGGGGGTGGCTAACTCCACTCATGGGTCTTACCTGGTTACTGTTGAATTGTCTTTGGGGCTGTTGGGATTGAAATGCACGTGGTGTTATTTTAAAACCTGTGCTCATGTTTGAACGTGGTAGGGCCTTAAACATTTGCTGAGTCTTTGACACACCTTGGTAGGCTGGTCGATAAGTCGGGGGTTGTGGGGGTAAAGTTTGCTGCTGGGGATTAACTTTAGTTTGATGCATTTGAGGGATCAGTTGGTGGCTAAAATTAAATTTATTCGAATTAGCTGTCATTGAAACAGATTGAATATTTTTGTTCTGTAAATAAAGTATGTTAAGTTCTTCTTGGGAATATTCCAGAGCTTTTTCAAGCGTCTCTGGTCTCATGCATCGAATTCTTGAGCCAAGTGGTTCATGTAAGCCCTTTAGAAAGGTTTGTAAGGCTAACTTTCTATATAAAGTTCTTTTAGCCTCGACTGTCGTTTCGACAGAGTCATGTAACGATACGTACGTCATTATTGTGCTTAACAGATTTTGCACACGTTCATAAAATATGTGCAGAGTATCTCTGCCTTGCGATAGCAGGGACAAATCGGTGTAAAGAGCGGATTCATCTCTGTGGTCAGAGAACGTGTTAATCAGCGCTGCTCTAATGCTATTCCAGTCACTGGGGGTGCCGTTCGTAGCTAAAGTGCGTGCGGCGGGTCCCGTGATTTTGTTTAAAATTCCGTTAAGAAGCGAGTAATTTGATAGCTCGTTCCCGGGGGCTGGTTTAGCATAAGTCAGGACCAATTGATCACAAATTTTTAGAAATCTTATAAGAACATTAGAGTTTCCATCAAATTCAGGTACCAATCGTAATGCCTTATATATGCTATCTATCATGTTTGACTGGGTAGATGCTGCTACAGGATTTTCATCCGAAGGAATATTACCATCGTTCGTCATGTTTGAACTTTCTTCTTCTATATCTTCAAGTGCTGATAATAAATCTAGGTGACGATTTTCGTCCCTAAGAGATTGTCGAATCGCGGAACGACTATTGGGCAAAATACCCCTACTTGGGCGTGGGAAAAAAATTTTGTTGCTTTTTATTTCACTAAAGCCAAAAAACTAATTTAATTGGAACACTTTTAAAAATTTATGAGAGTTTTAATTAAAAAAAAAAAGTATTTACTAAGATGGAAAGGGTGGTGTAGGAAATAGACAACCAATAGGAAATGCTTATTATCTAGGTACTCACGATGAGCTGATCATTCTTAATCTTCCCTTCTGGCTTTCTGTTGAGATCTTCGATCCGTCAATGTCTGGAGGGATCTCTCTGCTCCTTTGGACGGCCTCCGTAGGTTCGTAGAGTGGTAGAAGCGACGTGAAGACGATAATTAGTGTAGTCGATGTGAGACTAACACTAACCGCGACTACCCTACAGCCTGACTGCGCCAATTACGGGAGTTGACCGTCGGCGAGGGTTTTTAAAAAGAAAGTCGGAAGAGAATTTACTTAAATATGTAATCGATGTGTGATTACAATTCTTATGATATCTATCTTACATTAAACTTATATCTTAGTGATCCCGATGATCAGAGTATGACCTCCCGCTGTCGCGATGTTAGCATGAAGGCGGCGTCTTGGATGGTGAAATACCCTTTTAATATGTCGGTCGATGATGCGTCAGCAACTCGAACGGTTGCACAATCTGTTTGGTGGTGTGATGGCTGTTGGAGTCGGTAGGGACATAGTCCTCGACGTAACAGGCGTCAGAAGTGTTACCGATTGAAACAATAAATAATCGTAGACCATCATTGGTATGCGCTCAACCGGTAGGATTCGAACTGAACCTCAAGACGAGAGTCGTCCGACCCACTGCGCTATTACCACTACAAGACGAGAGTCGTCCGACCCACTGCGCTACTACCACTACAAGACGAGAGTCGTCCGACCCACTGCGCTACTACCACTACAAGACGAGAGTCGTCCGACCCACTGCGCTTTTACCACTACAAGACGAGAGTCGTCCGAACCACTGCGCTACTACCACTACAAGACGAGAGTCGTACGACCCACTGCGCTATTACCACTACAAGACGAGAGTCGTCCGAACCACTGCGCTACTACCACTACAAGACGAGAGTCGTACGACCCTCTGCGCTACTACCACTACAAGACGAGAGTCGTCCGAACCACTGCGCTACTACCACTACAAGACGAGAGTCGTACGACCCACTAAGCTACTACCACTACAAGACGAGAGTCGTCCGACCCACTGCGCTACTACCACTACAAGACGAGAGTCGTTCGACCCACTAAGCTACTACCACTACAAAACGAGAGTCGTACGACCCACTAAGCTACTACCACTACAAGACGAGAGTCGTCCGACCCACTGCGCTACTACCACTACAAGACGAGAGTCGTTCGACCCACTAAGCTACTACCACTACAAAACGAGAGTCGTCCGACCCACTGCGCTACTACCACTACAAGACGAGAGTCGTCCGACCCACTACGCTACTACCACTACAAGACGAGAGTCGTCCGACCCACTGCGCTACTACCACTACAAGACGAGAGTCGTCCGACCCACTGCGATACTACCACTACAAGACGAGAGTCGTCCGACCCACTGTGCTACTACCACTACAAGACGAGAGTCGTCCGACCCACTGCGCTACTACCACTACAAGACGAGAGTCATCCGACCCACTGCACTACTACCACTACAAGACGAGAGTCGTCCGACCCACTGCGATACTACCACTACAAGACGAGAGTCGTCCGACCCACTGTGCTACTACCACTACAAGACGAGAGTCGTACAACCCACTGCGCTACTACCACTACAAGACGAGAGTCGTCCGACCCACTGTGCTACTACCACTACAAGACGAGAGTCATCCGACCCACTGCACTACTACCACTACAAGACGAGAGTCGTCCGACCCACTGCGATACTACCACTACAAGACGAGAGTCGTCCGACCCACTGTGCTACTACCACTACAAGACGAGAGTCGTACAACCCACTGCGCTACTACCACTACAAGACGAGAGTCGTACGACCCACTGCGCTACTACCACTACAAGACGAGAGTCGTCCGACCCACTGCGCTACTACCACTACAAGACGAGAGTCGTCCGACCCACTGCGCTACTACCACTACAAGACGAGAGTCGTACGACCCACTGCGCTACTACCACTACAAGACGAGAGTCGTACGACCCACTGCGCTACTACCACTACAAGACGAGAGTCGTACGACCCACTGCGCTACTACCACTACAAGACGAGAGTCGTACAACCCACTGCGCTACTACCACTACAAGACGAGAGTCGTACGACCCACTGCGCTACTACCACTACAAGACGAGAGTCGTCCGACCCACTGCGCTACTACCACTACAAGACGAGAGTCGTCCGACCCACTGCGCTACTACCACTACAAGACGAGAGTCGTACAACCCACTGCGCTACTACCACTACAAGACGAGAGTCGTACGACCCACTGCGCTACTACCACTACAAGACGAGAGTCGTCCGACCCACTGCGCTACTACCACTACAAGACGAGAGTCGTACGACCCACTGCGCTACTACCACTACAAGACGAGAGTCGTACGACCCACTGCGCTACTACCACTACAAGACGAGAGTCGTCCGACCCACTGCGCTACTACCACTACAAGACGAGAGTCGTCCGACCCACTGCGCTACTACCACTACAAGACGAGAGTCGTACGACCCACTGCGCTACTACCACTACAAGACGAGAGTCGTACGACCCACTGCGCTACTACCACTACAAGACGAGAGTCGTCCGACCCACTGCGATACTACCACTACAAGACGAGAGTCGTACGACCCACTGCGCTACTACCACTACAAGACGAGAGTCGTCCGACCCACTGCGATACTACCACTACAAGACGAGAGTCGTCCGACCCACTGCGATACTACCACTACAAGACGAGAGTCGTACGACCCACTGCGCTACTACCACTACAAGACGAGAGTCGTACGACCCACTGCGCTACTACCACTACAAGACGAGAGTCGTCCGACCCACTGCGCTACTACCACTACAAGACGAGAGTCGTCCGACCCACTGCGATACTACCACTACAAGACGAGAGTCGTCCGACCCACTGTGCTACTACCACTACAAGACGAGAGTCGTACGACCCACTGCGCTACTACCACTACAAGACGAGAGTCGTCCGACCCACTGCGCTACTACCACTACAAGACGAGAGTCGTACGACCCACTGCGCTACTACCACTACAAGACGAGAGTCGTCCGACCCACTGCGCTACTACCACTACAAGACGAGAGTCGTACGACCCACTGCGCTACTACCACTACAAGACGAGAGTCGTCCGACCCACTGCGCTACTACAACTACAAGACCAGGTGCCTATCAACGAAAACATAGATATACTATCGAATTCCGATTGTCGAAGCATATGTTCGCAATTAAAGTGACGAAACAGTTCGTAAATAGTTTAATACTTACTGAAGGCAATTTTGAAATTTTAGTTTTTATCTATGTTTTTGATGATAGGCACCCAGTCCAGTTGGCAACTAAAGATTCATAATAGAGGGTGTTTCGTTATTTTAAAATCGATGTCACTATGATAAAGCTGAGGAATTAGTCCCTAAGACCCTAAAGATATTGTTAACAGTAAAGAAACTAGATTTTTCTTCTTATCGTGTGGTTAGAGGGCAACTTGGTGTCCGTAGAGTCGTTCAGGCCGACTTACAGGCTCCTGACATTTCATCGGGAAAACGTGCTGTGAGAGTGCAGGACAAAAAAGGCATATTATAAACTAAATGAATATTTGGATGATGGTGAAGCATGGTGTTACAGTGGTAATGATAGTAAGTTATAATTTAATTAAATAGTATAATATCTTAACTTATGATTCCTCTAAGGTGTAAACATTAATTGATTACAGACTGTAAAAGGAAAAGGACTATATGAGACAGGTAGACAAAGATATATATGTTTTTATTTTTTTCATTAACCTGAATTCCTGCTGTCTTGTATTTTCTTATCCCTTGGTTAAAGTAGATATAAGTCATATATTGTATAGTATAAGTTTTATGTTGAAAAAAAAGACAAGATCTTGCTAAGTTTCTTGCCCTTCTTCTTAGCAAGACTAATCGAATGGGCGGAGGCAGGCATGTATTTATATATGTAACCTATTAGTATGTAGTATATAGGATGGGATTTGGTCGGCCGCCTGGATTCGTGCTCGGGGCTCGGTTGGTGATCATTGAACCTTGTTCCTGGTCCCTGGCCGGGTCTCCGGTATGGGTTCGGGCGGCTGATTGGATTTTACCTTGTATAATATATATTTTGAACTCGACTGATGACGGCCTCACTGATGAGGCCGAAATGTTTCGAAAAAATATAAAGTTTGTGTTTTTTTAACTATTATAATTGCTTAAAACTACAAATATATTTTACCTATCATTTTAATCATAAATATATTGCTACATAAATTAAATAAACCTTTAATTTAGTTCATGTACATTTATTATTTTATTACATATATTTTCTTTATTAGATTAAATTTGACGTGTAAAAAGTGTATATATCTATACCTGCTTTGCAAAATAAACTATTCGAATTTGAATTTGAAACATATTATGAGACTTATCAAATTCAAAGTAACGATAAACTGACTGTAACTAAATAAAATAAAAACTTTTATGATAATGCAAAAAACTTCAATTTAAAATATGGACAATTATTCAAAAAATATGAATCTTAAGTTTTATAATAATACGATCCACATTACAGTTATAAAACGTGATAAAAATATTTTTTCAATGCAAGTGCTCGTAAAGGCCCACTTTTTATGCAACAAAACCGAACAGAAAGTCGATTATTTTGCCCTAGGGCTTTATTATTATTATTTTTTTATTTATTTACGAGAACTTGCAACCTTTCCGGTGTACCATAATTGTTATTTTTTTCCACTGTTTAACGGCTCTGGATACAGTCTTTTTGAGCCAATCATAATTTAAAGTTCACAAGATTATATTTGTTTTATTTCCTCACACTATGCATTGAAAAACGTAGTATGATACACGGGCGTATATAAGAGCAATAAATTCCTCGGTTACGTTTAAAACCTCGTATTTTATTCCTTTTCGCCCTTGTAGCATAAACTACTATTAGAGGCATTTTTTGTTTTTTGTTTTTCTATTATGTGAAGTTTCAAAGCATGTTTTAAGATGTTCAAAAGATTTCTCATATCTGCGAAAATTCAGTATTTGTTCAGTAATTGTTTCTGGTTTTCTTAAAAACTTGCACAAAGTTATTTCCCAACGCCCATTTTGTTTCAACCGTCATAAGAACTGATTCTTCAGATTTGTAATAAAGTCATAATAAATTAATACTAACGCCCAAATATTAGCTCTCATCTAATAATTATAATAACAATGTTTATCTACTCCCATGCTACAATACGGTAATTACAACATCAAAAACGGTTTTAAATATACATTGGTGTCGATTCGGTGTAACACGATTCAACTTATTTGACAGGACTTAACCTAATTTAAGCGTTGTCTTTTTCTTTCCGTATCGAAAAGACATAGACAAGACGCTTAAAATAAGTTTTGCCCTGTCAAATACGTTAAGTTGTGTTACACTGAATCGACGTAATTGTTTCTCCGATTTTAAAAACTAATGTTATAATATGTATGTAACACCTGCGCTGTGATTGGTCCAATAATATAACACTTTATTAACTTGTCATAACACCACTTAGATGAACAATCAAATTAAAAATATATATCCAGCTTTTAAGACGTTAAGCAGCTTCGCACCAATATTAAACTTTGCCTTTGAATCCTTAAAGTTTTCTTTTAGTTCTTAGTTTCGTTTGTTTATTATATCTTATAATGGACTCACAACAAACCATCCAAATTATTAACAAGTTTAATCTTTGCTTTCAGAAAACAGACTCTAGAAAAACCATTTCAAAAGAAAAGTTTCCTTTTTGGATTAAATTTACTCGTGCCTAAAATATATCTAAAATTATGAAATTACAAAGCTTAAAAGGGTAGACGAGTATTGTTTTAACCTGCTAGTATTATAAGCTTATTATGTTAAAATTATAATGCGTTTGAAGTCCAAATATACTCTGTTATGCTCGTTGGATATGAAATGAAAATTTCATCATTAATGATGTTAAATACTTACAAAGGCCGTCCGCTACATAAAGGCGATACCAAAAAAAAAATGAGGCTTTTTCGAATCCATTTACTCTAATATAACGTCATCTACGTATTTCATTTTTGGGTACATGTTTATTGAGTATCTGATTAAGATTCTCATTGAAGGAAAACGCGATTGGATGAAATTTTCTCGATAGAATTTAATTCCGAGAAGACCTCTAAATTGTGTTGTTTTTTTGTTTAATTCTGAAATCCTAACTAATTTCATTGTGAAATTGCATTCAAAACGTGAATATTATGTATTTGTAAAGTCTTCTTGAAAATCTTTTTGACAAAATAGCTTAGTACATTTATATTAATAAAAAACTGACTTTTTGTTACTTTTCCACGAATCCGTCCCACTCGCACTGAAGGTTTTTTCGCATATGGAGTAACAGGGACGCTAAAACTTTTACGTATCGCCTTAAGCGTGCGTGCTGTTTCAGGCTTGTTTTATAGAACAGCGTTACATGAGGCGAATCGCCCGACCCACAGCTTTCTATGAAAACAGCATGCCGCGCGGGCACCCGCACCGGGCGGACGCTTAGAATCAAGAAACATCCAAATAATTTCAATAGGGAAGATGGTTTCAAATTGTCTCCCACATGGAGTCCCGTCATCGGGAAATTTAAATCGCGGGTTTCTTCTCTTAGTGCATCTCCGGATACTGTGAGCGTTGTGTGCCGTGCGTGAATAAGATAACAATTAATTTTAAAGACTAAAGTGTTTTTGCGGGTACAAGGAAAATACTTCGGTCGTCACCTGCATCTCATCACTGCGCCTCGCCATACTTGCCAGTTTCCCGTAGACCACGAGACATGCAACTGTCTCGAAACGTCGGGTGTCCCCTTTTCGTAAAAAGGTAAAAATTTATCGCGGTAGACCCGATTATATATATTACAATATTTTTATGTATATTGATAAAATTATTTCTCTTAAGTGATATGTTTAAAAATTATAAAAAATATATATATTGGTAGTTAAACCATAAAAAACAACTTCATTTTAGGAAATTATTCTCACGTATAAGAAACACTCTCGCGTATAAAGTCAAGCCGTTTTTAGACTAAATTTTATTAAAATTGGTTGTTTGTTTGAAACCGCTAATAGTAATTGTATGGTTCTTACACTGAAATACAAGGAAAATAGTAAATTATTATTACATACGGCTTGAACACTCACGTGTGATTGTTGTTGACTATATGCCAACCGTTTCACCGATACAATTTCGGCATTATCAAAGCGAGTGTCGTTCTTTAATAACCACCCCTAATAACAAACATTTGGAACAATTAAAAGAATCAAGTGCTTCCACCATCCCACCTCCCTCGACGACGCAGCCAACGCTCAGCGCACGAGTAATGCGTGCAGCTCGCCGATCGGTGGCTGCCAGTACTCGTTTGACAACGACGGTGAACGCTGCGTCGTCGTCCTAAGAACGACACTCTCCTTGATAATGCCGAAATTGTATTGGTGAAACTGTTGGCATATAGCCAACAACAATCACATGTGAGGGTTCAAGCCGTATGTAATAATAGTTTAGTATGTCAGATTGTCAGCTCACGCGAGTTTTAATAATATTAAGGAAAATATTGTTAAGAAAAATCATTTATGTTTTTTTTCCGTCCATTGCGTCTAGATGAAAAGTATTATTTTCTCCTATTTTGCGCTCTGACGACACAGCGACGACGTCGTAATGAAATGCCCGCTGATATGAACGTCATTTCAATATTAGTGGTTCGTTATTAAAAAGACTGTAGTGACTCATACCTGTCCAGTGTCCACTTAACCCTTTCAATACCTCCTTTCATCGTCATCGCAAAAGCTTCACATAAAATTGTCTTGAAATAAAAGGTCATATTTATAGTCAAGGTGGCCAAAAGCCGATTACCTCCAAATCGCCACTTCCATGTCCGTTCCGAAAGCTTTCACTGGTAATCCCGTAATATGAGTGGCTTAAGGGCTAGAAAGGGTTCCTCAACTATGATAATTTCACTCGATAAAGTATAGGGCCCTTAAACTAGTTAAGACGGATTTCGTCTGCCATGGGAACTGTAACAAAAGCCGTAGTGAAAGAGAATTAAATTTAACTCGAATAGGGTAAATGAGATTTAATAACATCAAGTTAGTGTTTGTTTCGTATTATGTGGAGACGGTAATTTTTTTTTCGCTTGGTAGACCAACAGTTTTAGACCTACTACCTTTTTTGGGGTTCCGTAGTACATAAAAGGTACAAAGGACCATCCGTCTGTCCGTCCATCCGACCGTCCGTCCGTCCACCCGTATGTCACAGCCTCATAACTTTAGCACCGTTAAAGATAAAGACATGAAATTTAGCACGAAAATAGCATTATTTTTGCCCACATATTACATAAAAAGTATAAAAAATTAAAAAGCTGATTGTAAAAATATATACTTTTACTAAAAAAACACAAAAATATGTATGCCCTCCTCCCTTATCTCCGAAACTGGAAGACTGAAAAAAATTAAAAAATAAGAATGATCATAACTGGCCAATTACAGGAAAAATATAGTGATTTGAAAAAAGTTGAGTACAAATGAGAAATATAAAAAAGGTAAAATAAATAAAAAAATATGGTTATCAAATTGTAAATATTAAAAAGCTGATCGTAAAATATGTATTTTGGTTATATTTAATTGCATCTATTTCGAGGAATCCTTGAAAAACCATAAAAATATGTCTATATCCTTATATCCTGGGCCTTTTCCCCAAAACTGGTGGACCGAAAATTAAAGCGGTTGAGAAAATCACGAAAAAAATGTCAAAATTAAATTTATACTTTTCACCAAATATCACCTAAAATCACCTAAAACCAATAATCGCCACTCTCAAAAGGCAATAAAGTCTTCGCCATTCTTCTAATTGTCTTGGACGCATAATATACATGCAAGAGTAACCCAATATTCAGGCAAAAATTTAAACGCACGAATTTTTCTTACACTCAGTGACAGTTGTTAACTTTAAAATAGCCCTTCTTTTGAGTTAGCTATGGTTGGTTTATTATTAATTTTCACAAAGTTTTCATAAATTAATAAATAAAAGTATTTTTGATAAAATCTATCCCATCAAAAACATAAAATGTACAAAAATGTCGAGTCTCGCAATGCAATCTTTCCACCGTAAAAAGTTGTGAGATCTTATGTAAAGCCAAGTCTGTTATTTTAGTTTGTATGGAAGCACCTTTTCATTTTAGTTAGTATGGGAGCACCTATTGAACAAATGTATCATTAATTGTTTCCTAATTAGTTACCTACCAACATTAAGTGACTGTATTAATATTAGTCATCTTTATTTCCATAATAAAATATAGTGACTTCGCAATCGCACAGCAACATATACAACATATCTACCTAATACCAATTTGTTAGCGATTTGAGAAGATATTTCTACGCATCAGCGCTTTATTTGTGCTCTGCGATTGCCAAGTCACTATATTTTATAAGAGAAATAAAGATGACTAATATTAATACAGTCACTTAATGTTGGTAGGTAACTAATTAGGAAACAATTAATGATACATTTGTTCAATAGGTGCTCCCATACTAACTAAAATGAAAAGGTGCTTCCATACAAACTAAAATAACAGACTTGGCTTTACATAAGATCTCACAACTTTTTACGGTGGAAAGATTGCATTGCGAGACTTGACATTTTTGTACATTTTATGTTTTTGATGGGATCTCATTTCTTTTTGTAGGTAGTCCTCCTTTTTTTCTTCTCGGGTAATATTTCTTGCACGTCAGCTACGGATTTTCTTAAAGCCCACTCCCTTTTACTGATCATTTGGACATACTCCAGAGGAACTAGTATCGGGAAGGAGCACTTCATAATGACCACCTAAGAAACTACCAGAGAATTGTAAACGTTTCACGGGCGTCCCAGGATCGCCACTAAATGATCCTCTCAAACGGTCATTTTTGTAAACCTCGAAAGTAAATAGATACAAAGAAGTGGCTCCCATAAGTTCGGATACGGAACCGTAGGTGGTAGTTTTCATCATTGCTGTCGAGTACAGGTCAGCGTTAATGTGTCTCCACGCTCGTCACACGTATAAAGTTGCATTTCATCCCAATGCGCTTCCACATACTCGACTACCGCAAACATAATGTCATACGACGACTCAATGTTCTCATACATAGAGAATGACAAAGAATGGAACCAACATAAACCATCTCCAGGTAAAGGGGACAACTAGGTGTGGACAATATTTCAGGCTACATTGCAATATTCATTTTTACGGTAAGTTATTATTATTATTATCCACAATTAGATGCAACAGGCAGGTTTATATTTTTTTTGACCATGAAGTGAAAGGCAGGTTTGTCAGTCTAACTAAACCACAGAGTACATTATTATGTCTAAACCTGGTCTTTATTCAATGACTAACGAGTACAAAGACATTTCATTATACCTACATCATAGAGGATGCATATACAAATAATACAACATTAGCAGCTTTATTTTTCCTGTAAGCTTTACTGGATAAATAACCTTTTACCTTGATTTTTAGGGTTCCGTATCCTAAGATTCCGTGACCCTATTACTAAGCCTCCGCTGTCTATCCATCTATCACAAGGGTCTACAGCTTCAGCCGTTATAGGTGAATATAACGCGTAAATATTTTCACATAATATATGTTACTTTGTCCTCTATCACGGCAAATAATAATATGAAATGGAAATACAAGGGGGGTCCAATTATTCGACGTTATTTGTTTCAGCTCTATCTTTATAATACAACAATTTTGGGCAGAAAAATGTTACAGTTCCTTATTCAAAAGGTGCTGATTTGTTTGTCAGGCGCTACCATTTTAGCGCCTTGTTTTTTGTCACCTTTATGTTGCTATGTCATCTTTATTGTTGGTATTTCGTACCCATATTGTGTGATGGTAGTACGGAACCCTTCGTGAGCGAGTCCGACTTGCACTTATCCGGTTTAATAGCGACTTATTTACCAAATGTTGATATTTCTCTTCTTAAATAGACTAAATGTGTTTTAGGGTTCCTTACCCAAACTTTGCGGGTTTAACTTTGCGGGTACTACTTTGTTTTACTTTGTTTTACTTTGCGGGTACAAGGAAAATACTTCGGTCGTCACCTGCATCTCATCACTGCGCCTCGCCATACTTGCCAGTTTCCCGTAGACCACGAGACATGCAACTGTCTCGAAACGTCGGGTGTCCCCCTTTTCGTAAAAAGGTAAAAATTGATCGCGGTAGACCCGATTATATATATTATAATCCTTACCCAAAGTACAGATTATTATAACAAAGCCTCTGTTTAGAATAAAATGTATATTTCGGAACGTATCCGACAATGGTCTATATATTTTGTCTATGGACTTGGAGCTGTCAAAAAACGAGGGACGTGGACATTATAACAGATCGTGGCCGATTTTATAATATGTGGTTTATTAATGGATAAATGATAAGGGAAATCGATGTGGACATCGTAAGAAACATTATTCAGTCAAGGGCTGACGATATTTTGGTGTGAAGACCATTTTGAGTGAATTTCCTGTGTGTGTGTGACATAACCTGTGTCCACGCGGCTTCCGACAAGTGGACTTGTCAATTATCATTTCTTCTGGGTTTGGATGCATCCAGGGGTAGGAGGGTCGTGTTTAGATTCATCGTGGAGGTGAGCAGCGTGTCACAGCACCGGAGCGCCTTGGAGTCATCGTGAAAGGATTTCGTGCGAGGACTACCTGATGAGGTCATCATCCAATTGTCTGGTAGGACATTTTGTATTACATTTTGTAGAATATAAGATATTTGTAGACTATGAATCTGGGACAGCTTATGGGCCCCTGTTCCAGCTACTAATATCGCCCTTTAGCATACAATTAGTGGTGTCTGAGCGTGGTTATGGAATCCTCGCACCAGTGACGCCGATGCCCGTCACTAGTCAGAAACATTATCACTTTCTAAGCTACAATTTGTGGTAGCAACGAGCGTCTTTTATCAAACAGCCTCTATCGTTAGAACGGTTAAACATACAAGTACCTACAAGTTGAAAATTTAGGCAGACTACTAAAGTAAAATAACAAATAATAAAAAATGAGGGTTCCTTCCTAAAAAGGTACCGAATTTTCTGTCAGGCGCTACCGTTTTATCCCGTTTTATCGCTTTGTTTTTTGTCGCCTTGATGGTGCTATGGCATAGATCTATGTTGTTGCAATTTACTTTTAGGGTTCCATACCCGTATTGTGTGGGGGTACGTAATCCTTTATGTGCGAGTCGGATTCGCACTTTACCGTTTTTTTAGTGACTTAATTACGAAATGTTGATATTCTCTTCTTAAATTGACTAATTGTGAATGTATCGAACATTATAAACCACCCTTTTTAGGGTTCCTTACCCAAGGAACAGATTATTATAACAAAGGCTCTATCTTTAGAATGGTAATACATACAAGTACAAGTTTTAACTTTGGGCAGTCTGTAGTAAATACTTTAAAGTAAAATAATGAAAATTAGGGTTCCGTACTAAAAAGGTACCAAATTGTTTGTCAGGCGCTACCGTTTTATCGCTTTGTTTTTCGTCGCCTTAATGTTGCTATGGCATCTATATGGTTGTTATTTACTTTAAGGGTTCCATACCCGTATTGTGTAGGGGTACGGAACCCTTTATGCGCGAGTTCGATTCGCACTTAACCGGTTTTTTTTTCGCACTTTAACGGTTTTACTTTTTATTTTTACTACTTGCTCTATTTTCGGAAATAAAGGTATACATTTTTTTACACTTTTACCATCTAGCGTCACTAGGTAGAATTTTTCGTGGTAGATGTCTTTAATGCAAAGCAGCATACCACCAAAGTCATCTAGTGTCATACAAATTTATAGATGCAGCTGGAAACATACATTTTGTATAGACTTTGTATGGAAATATTAAATTACCAACCGCAAATAACATTTTTATATTTTTTTGTTGCAATGTATACTTAACACTAACCGCATGCAAAATTTCAAGTTTGTAGGCCTGCTAGAACACCTTTAGACTTTTGATGATGTGTCAGTCAGTCAGTGACAAAATAAGGGAACTTTGACTTCAGATATTTCGTAATCAAATATAGGTACAAACTTGTAATTTTGGGTCAGAAGTAGGATCAGTAAGTACTCTTGGTTACTGAAATTTCAGACTTCTAGCTTTATCCATAACGAAGATACAGGGGGGTTGAAAGTGCCGTGAGTTGCTTCGAGAAAAGGATGGTACGGCCGTTCCGCGAGACTCGGCGGGGGCACTGCCGTGCCCCCAGATACCAATTCTTATATAAAATATCTATGATTATAATGATTTATTGCGAAATCTATGCCTTTGGAATGCACTACAAGATAGAAAAAAATATTTTTTCTCACAGATTTCAATATCTTATCTTGCACTCTAAAATTAGAGTACTATGTAATGTATAATATGTAAAGATGTAATGTAAAGACACAGTTTTTTGTTCACAGACTACTGCTCTAAATTGCTGACGTCACTTTTTGCGGGCTTCAGCCACTCTAAATACTCTGAGCTAAATTATATACAAAAGTTAATAGTTTCTGCTGTTCACTTGCTCAGAAATCCGAAATTAATATAAGCAATCCACCGACAACTTTCCGGTTGGATTCTACCGAGCAGAACATTCCCGCAAAACCCGAAGGTTTGTTCCAAACTTTCCCGAATTATTTTCCAACAAACTAATATAAATGCTGTTTACTAGTGCTTTACTGACGGTCAGCCGGAGCTTTCCTTGGCTAGAAGACAAATTTAAGTGAGATAAGTTTCATAACAAAGCATTTTCTCAAGCAGTTTACTCGTACATCTCAATACGTTAATAGTAGTTTATGCTACAAGGGCGAAAAGGAATAAATTACGAGGACGATTTGAAACACTAGCGTAGCGAGCGGGGATTACATTATTTTAGTTCGTTGGCTATCAGGATATTGTGAATATTGCCTCGTTTTTACGCAAAGTTTAGTAAGTTGTATAATCTATATCTACTAGAAATAAAAAAAGAGAGAAATACAGACGTCGTACATGTAAAATAAACAGAGTTTATACACTTTTCTATAAATAAACAGTTACCGTTTCATGGAAAACAGTTTTTACTTGAAACCATTTCACAAATTCGCCGCTTTTTAGGATTCCGTAGTTAACAACAAGGAACCCTTATAGTTTCGCCATGTCCGTCTGTCTGTCTGTCTGTCCGCGGCTTAGCTTAGAGACTATTAGTACTAGAAAGCTGTAATTTGGTATGGGTATATTTATTTATCACGCCGATAAAGTGGTACAGTAAAATTTTGAAAATCTTTCTTTTTTTTAGGGTACCTCCCCTACACGTAAAGTGGGGATGATTTTTTTTTATCATCTATCTTCTAGTGTGGGGTGTCGTTGGATAGGTAATTTAAAAATATTGTGGGTGTAAGAAGATCATTTTTCGATCCAAGGTTCCGTTTGCGAAATATTAAACTTAAAAATGTTAATTTTCGTTAGAGTCAAGTGTCCCCCCCCCCTGCTGGCGAAACGGTTGTATTTGGAGACGTGAAAAAAATTACGGCAGTAGTATACATAACGAAATCAAAAGGAAAACCATCACAGCTAAGTAGGCTTTACAAGTTTAACGAGTACAGATCGCGCCAAACTTTTAGTCCCCTCTAAACACGGGGCGATTCGCATCAACAGGAACAAAATGTATGGGCCGTTCTTGGGAAGTGCAACTTCCGAGCGGACTAGATGTTTGGCGCGATCTGTACTCGTAAACTTGTAAAGCCTACTTAGCTGTGATAGTTTTCCTTTTAATTTTATTATAGATAATGGTACGGAACCCTTCGTGCGCGAGTCCGACTTGTACTTGGCCGGTTTTTTTTTATATCTCGTCATCTTGCGCCTCTTGAAGAGATGGTCGAAGTGCGATGTGGGGGGAAGGAAATTATATCCAAAGATGTGTGCAAAGTTTTATTGAGATCAAGGCCATCAGGACGTCACAAACACCTAAAGCATTTATATGGCAACTGAGCGGAATGGCCCACCTTAATAGCTATTATTAACAAATAAACCTTTCAAACAAAGATTTCATTATAAATGTGAAGGAAAACAATAGGACGTATAATTTACTAGGCATTACCTTTCTAATATTTGATACACAAATAATTGCTCCCTTACAATTCATAATAGGTATTACATACTTGTATTTATGAAACATAAGTAGTTTTTGTGTAGTAAAGTTTAGGGATCCAAAGGGTTTGGGACAATAGACAGCTCACATTTCAACCGTGCTGTTGTAAACGGGCCTCAATAACTTTTAGTATTAGTTTTGCAGATTTTGTTGAAATTAATTGGGGATAGATATTTATTTATATGTGGGTAGTTTAAACTTATATTTTAAATGTATTATGTACCTCAAACCAATATTACTAATGACAATTTACTATTGACCTCAAACCAAATTTATAAAATAAGTTACTTAATTATTCATTGTTAGATTAAATTTTAATAAAATGAATACTATTTTTATTCAGCGAAAATCATTCTGAAAACTTTCATCTTCGATAAAACTTGAAAACTTGAAGTGGGTGTTGTTTATCCCGTTTCGCGCAGTTCAATTTATGTCTAGCTTGCTTTCACACTGCTATGTTATCTGGGCCAGGTGTAAAGCTTGCTTCTGCAGGTTGTAAGTTGAAAGTACTTAACATCTTTAGAACATGTAAGAGTATATCTGTCACAGCCGAATTGTAAAATACTGCGTAATACATAAATCCGCTTTTTTCTATTACAGCTGATTGACGTTCAGCCCAAATGTATTACGGCTAAATAAACTTACGCCGCATTGTGATAGCCCATCTCGTACTACAATAATACAATGCAGTGGGTCAACGTTCAGCAGTTTTGTAAAATAGCGTCAAACGTTTAAACGTTGGATTTTAAATTTTGATGATAACTACAAGAGTCGCCTCACTCTGCTCCGATTCGCTCGACTCCTTATTTTATCTTACATGTAAACCTAACACACACCTCGTATCTTCGCTCTTCGTCGCACGTATTTTTGACTTTTGGATGACAACTTTTTACATTATATCTAAACGTGGGTAGTTGTATTGTCGAACATAACGCAATGACAATCTATCTGAACCTAATTTAGCTTTTTTATATAACTGAGCTATTTTGTAAAACAGGTGATACTACAATGCGACTTCGACATATATAACTGAGAGGATAATAAAATGTCAATTGTAAACTGAATAGTCATTCCCACATTCTACCGAAGATTTTTTGTTTCAACATGAAACGTTAAGAGCTATATGCCGTGTTCAAGCAAAAACTTATTTTAATACATGTAATTTTCACGTTGATCCCACTGTTGGGCAAAGATACAAAGTTAAAAAAAAACTTAAAGACGTGTAAAAATTTGAATTTCTCTATTATAAAACACAATATTGATTATAGATTCCAACAAATGGTAATTAAAGTTCAAAATACTTAGGTTTTCACTAGTAGTTATTTTAATAAATAAAGACCGGCGAAGTGCGTGTCGGGCCACGCGCAGTGTAAAGTTCAGAAGGTTTATAAACTTAAATTTACTACCTGTTTTACACAACTAACAACTTCATCCAAGTAATTTTCAATGGAATTTATATGAAATTTTCATTTTAGGTTGGTCGACTATTAGTCGTTAACTTGTAAAGCCCACTTAGCTGTGATAGTTTTCCTTTTAGGTTCGGTTTATAATCTACTGACGTGAATTGTTTCACATATCTTAAAACTACTTTTTAGCTGGCAGGGGGGACACTTGACTCTAGCAAAAATTTGCAATCCTTATCGAAAATTGGTTTTCAGATATCTGTAATGTTTTTGAAATACCTTTAACCAACGACAACCCACACCGTGGGATAGACGAGAAGTAAATTCATCCCCATTAAATTTAATGTTTATTGGGGATGAATTTATTTAACAAACAGACAGACAGACATGTTGTTGACGTGGACATGTTGAAACTATAAGAGCTCCTTGTTGACTAGTTCAAAATACCTTTAACCTTCGATGTCCGGTTTATCATGGATCCGGACAATAAACACATTTTGTCACATATTAATAATCACGACTTCTCAGATATGAATTTGCCAATAGTGTTTTAAAAGGTATTCAAAGTAATAAATAGGATAGCCTTATTCCACAAACAAACATATGAAGCAACTAAACAAAGTTTTACTAACATTATAATATATTTCAATTTATACTAATCATCCAAAAACTGGTTTTTAGACCCTCTCCCGATTCAAGATAAAAACAAACAACGAAATAAAATCGCAACAAAAATAAAACTTGAAATATTAAACAAACAAAACTCAACTGAAATGACCCAGATAGACGGCCCGCCGAGAGCTCAAGGGTGTGCTATGAGAAGTACAATTGCCCATTCATAAAGTTTCCGGGATAAACTGCTGGTAGGATGGAGCTCGAGTCAACAACTCTCTGGGGAGGTGCTGATGACTCGCCATCCAAGAGTTACCAAGTTTTGTAACATACTCCGTGATAACGAACCGCACGAGTAACTTAAGATGTTAGAACAGTTGTTATATGCGGTACCTACCTTAATAGTTATGATAATTTTAAAACTTTAGCATTCTATTATGTCGTGTTGAATTTTGGTAACATGAAAAAAATAAAGCTGTCGTTGCCACGTCGTAGAATTGGGCATATCATGATCTGCCCAGGTATTTCATATTTCTGTAAAAATTAGGAGGGTCACCCCGCTCGGCTCCACTTCGCTCGGCTCCCCAAATATGTAAACGTAACACGCTTCTCCTCGCTCCAATTCGCTCCTCTCGTCATCGCATCTATTTTTTGACTTCTGATGAAAAATTTTCGATTAAGTATTTTACGATCTGCCCACGACGTAGTTATTGTCACGGCCTAGGTATACTCCCATGGAAGTTTCAGAAGTGTTTACGAATATGGACTACTACTTGAACCATCAACACTCGCACACTTTTCACCGACGATTTTAGTGTCTCAACTTAGTAGGCATGTCAGTTTACCTCACAATATTTTCCTCCACCCACCTTTATTATCATCATTCTTAAAATTGTATCAAAAATTTACCTAAATCAATATACCTCAATCAATATAATTATTTCTTTAGGATTATTTTTGTATTAATTATTGTCTTTCACATGCATTATTACTTAAAATTAAAATTTTACTTTAAATAGTCATATTTAATCTTATAAAAATATACCAAAAGTAAAGAATTTTTTGCATTATGAAAGAGATAAGATAAAACTTAACAATTAAAATCGAACGCTAACAACAGTTTTTATTTCACCAAAAATCAACATTTACTTTTCAACGTTCTGTGTTTTACTGAATTTATAACTTTTGGTGTCGCCCTATTTACGTTATCGAGTGAATTATTGTATCGTTTCGATTCCGGACCAAAAAGATTTGACATCGGAAAGGCGGAGCGAGGCTTCGATTTGTCAACATCATTCCGATTACCTATCTGTCGTGAATAAATTGGTTGTGCCATAAAGCTGGGGCTTAGAATGGTACATTGTATCAATTCTAATACGGAAAAAGTATTTTGTTGAACATGAAGTTGGTAAAAATACAGGAAACCCGTTTGTTTGATTGAAGTCTCTCGTTTCTCTCTGAACTTCCATAAAAATAAAAAAACTGTTTAGGCCAGCAAAGAATAAAAGGTCAACAATTGCTTCTTCTCGTAGCTTACTTCTCACGGGTCATTCCTGCAAAATTGCATTGTACTTGAACTAAGCGTCGAATTTGCAGATTATGAAACTGCATTTATGTAACCCTTACATATATGTACAAGTATACCAAACAGACTTCTTTAATTTTTTTCGTGACTGTAAAGTAATATTACATGAAATATACCGAAAACAAAATCCCCAACGCACATGAAACATGATGGGACGACGCAAAAACCCTAAATATTCAGTTACATTATCATGCCGACAGGAAACAGCGTTTTTTCATAAACAACCACATCACAAAGCAACAGCTAACCAAAACAAATGGGCTGCGATTTGAAGCCCTCAAAGCAGGCACCTCTCCGCGTCCAATATTTATCGCATTCGGATCGCATCGCGTCCAAAAGGGATCCTGAAACACAATCCTCCGAAGCCCGAGGGCCGTACGTGGCCTAAATGTTTCAGCAGTGAATTTACATGACTAGACACATAAACATGATACGTCGACGAATACGGAGGCCTCGTGATGAATATTTATTTGTCCAGAACTTCGGCTAGTGTTCAGAAAATCTGATACTGTGGGGAGTAAGTTTCGTGAATAGTCGATCTAAAACGGAGTAAACATGTACGGGCTACGTTATCGTGACGTCATCTTACGATAAAACTCCCCTCAACCTATTAGGGATATTAGTTTGCGTATCTCTAACATGAAGTATTACAGAATGTGACGACAAAGTGTTTTGATCGCTGAGATTGCCACCATTTGTGTTTTCCTACTCTTTCCCTATCTATTATGGTTAACGTAAGTTTTTAGTACCGTTTAGTGAAAAGAACAAACCATGAAATACAATAAACAAAACACCAAGCAGCCTCAAAATAAATTGAATCGAACATTTCAATCCCCGCAAACGTTGCATGTAAGTTTCTCAACCCATTCTGATTTTCAACAATCTCATCAAACCAACATCGATGGCTCTAAGGGAGCTGATTGAATTGAAAAACGAAGGTGGGGGACCGCTACCTACCTCTATATTTCTTCTCTTTCCCCAAATTCGACTTCAAGCTAAATGTACTTTAATCTAATTGAACTCACGACTTAGATAAATTGCAAAGGCGACGTCAACCCATTTGGAGATATTTCTTGTAAAAACATGCTTGAAAAATCTGTAGGTGAAAAAAAAGATTTATGAACACTTGTCTATCCGTACCCATATTATAAATGCGAAAATGTGTATGTTGGTTTGTTAGTTTGTCCTTTTTTCACGCAGCAACCAAGCAACGAATCGCCATAGATCTTGCATAGAGATAGTTTATGGGCCGGAGAGTGACATAGGCTACTTTTTATCCCGGAAAAATGCAAACGAAATCAGCATGGGCGAAGCCACGGATAAAAGCTAGTATTTTATATTTTATTTAACGACTTCATTAGGTTTCATGCGAACCAGTGTACAAGTTTATACCGGTATGATGCTCTAAGCCGGTGGATATAAAACAAAATTTGACAGCAGTTGTTTTGAAAATAATTTTTTAAAAGGAGTTTTTACTACAATAAGTGAGCAGTCCCAATGAAGTGTCAATAAAAATATTTTGACGGTGTACTATTCCATACAATTTATTCGTAAGCACAATAGTATTTTATGCTACAAGGGCGCAAAGGAATAAATTTCGAGGACGATTTAAAACACGAGCGTAGCGAGTGTTTTAAACGTAAGCGAGTAATTTATTGCTTTTACGCCCGTGTATCATACTACGTTTTTCAATGCATAGTGTGAGGAAATTAAAACAAATATAATCTTGTGAACTTTGGCTCGAATTTGGCTCAAAAGGACTGTATCCAGAGCCGTTAAACAGTGGAAAAAAAAGTATAACATCTATGGCATACAGGAAAGTCTTCAGGTTAGCCAACCATTGTAAATAAAAAAAATAATAATAATAAAGCCCTAGGGTAAAATAATCGACTTTTTGTTCGGTTTTGATGCATAAAAAGTGGGCCGTTACGAGCACATGCATTGATAACAATATTTATTGGTATACAGCTAGGCTTTCATCCCGTTTAAATGTTTAATATTAAAAATAAAAACAGCAACTATGTACGTTAAAGTATCAAGTAGATATTAAAACCACTACAAGTACCTAAAAGATTCCCTTAACCCATAAAAAAGCCTACTAAATGCCAGCAATCATAACAATAAAATCCCTGATCCTGAAATCGATAGTTTTGCCAAGCGTCTGAAGCGATGGCTGTTTTCTCATAAGAAATGCATGGTCTTCAGCTTTATTTATTTACATGGGGTTAGCTCGATAAATCTGGGCTTGCTATCGCATAGGGGACTTTTATTGAACTTTATATTACAGTACACACACCCTTTCGATCGATGAACTTCGATGGAATTACTGAAAAGGGGCGTTTGATGAGATGTTTTTTTTATGTTTGTTCTATTGGGATCAAGATGCAAACTATCACTTGGACAGGTAGTGTGAATAATATAACTTAACTTGGCGTAGCAGCATTAGTGCTACGAGAATATCGTAACACGTAACAATAACGAAGTAATAGCATTGCTTCAAATATTATGCGCGCGTAGCAAAGGAAGTGCTACGAAAAAGTCGTAGCAGTAAACAAGAGCCAGATTTATCGTAGAGCCACAGATTATATAATATAGAGCTGAGCAGAAAAAGTATTACAAGTAAGATAATGTAGGTATATAAAGTAGTCGCATATAAAGCAAGTAAAAAATACAAAAAATGATCGTGACCGCAGTAGCAGGCCATAATTAATTAGAACATCTATTTGTCATAGGTTAAATGAAAGTTATCCTTCAAAATCATGCCATGTTCTATCCATGTTATATTGTCGGTGGTTCTTTCTAAACTATGAATACAAAAATTAGCTGGCATTGCTAGAAATTTTCAACGAAACGTTTCCCGAAAAGTGTGTTATCAGAATATTGTTAGAATTAACACTATGAATCACACTTGTTCATAGAAAACAGTAATTTGAGTAACTAACGACCGTTCTAATATAAGCTCTCCTATCAAAGGAGCTGGTATGATTTGATTTACGTACTCCTATTAGTCATTAAATATCAAGACTTTAAACAGGCGTATAGCATAACTTTAAACAAGTCAATGCATTGTCGAGGTAACATAAGGTCCCATAGAAGTTACATAATAAGAAAACTGAATTTATTACCGTGCAATTTATTCAAGTTTTTTACCCATTAAGTTAAATGTTGACATTGCAATTACGGTGGCTTTTGGAAGGCAACTAAGGGCTATTTGTCATAAACTACAAGCTGATACCATTGCATTTCCGGTCCAAAGCCCATTGTTAGGCCGTAGTTGATACACCTATGATAAAAAGCTTCACTTTTAGTAACATTAGACAAAGCAGCGGCAACTCAGTTGGTTGGACACCGGAATCTTAATTTTGATATTACTTTTAGTCATAAAAATTATACAAAGCTGGCAACTCAGTCGGTTGGACGCCAGAATCTTAATTTTGATATCACTTTTACTTATAAACATTAGACAAAGCAGCGGCAACTCAGTCGGTTGGACGCCGGGATCTTAATTTTGATAGCTGAATTGGAATCCAGCTGGAAGAGCGTATTCGTACCCCTTGCTCACACTTCGAGTGTGTGATGCCTTGAAAAGCGTAAGTTTCTACCCGAAATGCGGAGTTTATATCACGTTAGGACATTAAAAATCTCAGTGAAAAGAGGGTGAATGAGTGTTGACTGTTTCAGTGACAGTCCATACTCGGAAACATCTTTAATCCCCTGGAGATAAATTTCATGTCATTAATTATGTGATACTTATATTGGTTAGAACATTTTTCGAGTGGCAACTCCAAACGCTGCAAAAAGAAGGCCAATAAATAACATCCCTACATATTTTTTTCAAAAATGTTCAAGGCCCTAGTTTACGTAATGGTATGTACCAAATACCAAGAAACATATAATAACCATACCTAAACTTCCTTTAATAAGGCAACGCCAAAAAATTTGACCCGCAAATTATTTACCTTTCAAAAGTAAAGGCCGCTCCACATTCTCGGCGAGACTTTCGCCTGTAGGGGTAAACTTATACGAGTAAGATGAAACACAAACGAGTCTATCTCCTTTACTCATATAGCTTTACCACCTTCATGGCAAGAGTTTCGCCGAGAATGTGGAGTGGCCTTAAGTTTCATGACACATAATCGTAAAGGTATTTATTTTAGCGTGAGGCTTTCAATGGAAGTTAGCACTCCAGTCTGTTAAAACTTGTTGCCTTAATTAAATCAATAGGCAATAGGTTGCAGCATGAGTACCAATCAGACTAACGGGACAAACTCGTGGCTCAGGGACCCGCAGACGAGAGGGGAGGGGAAGCGTTGCATTACGCCGGATACACCGATTGTTGCGGTCGCACTGTAATGGGCTTAATTTTGGTGCGGCTTTTAGCTTTTAGCCATTGTTTACCTGCTGATACCATTCGAGCCACGAATCAGCGGCTGGGTTGTTTGATCCTCTACTTTCGTAACTAGGTTTTTTGTAATGGAATCTGGTACAAAGAAAAGGTATTTCGTGGCTTCTCTATTTTATATTGATGGTATAACATCAAAAAAATGTTGGTCAAATCAAAAAAGTGGATCCAAACAACGATATTGTCGTAAGTCCATGTATGAAATAATTCTTATAGAGAATCAATAATTCTACTGATTAAAATAGACATATGTGTTGTAGAATTAGTGTATAAGAAAACTGTAATATATCAAAATACATGGCGGCCTGGTCAAGCTGTATTTTCTTCAATCAGCTCGAACAGGTCGAGAAGGAGCATGTCAAAAGTACCCGGAACAGAAGTTTGTATAACTAGATTGATGGATGTGGAAGAGGCGAAAGACGTGTGTCTGGATCGTAGCAGATAGAAATCTATAGTCTCTGCCTAGTCCTTTAGGAGACAGGCGTGAATATATGTATGTATGCAGAAAATACATATAGCAATACCCCGGCTTACGCGACCTCACTTTACGGATTCGCTATCGAATTTTAAATTTCGCGCTATAATGCCCCGCTTTATTATGCTACAAAAATTATTAAAATAAAACGATAAATAAACGTAACGAGTACATAAACTTTTACGCACTGTAACTTTTTACATTGTAGCCTAGAATTTCAGTAAGTTTCCTCGAAATATTCTTTCATGGCTTCCTTATAGTCGTTATTTTCTTGAAGTCTTTACTCGTCTTGAAAACAACAAAGTTTCAACAGTTTTACGAGGCCAAGCACGAAACGAGTTCTTATAGCCTCTGGCTCCATCCAGACCCGTTTTCTGAACGAAATATTGAAAAAAAAAACTGTTTTGTGCTAACATTGCTGTAAATTAACAAAGCATCAGTTTTTTTTTAAACTTATAAGTAGACATCGGATTTTATGCATTTGCATATGCAAATGCATATAACTCTCTAATTACGGCGTTAATGCATATTTTAGCCTTTTTTCCCAATCGTGCATATTTCGTTTAGTAGCGGGAGGTACGTATAGGGACCTAGGTGACGAAGACGTGTAGGGCGCGAGCGCAAACTGACTGACCAGTGCGTACGTTTTGTCCAATGACGTCAGTTTATGTAGAGATGTCGTTTTCGGCGTACAAATTTTTACTGGGTGACAAACGTCACAAAACTGCACTCGAAAATTTGGAAAAATACTTAATTGTATATTGTCACAAAAACTATGCATAATTTTAAGCATATCTCGCTGTTTTTGTACCGTCTTTAATTAAACTGTATAAAAATAATAACGGTTTTTGATTTTGCATTGTGCATATTTTGGGCATATCAACAGTTTTTAGTGCATATTTCGGCCTTTTTTAGTGCATATTTGCATGCATATTTTGGCACTTTGTTAGTGCATATAATCCAATGTCTACTTACAAGCAAATATCTGAATGGTAAACTGTACTAGATTAGTTTTAGCTTCTGTCTGGTATTTTTTTTTTCTGATAAACTTTTATACCAAATTAGCTTGTGTAAAACAACTACGGTTATTTTATTAAATATACTTTATGTTAATTTGGTTTGGCTAGCACGCGCCATAGATACATCTATCTATTCTACTTACGCTCTCATGCATACCGCGTTTTTCAATGTGCAAGAAGTAATGATGGAAAGATCGATGATTGATGGTGCGTGCTAGACGCCTTAGTACCGACATCGACAAAAGATACACCTGTTCTAATAGCGGTAACAGAACAAACAAGCATGAACTCTTCATTTTTTTAACTTAACATCTAAATTATAGAAAATTGAAAAATACGTGTACTATGTTCCACATATATATTTAAGCACGGTTTCGCTACCGGTTTCATCGATTTAATCGACATCTTCAGGGGAAAACAATTAGAAAACAGTCACAATCACATATTTGTCTGTTACTAATTATAAAAAAACATAATTAACAGACAAATATGTGATTGTGACTGTTTTCTAATTGTTTTCGCCTGAAGATGTCGATTAAATCGATGAAACCGGTAGTGTAATCGTGCTTAAATATATTAGTGGAACATAGTACACGTATTTTTCAATTTTCTATAAATGTTAAAATTTTTCATCATGAAGTGACAACATATATCATTAATAACATCTAAATCGTGCAGTTAGCAGTAAAAGAAATTTTCGTTCGCCTTTGCTTGATGTTTTTTTTTTACATATGTCCGTTTTTATTTTGTTCAGTTCAGAAAAAAGTCTGTTGCAATAGTAGTAATATTACATATTGTTCGGCTAAGGACCTGGGTCCAAAGTACTCCATCCAACACACGTACCTACAACTGAAAGTTAAATTGAAACTGGTTGAAAAACCGCAGACGGTTGATTTATAGGTCGCATGTGAATGAGGTCGAATGAGCCCCGTGAACGTAACTCAGTTAACACTAGATTGCTAGTGCGGTCGGGGAGACCGACGCTGGAAAATTGGGAAAGTTATAGTGTTATCATATTTTACGGTCCAGTCCCTAAAGATTTAAATCTTCCTGAGTTATTATAAGAAAAGTAAATCAGTAAAATTAATAATGTAATATTTATTTCATTATGATGGACACTCACTCTGCTTGAATATTATCATTAGAAAATAATAGTTGATTTATATACCAAAATAGTGAAAACTATGTCCTAAAATGGCGTAAATTCCTTGAAAAAAATTTAAAAAAGAATCTTTTAGAAATTAAGCTATGGGAATTGTGCTTTACATTTTTAAATATCGTAGTGTCTGGACTGTGTATCCCGAAATAGAAATCGTTAGCTTGCGTCTATCCGCTTCTTTAACTTTCTAAGGCCAATTCAAGCCACCATTTAAATGTACTGCCACTTTGATGCCCCTACGCTCTCTCCTAAATTGAGTTGAGCGTTTTGTGGTAAAGTGAAGACTCCTGGCTCCTGGGGACTTCTCCTAACTTCAGGTATTAGTGGTTGGCCCTAGTTAACTTGTGATGTTTCGTAAGGTATACGACTTATATTCTTCAACCATAAGTCGTTACGATAAGGTTGATTTTGGAATGGACTTGTAATTGAACTTCAAGTTACAGTGTGTACTTGCACGGATTTAGCATATTCATTCATTATGCATACATGTAGTTTAAAATTTAGTTTAACTTGAAAAAGAACAGCTCGAAATCATTTTGCAGATAACTAGGCTTTCATAGAAAAGTTTCATAGCTACCTGACCAAAATGTATGAAACAATAATTTTTTATTTCTCGATTTCTTAATAGTTTTTTTCACGGAAAGTTGTTCGTATGGACGAGTACTTTCACCCGTTTTCCGTTTCCACAAATTCATCTTAACAACCTGTATAAGTAGCTTCTTTTTTTCAAAAACACATATTGAAACGTTGTATATCGTTACTTTTTAAATTGGTTCTTTGTTTTAATATTTTATAATGTTATAACCAACGAAATTAATCAATAATGCTGTAAAAATCTCTATACCGGTAAATATTCAAAACGTTTTATAGTTCTGATTATGAGCATTGCCTCGATTTCTTTTAACCAAAGTCTAGAAACCTATAATAGAGGATGTTAAAAGCATATGATTTTCCTTGAACTTATTTTTATGACTACTCAACTTATTATTTCAAACTGGAAATTAGGAATAGAGCTTGCCTAAAAAAATATTATTCAGTTACCTAAATAAAATATGCTGCACTTTTTATTAAAATCACAAAACAACACCATTAGAACACAAGTGGGTATATTTTAATTTTCTAATTAATTGGCCTTGGTTTCTAACCGTTTCTTTTAGTTCATTCTTTCTACAGCATTGTACCAGTTGGAAATCTCATGTCTGCTACGATACGTTCCTCAAGAGCTAGAAGAAGGTATATTTTCCTCCTCCCTGAAGGCTCTATCAGGCTCAGATCGGACTGAGTAGATAAGACCTGCAGTAATACGACTAAAGCTAGTGGATTCGGAACATGTTCACGACTTTGCCCTTCGTATTAATACGGAAATTGTGTGGTGCAAAAGATTCGTCCTATGAGATTGTTATTTTAGGATGGTACTACAGCTACAATTTCAATCAAAACAAAATCTATTCATTTATATTATATTACTAGTTTATTTTATACTGGTATTTATTAAAATATATATGTATATTTATATACCTATATATTTATTATTTATATTCAAATGACGAAAATATTTTAAGGACTGGTTCCGCCAAACATGCTTTCGCGTTTAAACAATTTAGCATATCTATCTATCATCTATCAGCCTGGTTCATTCACTGCTGGACATAAGCCTTACCAGGACTTTGCCACTCCCGGCGGTCATCCTGGAAGAATTGCCCATGCTTACACACGCTGGGCAGGCGGGTTGGTGAGCGCGGTGCTGTAACCCTCTCACCAGTGACGCTGCTGCCCGTCACCAGTCTGTTCCATATAAGGCCCGGCTATGAGGGATCGGGCCCAGGCATGGTAGGCCACTTGGTTTTTTGCCTGTGAGCTGTCCTCTTACCCTCCCCTGAATTACTTCGAGGGGGTCTCCAAGTAAGATGGTGGTACCTCCACAGTCGAGCCCGGCATCAGCTTTACCACCTGTTAATTTAGCATATTAAATAAAAATATTTAAAAAAAAATTGGTGTAATTAGTTAAGAAGTTGTACTACATTACTTACGTATTTTTTCAGATTTGAAACAAGTATCAAAATCATCAATAAAAAATATCTGAAAGATCACTAAAACCACAGAAAACGTAATTTGGAATAAAGAAACTACATAGTATGATCAGTCTTTTGATCTAACTACAAAATAAAATATTTTTTATTTAGTAAAGAAATAAGCCTTACCAGACTTTTATTATTTTTTTGTGTTCTTTCTTTATTTTAAAACAAATACTTAAGCATTCAAAATTTTTGCTGTTTGCGGATTGCATGTTTGGCGGAGCCGACCCTTAAGGTTAAAACATGTTTAAATTACACACTAAACCAAAAAAAAAAAAAAAAATTAAAATTTCGAGGTTGAAAGTACCCCGTCAGCAGGCGTTACCCCGTTATATGGCCAGACTACTGATTCTCTAGACGAGGTAAGCCCCAGGCCAGGGGGGTACCTGGAGGCAACAACCAGGCGTTTCAAAATATCATTGATATTAATACATTGAATGTGCACTCGGTCCCCACAGTCCGAGTATCTCGAATAGTCTCGACGCTCGACGCAGAAGGACGCAAAAAAAAATCAAAATAAAGAGCTTCCTTTTGCTTACATTCAGTTTGAAGCTATGGCTATTGTGACTAACGAAATGGTAGAACCAAATTGCATTTTTATGAAATCAGAAGGTAAAGCCGTTACAAACTGCAAAATTGTTAATACATTTACAACTCAACTTATCAAAGAGAAAAACTTTGTAGTGATGACACTGATCGTAGACACAAATATGATCAAGGGACAAGCAAGATGAATTTCTACTATAGACGTTATGCTCCCGAAAGCAAACAATGTACCTATAGTGTGACATTTTTTTGTTCTAAGACAAGGATGGTATTTCGCAACATTTGTGTTTACGCTAGATTCGGGTTTGAAGGCGAGTCACAAAACATACTTGTATTTGCAGAAATTCAACGCGGCAAATTTTCTTGTATGTAGTTCGATTGGTGCAGTGACATTATTTTTGGGGTAACCAGCTTATTAAAAAAGATAAAAAACTCGGATCTATCTTTCGATAGCCAAACTTTAGTAAGGACACAGACGGTTTAGAGAATCGCACCCTATTCTACAAATCCAGTACAGTAACTGTAGGCCTGTGATGACGTCTGCGCCTGAAACATTATTATCTCATCTCAAAGAGACCCGCTTCCGTCCCGGTAATCTAACAACTGTTTCTTTTTGAACTTCTCCAGTACTTGTAGACGCACTAAGTATTCTATTGCCAGCTTTATTCCGTTGGAATAAGGTGCTTTGTGTTAGCGAGGAGTGTTCCTTCCTTACGAAGTTTTCACGGTTTAGTAAACAAACGCACACCTGTCTCTTGTGAGTGAATTATGTAGTTGCTTTGCTAATAGTAGTGGAATTTTCGTAAGCGTTTGGGTGTTACAAAGGTAGTGTTATATTATTTTACTTATCTGACAGTTTTGAATTGTTTTACTTAAGACCCTTAATATCGCCAAATGGGTACTTCCTAAAGCCTACTCCTCTTTTATGGCCTAACCAAAAATATTGAAAAAATGTATTATGAATTATCAACTCTAGGACAACATATGCAACATTTTTCTTTTTCGTACCACCAAAACTTCTATATGAAAAATTGTTTCAACTGAATGGTGTTTTTTTGGCTTGAATTTCCTACTGCTCCTAAGCGGCTTAGGTGATTTAATTCATTTATGTTTGATAAATAGATAAATTTGATATCTATAAATATAACATAGAATTATTCAATCTAACAATGACGCCCATGTAAAAAGTATTATTTTCTCCTATTTTGCCTTTTCAAGGACGCAGCGAGCGTCGTAACAGCCACCACGCATTGTGCACTGATTTGAACGTTATTTCAATGTCGTTTTTGTCGATATTCATACAGACAAACATCGAGCTGCTAATTTGGCGACGGTAATCGCCTTAAAAGCAAGCATGATCTTTTTACTTTTAAAACTTTTAGTTGAAAATAAAATAATTTTAAAAATGCTCGTTTCGTGGTAAATTCAAGACTTAAAACGCACATGTAAATTTAAAATATTTATTTACATTTGCATGTATTTACATTTGCATTACGTAAAACATTTGGTAGCCACAATTAAATTTCGTTAATCGACTCAGAAATTTCATTAAACAATACGATCTACGAAAGAATTATGTGTTCCAACAATTTTTAATGAAGCATAAAAATATAGATATCAATTTCACAAGATTCTGCAAAAACTAGTTAATAATGTTTTCGTTGATGATATAACAATATTTTCTTAGTTACTGTAATAGTACCAAAATAAGCAGACAAGTTTTCACAGAAAATTATTTGAATTTTTAAAACTGCTCCCTAATGTCATAATTAGTACCCTTACACCTTGGCAGTGCCTTCACTGGACTGGTCTAGATGAAACTTTCCACCGACTTCCACCCTTCCACTTTCCAACTCATTCGACATAAATACGTCTGGAAACTTTCAAATAAAACTTTGTGTTTATTTTAAAAACCTCGACATGCTTACGTAACATCACCGAGGATAGAATATTGCTGCCGATATCTATTTAATATAGAGATTATTTTTGCAAATAAAGTGCTACGTCTGTATGTCAGTTTGTATGTATGCTTTGAACTTGCTAAAACTTAACAAATTTTAATGCGGTTTTCATTTTGAGCTATGTAATATATAATAAATATAATATTATAATGTACTATAGTAAATTAGACGTTCGAAATACTACTAAAGTAACACCTTTTGAAATGAAGCGGTGAATGATACCTGTGTTCGTCTGTGTGTCAGCAAAACTGATGGAAGTGCGTGCGTGCGCGCATACTCAATGCATTTGTACAATGCGTACATCTACAATAAAAACACGCTCAATTCTGGTAGCATTTGAACGGATAATATGAGTATTATACATACATATAGGAAATAAACAAATGTATATTTTTTGACTCTTAAAAAGTGATATATCGCATGGAAAAACAAATTAATATTTTTTTTATTATGGTATAGAAAAAAAGTATATCTGAAAATGAGGAGCTCTGAACCGGGATTGAAACCCGGGACCTTTTACTTACCAGCCGATTGTTCTACTGTATAGAGTCTAGATGACGATAGAGCATAATGGATCCAGCTTTAACGGACACCTGACGCTAGCACATCAAAAACACCAGGTTTTCAAGGGTTCATTGGAAGAAACTAGGTCTCTCTTCATATTGAAGAAAATATATTTGTACTATTGATCTAGGGATTCCACGTTTATCCTATATCCTATATTTCTTTATTCCTATATCATATATTTTGGTTTTCACACGTTCGTTTCAAAGACGCGGTTCTTAACTTGATTTTTTTTTATAAAATAGGCAATAGAAATATGAAGGAATGTTACCAAAATCCAATATTTTTTTCCCTACAAAATATTTCAGTATTAGCTAAAAACACACCAATTTGTTGTTTCGCTGCGTGATCACTAGTATTACGCGTCCAAGAACAAGAGGCCAAAGAGCCAACATATAATCGCCTCTATGAAAAGCAAATAAGGTCTTTGCCATTAGACTTATTGTGCTGGACGAGTAATAAAAAAAGTTGCTAAACTCCGGCCGTTCATTCGAGAGAATGGTGACGTTTGCAAATGTCAGGGGCTAAAACCTTTTTTTTACTGTTTTGCATTTCAATATTTTATATTTATCATGATGATTTTAGGGTAGATTGTATATCGTTAAAAGTTCCCATTTGTTAATAAAAAGTATTTTTGTCGTATATATTTTCCACTTCCTAGTACAAAACTTAATGAATCAACTGACTCAATTTCTACGTAAAAGTTAAAAAAAAGCGCGAAAAATATTATTTTTGGCGAAAAGTTGTCTATTAGCGATACTGTCAAGTTATTTCTGTCAAATCAGCAATCATAATGCCTGCAGTATGAATCCTCGAATTTTTGAATCGACATTTCAGGAAAAGGTTTATAATATCTGCGGTGTAAGGCAGTGTTGTCGTATTATAAAACTGATATACCTTACCAAATAATAAGATCGTATGTATATTCTATTCCAGGGTTTTTATTTATAAAAAAAGTTTAAATAATCATGATTTGGATTTATTTCGTCCCATTTGTTGTACCGTTGATATTTTTTTAACGTGTCTTTATTTATTTTTGTCGTGAAGAAGCTCTTGTTGACTTGTAGTATTTTTTCGAGATATCGCCACACTCCATCTGTCATCATTCTCTCGAATTAACGGCAGCAGTTTAGAGTGTGACATCCTCTTATCATCTTTAAGACGATAGCTAACTATAGAGTAATTTTATATTATAACATCGTTGCGTCAAAGGAAGATAATTGAGTTAATTCGAGAATTGTATTGAGACCATTAATGGCTCAGTTGGTAGAGCTTCCGTTTTCCAATCAAGGTTCAGAGCTCCTCACATCCAGATTTATTATTTATTTTATTATATTAAATTATATTGTTTCTAAAGATAGTTTTTTGTATTTATTTACGACTTTTAACGAATAAATTACACAAACAAAGCTTGCGATCTTTAAAAAAAGAATTAAAGTTGCTCTAATAGTAATTAAAACTTATTATTTATGTTTTAGCCGTGCTTTGTGGCTTCACTTTAATGTACTTTGATAGGGACTTAGTGAACTCTCCGACACTCTCTTTCTCTTTGTTTGAAGCTTTTGAAATTTCCCCTTTGAATGGGAACTACGGTTTCTCGAACTTATTCCAAAGAACAATATATTGTTGAATTTTTACTTAAAATTGGAATAACACCACAGCTCAGATCTTGTTTGAGCTAGCGTAATGATATTTCTAAGAACCATTTCAGATATGTACTCTGCCATATGTACGAGTACTACCTATAACAAAATTGTTTTGGAATCGGCCATACAAAAATTTAATTAAAATTTAATTACAAGCAACTGGCAAGCAAGCAATTGGTGATGAGTATAATTTTATTATTAAGTATAATGTGATGAGTAATAATTCTATTATTAAGTAAGTTTTTGTGTTTTATTTTTAATTAATTTATGTTTAAGGAGGTATCATAGAACTATCGTTTCAAACATTCCAGACACCTAAAAACTAATACAACGATTTCCTGTTCCTAGAGTGAAAAGCGAATTTGCCTACAGAAACTTTATAATATTGCACTCCGACTATACAATTAATTTTTCAACAATAATTTTCGTATTAAAAATCTAAGTAATTTTAAAGTTAAATACGAAATACTAAATTGGCTACACAAATTGAGTTACGATGATACTGAAACTTTCATAAAAACTAAGTCGTGAAATTATTTTTAATGATAAAATTCATTTACAAACTACCTATTCTTTTTTTTTCTTTTATTATTTTTTTTCTGTTATTGAAATATTTTAACATTATAAGTCAAAACACTGTAGTTCATTATCTCACTCACACACACATTCTCATTCTCATATATACACCCTCAAACACACCCTTACTTACTCACACAGACTCACCCTCTCACGCACACACACTCCCTCCCTCACTCACAACACACCTCACTCACATCTTATAATATTAATACTTCCTATTGAACTTAATTACACAATAAAGATTCACTTTCATACATACATATATTCTGAAGCAAATTTAGTTCATCATGTTTTAAACTTTTTGTAATTTTTTGTTAGATATAATTTGTTACTTGCTCTTTTAACACTTATAATTATAAGAGTCTTCAATGTTTCTGGGTAGAATCTAGTTTCCATTTCACTAGACAACTTGAAGTGAAAATTAGTGTCTTTTTGTATACTGTAACATGTTTTTGCAATAAAGAAATTTGAATTTTTCATTTTTTTTCATTTTTTAATAAACCAATGTGTGAAAAAACGTGTTAAAGCTAAAATAAAAAGTTTTGAATTGAATTGGTTACCAAGCCCTAAAAGATCAAAGATCTCGTCACTAAGCGACCTTTTGAGATTATGAGAAATCTGTGTGAATTTTGTTCTAGATATTAGAAAGTTGTATCACTGTTCCGCCTTTAAGCTAAAAACTTGTCAGAAACTGTCCCGAAACTACTCCAAAGAGTTGTAATATTTAATGTACTAAAAAGCTTTATTATTTTAACAAAAGTCCTCTGCGAAAATTCGGCTCAAAACTTACGAATATTTTGCCTCCCCGTGTATTTGGCAAGTTTTTGGGGCTCCGGTTTTTTCTTAGAAAAAAGGGTAGAAAAATAGTTCATTGGAATAATTTTGGCACTACATACACATATATGTAAATTAATTTTAGTTTTTATGAGAAAGAAAACAAATCTGATAGTAAATTGTTTTTTGTAACTTCATCATTGTATTATTTTTGTAGGATAGTTTCGGTGACTTTAATGTACCTATTAAATTTGAATTCCATAATGACGCAAGTTGTGAACCAAATCTACAGCCTGTATTTATATTATACTGTATTGTATATAGAAGAATTCGAAAAAGTGCAATTCATTAAACAAAATGTCTCAGTCTATTTATCCGCACCATATAATGACAAAGTGTGAGTACAAATTACTAGTTTCAATATTTAGTAACATTAACAACAAAAACCAGAAATTATCCAGGAGCGGTTGTTGTTGACCACAACTTGTGGTCTGCAATTTTAATCGGAGAACGAACATGTGGTGTCTAGGAAAAAACCCAGTATTGATATACAATTCCTTTCCTTTTAGACCATTTTCTTTAAGACTAAATCAAGTCAGTAAAACCTAACGATTTTCTGAGTAAAATAGCTTTTTTCTCCTACAAACTTTTTTCTCCTAAAAAGTTCCATTTCATAATACTAGAAATTAGTTTCGAAAATCGAACTTTCTGGACCCGGTCGCGAAATGACTCCCAGAAATACTGTATGAAATTTCATTTCATACTCAATTAGGTTCTTTTTGACGTCTTGACACTCGAAATTACTTCGCGGCCTTGTAATTTGCAGAATGATACTGGCCAGTTAATAGAGTCGTCGCACCGTCCGGCAACATAATAAGAAAAAAAAAGTTATTGGCCACTTCAAACCGCACCCTGGGGCAAGTTCATTATAAAAGACCTAAATTTGGGGGGAAAACATTTCGAATTATTTAGAAAGTGATTCTGATAATGAATGAATGTCTACTCCACCTTAAAGGTAGTAGATAAAAGTATCGTTCGTACCGAGTAAAAAATGTCTTTTCCCTCGGAATTTAAGCTTTCGACGCCAATGTGAGCTGGATCGGGTAAGAAAAATCATATTTTTTTACTTAGCACAAAAATATTACTTGATGATTTTCCAGGAAAATATAAAAACGCTATCGAAATTATTCTTAATGAGTCTAAAATTAGAATTGAAATTAGATAAAAATTACAAAATTGGATTACACATTTCTTTTTCTTTTTTAGAAGAGATTTTAGTCTATAATTATTTAAGAGCGTAGCTCTTGTTAATGTAGCATCTTTTATTGTCCTCTGTCAAAAGCCTTAAAATTGGACAGAGGAGACCGGCCGAGTGCGAGTCGAACTCACGCTCAAAGGGTTCCGTTCCACCACACAATACAGGTATTAGTTATAAAGACCAGCTTAATTTGAGACTTACGATCTATTTAACTCTAAGTATCTAAAGGGTCTAATTACGTTGGTCATTTATAACTTCCTAAATAAATAAATATTGGTAATTTTCAGGTTTACCAAGCAAAAGGGTCTTGACAGACGGATAATAATGTGAACCTATAAGGTTTCCGCATTTTTATTTTGAAGTAAGAAATCCTAAAAACAATTAAAAAGAGAATATTAAAAAAAAAATCGTGAACGTCGGTAGCTCAGGAGTAGAACGCTGGCATCTCAATATTGAGATCCAGGTTCGATCCCGGGTCGGGCATGCACCGATAAGTTTTTCGGAATTTATGTGCATAGTATTTGTTCTTACTTACCACATGCTGAATGGTGAAGGAAAACATCGAAAGGAAACCTGCATGCCCTAAAAAGGACGGCGATGGGGCTCACCAGGACCATCGGTGAATCATTGGTGAAACACAGGTGTACCAAGTATGGACTGTGACTTGCATTTCACAGTTCACATTTGGAACACCTCTGAAATTCCCTCGAGGATTCATGTCATGATGATATATTTATATATATTTATTTGAAATCCATCGAGCGAAAGTTTTCCAATTAGGTAACGTTATTTAACGGGCTTTGTATCGCCAAATGGGTACTTTCTAAAGCCTACTCCTCGTTCATGGCCATTATGGCCATTATCAACTCTAAGAATATATGAATCTAAGAATATAAGAATATATGCAACATTTTTCTTTCTTGCACCTCCAAAACTTTTGTATGAAAAAAAATTTCAACCAAATGGTATTTTTGGCTTGAATTCCTTACTGCTCCTAAGCGGCTTGGTTGATTTAATTCAATTATGTTTTGATAAATAGATTAACTTGATAGCTATAAACATAACATAGGATTATTCACTCGAACAATCACGTCCATGTGAAAAGTATTATTAAGTATTAGCAAGGACGCAGCGAGCGTCGTAACTGCCACTACGCATTGCGCGCTGATATGAACGTTATTTCAATGTCGTTTCCGTCGATATTCGTACCGACAAACATCGAGCTGCTAATTTGGCGACGGTAATCGCCTTGAAGCCAAAAAATGTGAAAAGGTGTGCAAGAAACTTATTTAAAAGTTTTACATTGATTGTGTATTTGATAGATGATAGAATGATCATTCAAGAACTCTTAAAAAGGAATAAGGGCAACATTTTATATGTTGAGAATTATTTAACTTAGATATCTTTTACCTTTGACTCAGGCACAAGGAAAAAAATAATTCTAAAAGGAAAAAAATATTTCATATTATTGCAAACTCTGCCAAAAATACTTTTAGGGTTCCGTATCCGATAGGAGCTAAACGGGACCGCATTACTAAGCTTCCGCTGTTTGTTTGTCCATCCCTCTGTATGTCTGTCCGTCTGCCACAGGGGTCTCCAGCTTCAGCCGTTATAGGTAGCCAGTGGAAATTGTTACACAATACGTGTGACTATGGCTTCTATCACGGCAAATAATGAAAAAAAAGACCAAAGAAAGGGCCTCATAAAAAAAAACTCGTAAAAGATTTAAGGTTAAAAGTCAGTTGCTTAGCGCAAAGTCCATACCTTAACTTTGTTTTTCTTGTTAAGAAATAAAAAATTGAAATGTATTTTGGACTAACAATAGTTCACTATTAGCGAGGATTATAAAGCAAAAGTTTGAAATTGTATACACAATTAGTCATGATCTTTTCAAAGGCAACTTAAAATAATGTTATGACTTTGTTTGGACAAGAACATGACTAATATTGTGCATTAAATTTCAAAGTCATGTTTTATAACCGTCACTATTGTAACGTCAATAAACTATTGGCGTCAATTGCCACACGGAGAAAAAATATTTTTACAATACTACCAGATCGTTTTTACTTGAATTATTGTCTAAATTAAATTGTTCAAGTAAACTGTGGGTCTACCGCGTAATTCTCATTTTCATCAACATCAACTTGAGATTGAAATTTGTCGTGCGTGCGACGACGCCCACCTAACATGCCATCTCTTTTGCACGCGTTGAATTTCGCATGCATTTGCTTGAAGTTGATACAAATGAGAATTACGCGGTAGAGCCCCTGAACAATAAATAAGTAAAATGAACAAAAAATATAGACGTCACAGATAGTACAATGTTTTCTGTTTAAATGAACTATATTCAGGTTAACGGAACCAGAATTTTTTCTCGGTGCACATACCAAAAGGTTTTTCAATTTAACTTAATTTAAGTTACTTTGCGCTTAGCGACTGACGTTGTACTTTAAGGTACATTTTTTTTTGCGTTATCATGTCCGAAACAAAAGGCACGAAAAAAAAAATCATGGTGATTACGTTAATATTACAGGAATATAGCGATTAAGATATTAGGGTTCCGTACTCAGCGTTTGTTAGGCGCTACCGTTTTACCGGCTTGTTTGTGTCGCATTAATGTTGCTATGACTCGCACTTAGCCAAATTATCTCATTTGTTCTCATTATAGCTAATACAAAAGATAAACAACATATAGCAGGCAAGATCGTGGCTCTTATATATTTTATGTTAGATCAAAGACGAATTCTTTGACGCATATGCTTGCACGAATCAAGAATATATTCTCGCATGGAAAAAAAAATAACGGGACCAAGTTCATAATTTCACTCAGACCGCGGCCTGGCCTTTCACTCTGCCAAAAATCCAAATTGATTAGATTAGTTCAAAAAAATATAGAACATAATTTTGATGAGAAACGAACTTCCGCCTAACAAATTGCATTCAAATAGCTACAATAAAATATCCCTCAATTTGATTTCGATTTGCTAAATGAAATACTAAGCTGATTTCTTTCTTTTTCGCATCAAACAATAAAATATAAGTCTATAGTCGGCCGTTGCTACCTACATCTTGTAAAAACATTGCTGTTTTTCTTATGAAATCCATTACTTTATTGCTTTTTTCCGATCGACACGTTATTTATGTAATAAGCCTGCTAGCATGAGATCACATTGAAAAGTTACATAATAGTTTCCAATACATTTTTTTTCTATATGTACAATTAAAAATACGTATATATAAATAAACAGATTTTACATATGTGCGTCTATAGAATATTATATTAAATCAAACATGTTCTTTTTTACTATTTACAACCATTATACTTAACCCCTATTTCATGATCAACAAAGTTTCATTAACAACAAGACATTTTCTGTTCTTTGCTTTTACTATAATATTATCTTAGTGTTTACGAGAATTAACTTATTTTATCTATATTTACATTAAAAGAGTTTGCTTGTTTGTTTCTTAATGTGTTTGTATGATTTTGCACTAATCGCAATAAACTTTTAGAGCGAAAAGGGCCAGGCTACTTTTTGCAACTGTAAAAATTTAATTTCTCTAAAAAGTATAGGTACTGTTACTACTCATAATAAAATCCAAGCTAGCGAATCCACAGGTAAAAAATTCAATTTTAAGGCGCTCTTATCCCAAAATCAGTAATTTCAAAGTCAAATAGAAGTTTCAAATATCGTCTAAAACTTAAAAAAAAAATACGCAATTTAGTTCGAACCTTCCACGCATGTGTTACACGATCAGATAAACTTTGTTCGTAGAAATAACTCAAGAAAACAGCATGTAATAAGACCTTTCAAATCATCCCATTTCCATAATTCCACTCTTTTATTAACGAAACATATCTATTAATATTGCTCTTTAAATTTTCTAGATCGACCACGTAAGTGGGTTTTAATAAACATATCCCTTATTTTTAAACAATTTAAAAACCGATAAAAACAACGAAGAAGTACAAACAAAAGTGTGGTTATTTTCTTTACTCCTTACACGTAAAGAAAAAGACAGAGAGACACTCTTCTAGGATAAGAGCGCCTTAATAGTAAGAAAGTCAGTCACGTGCTAGCGTGGCAAATAAGCGTGCTGTCGATACGCAGAACGGAATTCAAAAGGCTCCTAATGGATCAGCATTGTCTGATGACAGATGAAAAGGGAGGCTGGTGCCAACAGCCAGCATTCAATCGGAAAATGGAGCAATTCACAATTAACATTCGTGCCGCCTCTAATTTGGGAAAGATTGTGCAGAAAAAATGCACTTTGAACAAATTGGTTTCGCGTTTGTGGTCGATACAATGGCAATATTCTTTTGACCTGTACTTTGTATTGACTTGTCACTCTACGTCCATTCAAAGAGTCCCTTTTAATAAATTCACTGCACGTGCCTTTCCTGTTTAAGATGTCATTATCCTAATGGACTCTCACGTCAGATTTATAAAAGCCTAATTAAGTCCTTTTAATCCTAAGCTACGTTTAAGTAAATGTTTGTTTCAAACAGATATAAAACAAAACGCAGATAAGACCTACTTACTTAAATGAGATAACAACAAAAGGTCTTTGTCCAACGTTTCTGTCTAAACAGCACTAACAAAACGCAACATTCCGTAAGTTTATTTTCCCCAGGGACCAACACAAATTACGTTCAAGGGCTAAGCTTAATTAATCTGAAAAATACGACTTTCTTGCACACGTTTTTGCTCGAGGCTCTTCCTGAAACGAAAACATTAATTCATGAAACTGGTCATGGAGATAGCTATAAAGATGCATAAGCATTTTTTTATTGTTCGTCAAAAATGTACCGTAACTTAATGTTTTAAAATGTCAAATAATAATAAATGGGGAGTTTTCATAAAGAATACTTCAACGCTGTGTCAACGAAAATTCCGCCGATGGTTATTATTGACTGGTTGTTAAGAGCCGTTTAGCAGGCAGATTGTGAAAAACCCGCCTTTTTCTAATTAATCGAAACAGAATACTGGTATTGCAAAATTTGCTCAATAGTTCCTCAGCAAAACCTTATATAAACCTAATGTATTGTTTAAACTGTTATTGCAAAGTTTCCATTGGTTTATATAAATTAGAAATTTTAAAGACCGGTTTTTTACAATACGCCTGCTAAACGTTTAAAAATAAGTTTTTTATGCTGTGGATGCCTCTGATTCAAAACCGTTATAATAAATTTTACTTCACTTCTATTTAAATTCACTTAGGATCGTCCTCATTATTATCGTTTGAAGAAAAATACGCGGAATGATTTTTCATTTTGTTCTGCTTTGATGTCAAGTATTTAATTAAAAAGATATTTCAGCGAGTTCCGTGCCCAAAAACTGAAAAAGGTACCATTATGGTGAGAATTTGTTGTCCATCTGACCGTCCGTATGTAAGTCTGGCCTCTCAGCTTTTGATCAGCTTAAGGTTAAACGTCAGTCGCTTAGCGCAAAGTGCATAACTTAACTTTGTATTTCTTTTTTCACTGTTTGTTGTTTCATTTCTTGTTTCATTAATTGTTTTTGTTATTTCTTCATCAAATATTAGCAGACGGGATGAAAAAATTTATTAAGAAGAATTCTTTATTGGCCTCTGTTCAGGTAATCTTTTCTGTTAGTATTTTTTTTGTTATGTGCTGTGGATTTCTGTGTGAATAATAAAATTAATAAAAATGAATAAATAAATTAGAAACAAATTCTCTGAGAAATATAAAACGCAGACAAGATGAAAAAATTAATTAGAAACCAATTCTCTGAGAAATATAAATCACAGACGGGGTTCGAACCTATCGGGACCCAGCGACTTACAGTTTGTCCACAGAGATCTACTGGAATCTTTCGAATTTTGTAACTACTTGATACACCAGCAAGTAATGCACATATTAAGGTGCTTCTTCCCAGCATCATCCGAAAATCCGAAAATTAAAAAAAAGCTATTTCTCTTCAACGATATGTATAAAAATTATGAAAAATATGTTAAACTATAAAACAACTATATTTTAGAAAATTATTCTCGCATATAAGAAACAACATGAAAATATTATTCAAAATCAAGCATTTTTATACAAAAATTAAGTAAAATTGGTTATCTCTTTGGAAACACTTTTGGTATATGTTTGGTTCTTGCACTAAAATACAAGGAAAATATTGTTTAGAACACTTATTTATATGATAGAGCGATTAGTTTTAAAATTTGCATACATAAACCGGTTTTTTGAAAAGTATGATTTTCTCCTATTTTGCACTATCCGGAGACCCAGCGACGTCTACTGCAGTGCGCGCTGATATGAACATTATTTCAATGTAGTTTCAAGGTCGTTGGCGACTACTTGCCCCTTAATGCTCATAAGGGCGTTGTAAACATTTCACACCTTGACGCTGGCTTTCACAGATGGCGCTGTAATCGCTTTGTTGGAAATCCAACCATCGTTCGCTCACCGGAACCCTGAGGGGTCAGAAGAGGCTAGAGGGGGCTGACCGGAGCAAGCGCGACTCATGATTCATTCGGCGAACGAACTCTCTCGTGCGCATTATGCATGTAATATTTTATTTAAAATTCCATTAAAATTATTACGATAACTTGCCATTTTTTTTTACAAAAGTTTACATGGTCCTTCGAACCGATACAAAGATCCAGAGTACCCAGGAAATACAAAGATCCAATAACGGGAAGTTACATCCAGAAATACAGGACACTGCGAAGTGTGCAGTGAATGTTTGCATAGCCAAATACATTTTATTTACAATCTAAGGGCAAGATCCAAAAACGGGAAGTTACATCCAGAAATCCAGGACATCCAGAAATATACAGTGTCGTTAAGAGTGTGCAGTGAGTGTTCGAATAGCCAAATACCTACATTTTATTTGCAAACTAAGGACAAAGCAAGCGGAACCAGTAAGTTCGATCCAATCCTCAATACATAGGTTCCTAGCTATATACAATATAATCCTATATACTTAATTGCATAGTTAACATTCGAAATTAAAGTATTTAAAATTATTCATTAAAGTAGTCGTTCCCTGAATTCCATATTAATATGAATTATTCTCCATAATATCAAGTACGTACTTCGAACTATATCCACATTTATCCACAATATTGAATTTCCAAGACTTAGTATCCAAAACTATTAAAAATGTTTAAAGTTAAAGTATTGAAATAAATAGTAAGTTAGCCACAACGTAGTTAACCATACCTACATTTGCCAGCCGGCCGGTGCCAGCCGGACAGGTTTTTTCTATAAGAGATAAGAAACAAGGTAGGTACTTAGTGAGTCGAGTTACCGCAGAAGATAACATTTAGCGGAAAGAATATTTCCGTGACTTTGTTTACCTTTGATCATTTCGAGATAAAATATTTTTTACTTGTTCCTATTAGACCAACTATGTCAACCACAGAATTAATTAAAAAGAGGGGAGGGTTAAAAGGAATGTTAACTAACTTTATAAATTATCTTAATGCATTGCCTCCCATGTTAAGTTCCCTTCAGAAAATTGAACTTAATATTCGAATTTCAAAAATGGAACCTTTGTTTTGTAAGTTTGATGAAGTCCAGACTAATATCGAAACTTTGGTGGATGAAAGTGATTCCGAAGCCACTTTCAGTGAGCGAACTGAGTTTGAAACTGCTTATTATTCAGCATTTGCAAAGGCGCAACAGTTGTGTGCTATTTCTAATCCTAAAAATGTTTCCTCTGATCGGGTTGATGATTCATCATCTTCTGAATCAGAGTTTTCAGGTGGTACGACTAAACGGTCACTCGGTACTAAGGTGAAGCAAACAAAATCACGTACAATGAAACTGCCAACCATCCATATTCCCAAATACGATGGTCAGTACGCGAACTGGTTAGAATTCAGAGATACCTTCGTATCTATGATTCACAACGATCACACATTATCCAATGTTCAAAAATTCCACTACCTGAAGGCTTCCTTGGAGGGAGACGCAGCTGAGGTAATTCAAAATTTGGTAATTACAGCGAGTAATTATATTATAGCCTGGGAGTTGATGTGCGACAGATACAATAATACAAAACTCTTAATAAAAAACCACATACAATCTTTATTCAATTTAGAACCAAGTAAAAAAGAGTGTGCGCGGTCTATACGAAAACTGCTAGATACGTTCACAAAAAATATGAGATCACTAGAGTCATTAGGAGAATCCACAGAGTCATGGGATACACTTATAATATTTCTCATGTGTTCTAAGCTTGATCCTATTACCAACCGTGTGTGGGACGAAAAAAGCGGTGATATGGGTAAAGTCACCTTAGAAAGCTTTCGTACCTTTTTAAAAAAAAGGGCTCAGTTATTGGAGACATCGCAATCGACTATTACCAACATTACAAGTTCAGATCAAAAACCCAGACGCGATACACGTGAATACTACAAGGGTCTAATCGGAGGCCAAGTGAGTAACGCACCAAATATTTTGAATTGCCCGCTATGCAACCAAGGTCACCGTTTGTACAATTGTGGACAATTTTATCAGCAATCCATTAATGAAAGAGTAGAATCTGTGCGAAGGTTCAGGTTGTGTATGAACTGTCTTCGCCCAGGTCATCATGCTCGCGTTTGTAGATTAGGTCCGTGCAAAAAATGTAACTCACCACACAATACATTGCTTCATGAAGAGACACTCAATGCAAACCTAGTAGAACAAGCGCAGGTCGACGATTTTGCGACGTCGCTCTCCACAGCAGTTCACGCAGAGCGAGTGTTGCTTTCGACTGCTCTTATATACATCGCCGATAAAGACGGAAACTGGCATTTAGCTAAATGCGTCTTAGATTCTGGGTCCCAGGGGTCATTTTTGACTGAGTCATTAATGAAGAAACTCAAGCTAAAACCAACTTATACAAAGTCGTCCGTTATAGGAATAAACAATGCAGTATCACAGATAACAAAACGTTGCAATACATCAATTCAATCAAGAGTCAATCCATTTACAGTAAACATGTCATTTTTAGTCTTACCCAGCATAGCGTCTGTGGGTAACAGTATTACTAGTATGGAGACAATACAAATACCCAAACACATTATACTAGCAGATCCAGAATTTAACCGTCCGTCAAGTATCGATATTTTATTAGGCGCAGACATATTTTGGGATCTGATAGATCAAGGTCAAGTACGCCTAGGCAAACACAGCCCTGTTTTACAGCAGACTAAATTTGGTTTTATCGTATCCGGGCCTACAAGTGGTCTCAGTGAACAGATAATAACCTGTAATTTTATACAGCAAGACACAATACAAGAACAGCTTGCCAGATTCTGGTTACTTGAGGAAACACCGAATGAAATTAATACCGTTTACACTAAAGAAGAAAAACAGTGTGAAGACAATTTTGTACAAAACTTAAAACGAATGCCAGATGGGCGATTTTCGGTAGCAGTCCCTCTTAAGAAACCAGAATCAGAGCTTGGTGATTCACTTCAACGAGCGAACCAATGTTTTATGTCATTAGAACGCAGATTAGCTCGCCAACCACTTTTAAAGCAAATGTATACAGATTTTATGAACGAATACATTAAGTTAGGGCACATGACAAAATGTACCAACACCAGCCCTATTTCAAGCAATCAAAACTCATATTTCTTACCTCATCATGGAGTTCTAAGAGAAAACAGCACGACCACAAAATTACGAGTGGTTTTTAATGCCAGTTCGCCATCAACTACTGGAGTGTCTTATAATGACATACAAATGGTTGGTCCTACTATACAGAGTGACCTTTTCACTCTTTTAATTAGATTTAGACATTTTAAATACATTTTATCAGGTGACATTGAAAAACATTATAGGCAGGTATTGGTACACGAAAATCAAAGACATTTACAAAAAATATTGTGGCGAGCTGAGCCAACACATAATTTACAAACATATAAGCTGAACACCGTAACTTATGGCACTGCATCGGCCCCATTTTTGGCTGTGCGATGTTTAAAACAATTAGCAGCCGAGTGCAGTGACGAATTGATAGCTCAAACTATCAGCGAAGATTTTTATGTAGATGACCTTTTAACTGGAAGTCAAACAATCGAGCAATTAATCAAAATTCGTGATGACGTCACTAAAGTTTTGGCGTCAGGTGGGTTTCCATTGCGCAAAATCAGATCAAATATACCTGAAGTTTTACCTCTAGATTCTAACACAAATGCTTATCAAAGTTTAAATCTGAGTGATCAAAATTCTTCCAGCACTTTAGGATTAGGCTGGTTCCCATTGGATGATCAATTACATTACAGCATTCAACTGAATTTAGAATTCACCCCAACCAAGCGGTCTATGTTGTCCACAATTGGACAAATATTTGATCCGCTAGGTTTATTGTGTGTATTCGTCATCACAGCAAAAATACTTCTTCAAAAACTTTGGCTTTTAAAATTATCTTGGGATGAAACACTCCCACAAGATGTAATTAAAGTTTGGAACAAATTCATTGCAGAATTACCCCTACTCAATAATATCAGGATCCCTCGTTGCGTGGTAAGTGATAGTCCGAGTGTGATTGAATTGCACACTTTTGCTGACTCATCACAAGATGCGTATGGCGCATGCTTGTATGTTAGATCTATATCTAACGGCAAGTTTTCAGTGCGATTACTATGCGCAAAAAGCAAAGTTGCTCCGTTGAAGCCGGTGACTATGCCCAGGCTTGAGTTGTGTGGCGCTCTTATAGCTGCACGGCTTACTCAAAAGGTACTCAGAGCGTTTAGATTACCCGTTAGCAAATGCATTCTATGGTCAGATTCATCCATTGTATTGGGTTGGCTTAAAACAGAACCCAATAGATTGAAACAATTTGTTAAAAATCGCGTTGGTGAAATTCAAGAATTGACTGAATCTCATACATGGCGTCATGTTCGTACTCATGAAAATCCAGCAGATTTACTCACTCGAGGTGTAAACTTTTCCGAACATGAAAATTTAAATCTTTGGTGGACGGGGCCACAGTTTTTACATAAATCTAATGAATTTTGGCCCGAAAATAATTTAAATGTAGAAGAAATTCCTGAACTCGTTACCAATTTTACTAATCTTGATGCACCATTTTTTAATTTTGACAGGTTTTCCAATTTATTGAAATTAAAACGAACAATGGCCTACGTTTTGAGATTCATTAACAACTGTAAGAAATTTTGCACTGAAAAGAAAGGTCCTTTCAGTGCTGATGAATTAAAAGTAGCCTTTACGCATTTAATCAGGTTGTCTCAAATCGATTCAATCCAAGAATACCATTTACTTTCTCAAAACAAAACATTACCTAAAAAAACAACCATTAAAGGACTTGTCAATCTATCCCCGTTTTTAGATAGCGACGGTTTGCTAAGAGTTGGTGGTAGATTGGATAATTCAAAATTCAGCTTCGATAAAAAGCATCCACTACTAATTTCATGTAGTCATTCACTCGCAAAACTAATTTTTGTTGAGGAACATACAAGGTTAATGCACGCAGCCCCTCAATTATTGTTAGCGTCAGTTAGAGATAGGTTTTGGCCTCTGGGTGGTCGTAACATGGCTAGGCAAGTCGCACATCAATGTCAAAGGTGTAACAGAATGAGAGCACAAACAGTCAACCCAATCATGGGACAATTGCCTGAGCAGCGTCTCGATCCCGGGTATCCTTTTCAGACCACAGGAGTGGACTACGCAGGTCCACTGATCGCAGCAGATAAAAGGGGACGTGGCAGCAAACATATCAAAGTTTATGTAGCGGTTTTTGTTTGTTTCACCACAAAGGCCGTGCATTTGGAGTTGGTCTCTGACCTGACCAAAGAAGCATACATCGCTGCTTTGCGTAGGTTTATTGCACGCAGATCCAAACCTTGCGTCATGTTTTCAGACAATGGGACACAGTTTGTCGGAGCCAAAAATGAAATAACTAGTTTTATCAAACAAAATTCATCCACGTTGGCTGAAAGCATGGCACATGAAGGTATCGATTTCAAGTTTATACCGGCATATGCGCCGCATTTTGGTGGATTATGGGAGGCAGCAGTCAAATCATTTAAATTACATTTAAATAGAGTCTTGGAAAATTCATATTTAACGTTTGAAGAACTTTATACCACACTTGTTCAAATTGAAGCAATCCTCAACTCGAGACCACTATCACCCCTGTCCCCAGATCCTTCTGATCTAAATCCATTAACACCAGGTCACTTTTTGGTCGGACGTCCCCTGGCCGCTTTGCCTAGTCCGCAGTTGGAGCATGAAAATATAAATAGGCTACAACGCTGGGACCGAGTCGAACAAAATGCGACAGCATTTCTGGAAGCGATGGCAGAAGGAATATGTCTCAGAGTTGCAAGTGAAGACGAAATGGACAACCTCAAAAGGCAGTCTCGAGAAGGACAGATTAGTTGTTATAAAGGAAGAATCTGTTCCAGTTATGAAGTGGTCCCTTGGACGTATCGTCAACGTGTATCCAGGAAAGGACGGAGTTAATAGAGTAGCAGACATTCAAACATCAAAAGGCATTATCAAGAGAGCATTTAATCGAATATGTCCTCTACCCCTAGAGAACTGCGAGTAGATCTGTTGAAAGAGAGACTTTCAACGTGGGGGGACATGTTGGAAATCCAACCATCGTTCGCTCACCGGAACCCTGAGGGGTCAGAAGAGGCTAGAGGGGGCTGACCGGAGCAAGCGCGACTCATGATTCATTCGGCGAACGAACTCTCTCGTGCGCATTATGCATGTAATATTTTATTTAAAATTCCATTAAAATTATTACGATAACTTGCCATTTTTTTTTACAAAAGTTTACACGCTTCTTATTAACTAATGATTTACAGCGAATTATATCGCTTGAGAAACCCCAAATATTATTATACTACGTATTGCTACGTACAGTTTCTATTTTCCTTAATACTAGCATTATATTGGGCCTTCACTGAAAGCATCAAGCATTAACATGCAAACAAGTATACCTCGGCAATTTCAAAAACACCTTATAGTATACATAGCAATTTGTACATTAACCCTTAGTCGCTAATTTCCGAGCTTAACCCAGCAATATGCTCGCGGCTGGCACGTAGTTACCGACGAAGCAACGCCGCCCGTGCTCAACCAAAAAGTAATACCTCTGGAAACATATTTATGATTAAAAACCGGTCAAGTGCGAGTAGGACTCGCGCCCTGAGGGTTCCGTACCATTTAAATAGGTTTATATACTTAAATAATTTAAACAGAAATTACAAACTTATCACTACCTACAAATTCTATGAAACAAAACTACAAAATGATGTTGGTTGAGTATTCGGCGACGTAACCCTATAACTACATTATCAGTCAGCGTTTTCAGTATTTGTTGTTTAAATAAAGCATATGGTATAGATATATATAATATACATAATATATAATAAACAGAAAATGCAAATTCCTAACTATTTTGATCTTTGAGATAGACCCCGTAACAAAAATGGTCTAAAAATTATAATTTTGAAAGCCCCCATTTCTGCGTTTTTTCTTTATTTTTAAAGAAAAATACATTTATACTCTACTCCATGAAGTCTAGACAATGACACCCTACATGCTAGGGTAAAAAAAAATTATTCGGCTTCATTTTCATATATGAGACCCCCCATGAAAAATATGTTAATTACATTTTTTATTAAGTATTCAGTATTGTAAAATGTCCGCCATTTAAAATAATCAAGTCTTTTGACAAGGGTTTTATTATCAGTGTGGTGTGCCAGATTTTAAAGTTTTTATCAAAGTAACGGATCATGAGTTACCTATCTTTGGCTAGGCACGGCAGAACATCTCATTACCGCGTTTCGTTCGCTGTGCAAATGGGGGTTAATTTCATTACGTGGGCCCAACGAATCGTGTGATAACTTTAGTGACGTCATGTTAGGCCCAAGGGACCGGTGGTTGGTGGAAATAGACACGTAGGCAACGTAGTGGATATGTTTGTTTGGTGTCTACTGAAATTGTTAAATCTGCGTTTGTTTGGGAACTTTTGAAATTTTGTACGATAGCTCTTGGGGTTTGATCTCAATATTGTTGGTAATAAAGTTTTCTTTAGTGTACGTTGTCCTACTTAAGAGGCTATGCAGATTTTATTTTATCACTGTTACTCCAAGCGAAAAAGCGCGCAATGCGAGAGGGGTGAATTCAGGGCGAAAGGGAAAATATTTAGTTTTATATTTTTATAAAAAAAAGCTAAAATAGCTAGCAAAATCTCCAAAATCAAAACTCTAGACATTTTTGAAACCCATCTAATAAAATATGTTTGAGTTCTGTAACATGGTTCCTATTCGTCAAACGCAGAGAAAAATTGTATTTGAAGACCTCATTTTAACAATTATTTCTACCGAAGAAAATTTATCTAAACATGATTTCCAATTACAAAACTTTGGTGTATAGTCAAAATGTGAATAAATATAATTTTAAGTGTATTAGCCTTTTATTTGTAGTTTTAAGCATTAAATGATAATAATAAAATAATATATATCGAAAATAAACAGTTTATTTTTTTATTATTATCATTTAATGCTTAAAACTTCAAATATAGTCAAAATTCATACACTAGAAATTTGTAACAAGTTTCCGTGTATTTCATGAAATACATAAAAAATGAACAATTGTTATTTTTTTACATATCGCCTGAAGTAACAACTGGATTGTAGAGGTACAGCGTTTTAAACTCTCTCGAGTGAGTTTATGATAAACAGAAACAAAAAAATACAATTATTTTAAAAAGACCTTTAGAGTGAAAAAAAAAATACATTTTCATTTAATTCCTTTTAAAATACAACTGCTGATTGTATAACTTTTGAATAATAATTGACAAGTTCATCCTCTATTTTTATCTCGGCAAGTGAACCATGAAACTCAGTCCACTTCATTAACATAGTTGATTGATCCGAACATATTGTTTCCGAAATACGAAGCAATTACGAGTCCACCACGCAAAACCCTCTGCGACTCCCTTAATTATCGAATTGGGAATCAAACTGTACTATTTTACCGCGCGCCCCTGACATAGGTCATACTACGACGTAGCGAACCTACGAAGCATAAAAACTATGTATAGTGCTACAAGAATCTGATGTCACGTGGATTACATTGACAGTGCAGCTGTGAAACTAGGAGTATGGTAGCGGCGTTAAAGTAGAGCCACTGAGTGATGGCACTTATGACAGCTGCATTTAGTGATGAGGTACATTTCAAATTTCGGTTAAAAATAAAAATCAAGTGTGAGTTTACTCAACATTAGAAACGTCATTCAACATTCAACATAATGATACAAAAGGAAAATGTGCCAAAACCAGTGGCGTAGCTATCGGAGGGCTATGAGGTGTAGTGCCCGGGGCCCCCAAGAGATGTTTAAATATCCAAATCGAAAAAAGTATTTTACTATCATTTATTTTCGTTTAGTTTAACTTCGTCATTGTTTTGTTTTTAATTAAATATTATTGCGTAACTTGGCGAACTCAAACGCGACCTATAAAACATGAGAAACTTTAAAAAAAAAACTTTGTTTCTATACGAATTCTATTGCACAATAAAGCAACATTCAAATCGAAATATAATAACCGAAACAAGTAGTACATCACTATCAACAATGAAGTATTACATTTTTAATTCACACTTGCTTATAAATAATTACGATACTTTGTAGGCATTTAAACGTCACAGGCGCCATCACTCGATGGCTCTACTGTAGTTCCGATTTTGGACACAACCAATCCACGTGCCATAAGATTCTTGTAGCACTGTAGTCGTAGCGCCTGCTACGCACCGCTTCGTCGTAGCGAAAAGAGGCATCAGATGCGTTTAGAAATCAATCGTAAAGGGATAAATTTATATAAAAGAGCACGTTGAAGTCGGTAGTGCGGGACATAAAAAACATTTTCAATGCATGTGCTCGTAAAGGCCTACTTTTTATGCATCAAAACCGAACAGAAAGTCAATTATTTTGCCCTAGGGCTTTATTATTATATATTTTTTTAATTTATTTACAATGGTTGGCTAACCTGCAGCCTTTCCTGTGTACCATAAATGTCATACTTTTTTTCTACTGTTTAACGGCTCTGGATACAGTCCTTTTGAGCCTATTACAATTTAAAGTTCACAAATTTATATTTGTGTTATTTCCTCACACAATACATTGAAAAACGTAGTATAATACACGGGCGTAAGAGCAATAAATTACTCGGTTACGTTTAAGACACTCGCTATGCTCGTGTTTTAAATCGTCCTCGTAATTTATTCCTTTGCGCTCTTGTAGCATAAACTACTATTAGATGTTCATGCTTTTTGGTTAAAGTGCTGTTTAAGCGACAAAAAAAAATGTAAAACTTGCGTTTTTAAGCCCTAATGAAGATTGGAAAGAAAATCGACCTTTTATTGCTATAAGTATATAATGCTTAATATTTATTTAATGCTTGGTTTCAAAGCCTACATTTTGTTCATGGTCCATAAACATAAATACTTTAATATACCTTATATTTTTTGACGTCTGAATTACCTATTATAAAATTTTCAGAAAAAACAGCTATTCTATCAAAATATTTTATGTAAACTAGGTCGCCAAGACTCACAAGCCCATAACGCTTTTACCGTTATAAAGTTATCAGATCTCATGTAGAGCCAAGCCCTTAACTCTACAAGCCCTCCCTCTACAAACCCTACATCTTGATCAAAAAGTATGGCTTGGCCGTTTCCCGGCCGTCAAACAGACACTCCCATGGACTTATAATATTATGTCATGTAATAGTTCCATAAAACGGCCAAGCCATATTTTTGACCAAGACGTAAGGCTTGTAAAGGGAGGGCTTGTAGAGTTAGGCCTTGTAGAGTTTAATCAACGCAGATATAATAAAAAAAATGTATATCACGATTTTTATTTTATCCTCGTACAAACTAATCAAACCTGCTAATCTAAGAATCGGTAGCAAAGTCACGTCTTCAGACCTTAATTAAGAAATGAATGAGATTGAAAAAGGTCAGGACCTCTTTGTGTGATCGGTCACGGACTTTAACCCTTTTTGAAAGAATCCTTAAGTGGATAATTTTGGCTAGATTTAAGGTTCTATAAGACTGTTAAACCAAATTATAATAATCACAAGGAAATATTTTTAGAGTTCCGTACTTACGGGGCAAAAAAGAACAACACTCTATTGTCCGTTATCTATTCTTACAGTTCTATCTTACAGTTCATCAGTGTGATAACGGAGTTTTTTTTGAGAGAACAGAGAGTGATAACCTCGAGTCCTTAAATTTGTAAAAACTGCATTTAGTTGTTCACTACAAAACTGACAGATTTTTTTTCTTAGAAAAACGATTAATTACTTATTACGATTAATATAAGTACATGAAAATGTTTTATAGAAGGGTTTCTTTTTATCTTTCAAATAGAAGGAACGAAAGTAAAAAAAAAAATTACGTTACAAATAGTTAGATATGTACAGACGACGCAACGCCATCTTGAAAGGCAGAATTTTTTTTTCTCTTGCATGTAGGGTGTCATTGTCTAGAGCTCATTAAGTAGAGTATAAATATATTTTTTACTTTTTTTATCTTGAATAATAAAGAAATGGGGTCTATCAAAGTTGCCATTTTTAGACCATTTTTGTTACGGGTTCTATCTCAAAGGCCAAATCAGTCAGGAATTTTAAATTTCTGTATATTATATACCATATGCTGTATTTAAACAACAAATACTAAAAACGCCGATTTATAATGTTGTTTTAAGGTTACGTCCCCAAATACTCAACCAACTTAATTTTACAGTTTTTATGTCTGAGAGAATTAGAGCATTACCTAAAATTAAATAAATATCTAGTTTGAAATAATTGGTTATATGTACGGAACACTGAAGGAACGAGGTCTGACTTGCATTTGGCTGGCTTTTTTGACAATTAGGACAGTAGTTAAGGCGTTAATTAGTCTGTGTGGTCCTACCGTGGTCTTTCAAAAAATTCACAAAAGTTAGTAACGGAAAAATTTTGTACTGACACTACGCAACTGCCTAAAATCACCTTCCAGGTACGGCTTTTCATGACGTCATGAGAGATTACGTCGAGTTGCTTGTACTTGAGAGGTTGGCGAAGCAATCTTAGTTCATACAAACGAAATACCTAAGCCATTCGTAAATCATAAATATTCTTAAGGTAGTGTGTATTTTTTCCGATTGCATTACAGAATATCTAGTTTCCCAAATATATATTAAATAAGAACACTGCTTTAAACATGAAATATTAGAAAAACAAGATTTCTATGGAAATTTTAAATTGCTTATATGCCGTTTTTAAATCAGTGTCTATTCAAAATATATATTTGGGAACCGAGATACACTGTAGTCCAATCTGAATAAATACACACTATCCTAAGAATATCTATAATTGACAAATGGTTTTGGTATTTTGTATGAACTAAGCCTGTTCGCCGACCTCTTAATGGATGAGAGATTTCGGAAAAATCTTGAACGTTCAACCATATATGTACGTAGTGACCCGATACGTAAACACCGTAGAGACATTATCGTGTGCGCTAATAGGCAATATCTGCTGCCCAAATTGCTTTTCTAACGATATTCCTACAGCAGTAATAACACCCCTTAATCCTGTTATCGATGGACTAAAAGCGTTTTTGTTCAGCTTTTGTCTACGCGGGAACGTTCAGCGTTCGAGTTACGGTAGTTCTGATTGACAATGTTTGTAGGGTTCCGTACCCGACGGGTGTCAAACATGAGTACATTACTAAGCCTGTATGGCCGTCAGAGATGTCTACAGCTTCAGCCATTATAGGTACAGTTGAAATTTTCACAGAAAACGTCTTACTATGTGGCTCTTATCAAGGACAAACAAAGTAAAGAAATAATGTAACTTTAGAAAAAAACATATTGTAAATAAAACAAATTCCTGGTACCTGTTCCACTGTTTTTTATATATTACACTAGCGACCGGTTTCATTACAAACAAAGACTTCCATCTCAAGATTTGTAGCCATATCTGAAAAGCCTGACGATGTTATTATAACGAAACCGGTCGCTAGTGTAATATATATATATATAAAAGTGGAACAGGTACCAAGAATTTGTTTTATTTCCAATATGTTGCAAATGTTCCATCAAGAACCAACAACGACAAGTATAAATTTTTTTTTAGAAAAAAATCCTCAAAAATGTTGCAATTTTTGATAATATTTGATTCAGCTCTATCTTAAAGATTGTCAGATTGTTGCACATAGTCTAAAGTAAAACAAAAATTATAAAAATAAGGGTTACGTACTGAAAGGGTTATGCTTGACAAATATATTTATGTTTAAGCCCGACAAGGATTCGACCATTCAACTTAATATGATTACGTCACTTCCTGTAAATACTAAAACTGGCTTCAAAGCACGAAAATATGTATTATTGAAATAACATACCTAAATTGATGTATTTATTCAAAAAAGCAGACAAAAATTTTACATTGAAGTTTTAACGACCGAATTATGGTCTCCGCTTGCGACCCTACGTCATTTGAACTCAGTGACTTTTGGATGTCTTCGGTCTACTAGACCATAAAGTCAGTTACACAGAATTGTCAACTATTTTCATAATCCTTCCCGTTAATATGGCTTATTTTTTACACAATCCTACTAAATATATATATATATCTATAGGTATCGAAGCAAAATGTATATTATCAGATAACATTAAAATATAATTATTGTTTCTTTTTATTGTACCGTGTTTGATGAACAAACGGTGCGTCTTAATAATTAATGGTGTCAGAATCAGACTTGACATTGGCAAAAAATGGCGATTAAAGCTGACAAGAGAGACAAAAAAATTGTCTATAAAAATTACAATGTTCCACAGAGGATCAAAATCAGTTTCCGCGACCGTACATAAATTTATATTTTCAATACATATACAGGTATTTGGAATATTTTACATTAAGTTATTATCTTTTTATTAATTTAATATTTATTTATTTATTGTATTTATTTTCTCACCTTTTATATCTTAGAAAAATACATAAAAGATACCCTAATATTTTGGTGAGTGTAACCTTTGTAAAATCCTGACCAACCTCATAAGCATTTTAGCGAACACAAACTGATCTAATTAATTGACCTAAAAACCCTCTGAAATCCGCAGAACCAAAGCATTTAAGAGCGTGTACTATCACCGATATTGGATCCGTAACGATGTTATCATGGCAAACAAAGGTCTTTAATTTTATTAGCCGTGACCCGCATCGGTTCTGTACTCCAATTTTGGCTTGTGTTGGAATATTCAGGTTACACACTACCTTCGGCACACAGCGGCTTTGCTATACTTACTGTAACAAAGTTGAAAAACGCGTGCGCCAAACTGCGCGCTAAATGGCACAGAATACCCATCAGAATCGATTAAAATTATTTACTTTTATTTTTTTCTATGCAGATTTTAGTGAACGCTGTCTTTCTGTATTTATTTTAGATACAACTCAATCCACATCAGAGAAAAAAAAAAGATTCCAAAAAGCATCATATTCAAAAATGTTATCTATCGAGTGAGAATTATCCAATTAGGTAATTTGTCAAAATAACAAGGTCAGAAAAATATAAAGGTATATTTAAATTTTACATTGATCAAGTTTAATCAGCATATTTATGCAAAAACACTGCAATTTAGGGTGCCTGATCTTAAGAGGAGTAAATTTCTAACCTATGGTACTTACTTCAGGCACTATTCAGTCTTATTTTAAAATAAATAACTTATAAAAAAAACAAAAAACAGTATACAAGCAGTTGTTTGCTTGCCTTAAGAATCAGGGTGCGGTGAAATATGAATGTTTCTTCTAGTTATGCTCCAAGTGCGGTAAGGAGGCAATAACTTACGAGGAAGATTTGAAACACGAGCGTAGTGAGTGCTTTAAACGTTTTGAGTAAGTTATTTGCCTTACCCACGTATATCATACTACGTTTTTCAATGCATAGTGTGAGTAAACAAAAGATACATAATTAAAGAAAAAGAGCTGAGCGCTTTATCCGTGCTATAACATGGAGTGAAGGGCCGATTCTACGTGTTGGACTCCCGACATCAATACCTGAGGGACCTCCACTACGGCGGAGAGGAGCCAGCCGCCTACTTCTACATGTGATCATCGAAAGCACCGAACGCGACCGGTGCGGTCGACTTCTGACTGAGATGAGCACGGTGCGAACAAACAACCCTCTTTGCGTCGGTATTGAGGGGTTTCTGCGACATTGTCGCTCCTTCAAGAATGTCAAGTGGTACAGAAACTTTGGTGACGTCAAAATTCCTGTATATTTTAAAAGTTTATAAGGTAGGTATTTCGTTTGTATTAGTATTGACTGTAAGTACTTTTTGATATAATATTCTAAAAAATCAAATTTATAATAAATATTAAGATAGTTGTTATTATGATGACGCCCCAGTTGCAGGTTGAGGTTCAGCACAGTCAGGCCACGTCAATGCCCTAAATGTCCCCAGACTACCCTTTTCAAGGACAGAGAGGCCTCAAAACTCATATAGGAAAAGTACATCAACAAAAAATCTACAACAAAATTATTAACACAATTGAAACACAGCAGATATTTTCAATGCAACCCCATTTTGGCAAGAAACAAGTTATTTCAAAAACAATTTACCTTTAGTCAAAAGGATTTTCTGAGGCGCACGAAACACTGTCGCAGCCTCTTCGACCAGCTGCATTAAAAATGCAATCGATAATGATGATAACGAAAGCTGGAAGCATCTACTGACTTTTCCTTTAAGACCCCTACACGTTACATTATTAACAGATATAATGTATGTCGTGCAGTTGAAAACAAATTCGGAGGCGGTGAAAATAGGAGAGCCACCCAGCTACTTTTCTCCAGCGATACGGTAGCTCTCGACTCTCCGGAGACCCTTTTGGCCCTAAAATAAAACATTCAGCTCCAGCAGTGACTATCCGACTGATCCACCCCAACCCACAACCACAAGTGACAGCAGAAGTCTTTCAGGAGCGGCTTGGCTGGCGGCCTAAATAAATAAATAAAAAGTAATATAAAACACGAGTGCGGTAAAATTGATTTTACGAACCGTTTTAAGCCTGTACCTGAGCCTAGAACATGACCAACTCCAGTCTCTCTCGGATTCGTTTGAAGAAATTCGGACTCTCCTTGTATTGAAAAAAATATATTTGGTTTATTAATCTTTTCTCTAGGGATCTTACGTATAAACAATGTACTAAGATTTATACTTTTGTCAAAAAAAAATGTTTTGCACCCTCTTTTTTTTTTGTTTTCAAACGTTCGCTTGAAGAACGCGGTTAAGAGATCAACTTGATTTTTTTTTCATAAAATAGGTAATAGAAATATGAAGGTATATCACCTAAATTCAATATTTTTTTCCCTACAAAATATTTCAGTATTAGCTAAAAACACACCAATTTGTTGTTTCGCTGCGTGATCACTAGTATTACGCGTCCAAGAAAAAGAGGCCAAAGAGCCAACATATAATCGCCTCTATGAAAAGCAAATAAAGTCTTTGCCATAGGACTTATTGTGCTGGACGGGTAATAAAAAATGTTGCTAGGGTATGCCATCTTCTTAATGCATATAAAATAATAAAACAAATCAGCACCTGCATTGAAACTCATTCTGTGTGACTTTTGATTGATATTTCCGACACCCGTAGCAAAATCTAATATTTTTATTTGCTATTTGAAAACACTTCTTTTTATCTCGTGTTTTCCAGATGTTAAAACTAGAATAAATTCTGACTTCACTTGTACGAGGACGACAATATTTCATATAACGCGTGAGGAGAATATAAAATAACATCAGAAAAACTAACAGAAAAATACATTGTAATATGTATGAATTTTTGTATCTAGACCTCGGCAAGTTCAAAGCGTTATATTTGAATTTGAATTTGAATTGAATTTGATTCACTGTGCATGAGTTTTTCTTACATGACAGCATAAAATAACGGACAATAAACTCGATGTTTGTTAATAATTTTAAAGTTGTTACCGGATCTGAGAACCCTAAAGTTTCCCAATTTATATTCATATTTTAAACCGGACGGTTGAAACTCCGTTGCCGCCCATGTTTACATCAAAGTTACAGCCATGTTTCTGATAAGTGTAATTTATGGTCGTCTTAACAAATGTGTGTAACCAGATCGCTCTTGTTTTCGAAACATTGTTGATTAAAGACATTTATAGATGATTAATTTATATTATAACTAGCGACCCGCCCCGGCTTTGCACGGGCATGTATTATACATATAAACCTTCCTCTTGAATCACTCTATCTATTAAAAAAAAACCGCATCAAAATCCGTTGAGTGATTTTAAAGATCTAAGCATACATAGGGACAGACAGACAGCGGGAAGTGACTTTGTTTTATACTATGTAGTGATAGTGATAACAAAACTTTGTACGGCAAAAGTTTGTGGTATTAAATATTTCAAGTATTGAACAAAACGTTCTTAAATAAATTATTTTAGAGCAGGCAGTGGTACCTAAGATAAATATTTAAATTTTAATGAAAGTTTAGGTATTAGTACCCATACCACTCAATCAGTTCTACTTGCTGATCTCTATTAGCATTGGACAACGAAAAGGCGGCACGATTTAGACCAAATGGTCATTTATCTACGGACAAACAGATAAGTTCTAATAGGGGTAGAGCCAAAAAGTAAAAATTTGCATCCTCTTGACGATAGACAATAACATTTTGCAATAACTAAGCGACTTCAAAGAACCTTACATTTATTGAGAAGATGAAAGCTAAAAGATAATAATATATTACATGAATAATTCAAAGCAATGTGATTTCTTCAGAGATTCAATTCAAAGTTTACTGTCCATTTAAATGAAAATACTTTTCATCCTCTTTCGCTACGTTTTTACGCGGATTTCGCTAGGCTTAAGCGCGTTCCGTGTATTTATCCTGTGAGGAGATTAAGCGTTCGTTATAAATGGGCTGAGTACAGGTAGGGTAACCATATTTTTTATTAACTACCTAGCCAGGTTGTTTAGGGTAAACTCGATCTAAAAACCGAGCTATAACTTTGCAGTCGTGTACTTGGGTCCTTCGAATCCAATAATTCCATCTGACAAAGATATATTCTTTCTTTTGGGAAGTAGGCTGTGCAATGCAACCTTAAAACTAAGCAAATATAAAATGTATACTTGCGATTGTTGGTATTTGGTGAAACTTGAAATACATCTTGAGTTAAAAGCATTGTACAGTAGTTTCACTTTATTAATATTTTCTCCCAACCAGTCTCCGATTTACACCACTTTCAAGGGAAGATGTTAATTAAAATACATTTCAATGACTCCAAGCACTAGCTCTGAGCAACGTACACAATGATAATGTTGACAGAAAATAGAATTTCTACATAAATAATCATTCCACATTTCTACATAAATATTTAAAACATAAATAATGTGGAACTACTGTACAGTACAAGTGCTTTTAACTCGGGATTTAATTGATGACCAAAATTTTTAGCAACTACCTAGGGGACATGGTAGGAACTTAAAAATGATCTAAAAGTAGGAAACTCAATGGTATGCAAATTGAATCTGCGGTCCTTTTTTTAGGTTTCCGTACCCAAAGGGTAGCAAACGAATTTGTAACAAAATCGTATTAATTGTAACGTAAACCTCATTTTGATGGTAACCCTATCACAGGTTAACCGTGGTATGAAAAGAAATATAATAATCAAATACTCTATCAAAACGTTCCTCGTTCCTGCAACAAATTTATATTGCATGCTGAACGTAGAATATGTTTATATTATGTATGAGATACAACTCTTTTACATTTGTAACGCATAAATACTGAAAAAGATATGTTATGATCAACGATGTTATGATAAGATTATGTTTTTAAAATAGACCTCTTTTTTAATTTAAACCTTTCAACCAATCTTTCATATTAGTTCATGTAAAAACCGTTTTAAAATTAGCCGTGTCAAACTGTCAAACGAAAAGTAGTGCGAGTAGCATGACCGTAAAAAAAAGTCGGATACCGCGTCGCTAACAGAATATTGAAGGACCACATGATAAGTCTATTCGCTTGTACGCACGAGCCGGCACGCACACATACAAAAACAAGTCTATCAACCGTCATTCTGAAGCGAACCTTGCCCCCTCGAAACGCGCTGACGTCGTACACAAAAAATTGCAAAATTACCGTCCTGCATAGTCAAATCCTGCAGAAATCACAGTGGATTTGTAAAAAATGTCAGGGTATTACCTTTCATAGGTAAATTATTAAATTTATAACGTATTTCCATTTCTTTAACGTGTTTTTAAATGAAATTAATCTGCTCAATTCGGAATCCAAAACCTAGAGTCCGCGCCACCACTTAAGTCCGGCGTTAAAGTCTTTATTGTCTCTGGAATATGAATCAAAATGCCTTAATCCATCGAACTTTAATTCAATTTTCATACTCTAGAGTCTAGACAAATGGCCAGTGTTGCCATTAAATACAAATGCAAATTGCTCACCAGAAAATGTCGCAGATAGATTTTTTTGTGGAATTGATATTATTTTTATCTTCATTTTAATAGGTTCAAAAAAAAAAGAGAAGGTTTTCAACTCATCTGTTTTTTCTCTACACATATTTTTTGGGTAAGTTGTTCCATAACTCAGTCATTTCTGAACCGATTTGAATGTTTTTTTTTTCTTTTAAAGAGTGTGTCGTTAAATAGATTCTGTTCAAGTTTGGTCATCTCTCTCTATAATATAGACGTCGACATTTCATTACTTCATATATTATATTATATTATATGAAGTAATGAAATGTCGACGTTGCACTAGAATTTTAATTTTAATTTTGTCTAAAACAATAAAACCACATTCGGCTAAGTCTTTCCATCATACTTGCTCTCTCGCACATCTTGGCATGGGCAAGAGTGCAAGTAGGATAGATAAACACTGAATCTCTGGCGCGTGCTAGCTACACAGGAGTGTAGGACCTATCGTTCTGGAGATATGGCCGAAAGAAATTTTGATCGAAATTTTTGTCCGATGTTTTTTTCCCCGAAGAATTATTCGGTATAGTCCAAGTCCCAGCGGTGTGTAGGCACACTAGCCGTTCGCTCGTGTGCACGCGTCAGCTTATGGTTCACGCGCACAAGTGAAGTGCACGGCGAGCCAACTAAACTGTTTCACATCAAAATCACGCTTACTGTGATTCTTTGCTAGTTTACCAGTGGTTCTACTTTTTCTGGTTAAACATTTTATTTCAATAATTATATTACAAAAGACTTGGTTTAGATTCGTATTCCAGCGCCGTATTATATTCATATTATATTAATTTTTTGGGGAAATTGTTTTCTGTTGGCAACCTAGCACGCACTCACACACTTTGAGCCGCCGTCATTGCTATCATTGTATAAATATACATATCAAATATACAGATACCAAAATTAAATATACTTACCTTTAATTTAGTTCGTGCAGTGGCGTGCACAGAACTTTTTGCTGGAAAAGCAAGCAATTGGTCAAGAATAAAAATAAAAAAAATATGAAAAAAATTAAATATCACTTTGAAAAAAAAGAAGTTTGTATAGGAAGTTTTCGCTCTAGGATAGACATTGTCTACCCTGGTGTCATACAATTTTTTTTTTCAAAGTGATATTTATATTTTTTCATATTTTTTTTATTGTTATTCTTGACCAATTGCTTGCTTTTCCAGCAAAAAGTTCTGTGCACGCCACTGAGTTCGTGTATATTTATTTTTATAAGATAAAATTTGGCTTGTAAAAAGTGTATGTGTAACTATTTTACAAAATAAATTATTTGAATTTGAATTGTAGAAACAAACTATAAAATCTAAGAAAATCTAGATTTATCGATAGAAAGTATAAACGACACAGAATAAACAAAACTCATCGTAACTAGATTAATGAATAAGTTACACAGACATTAGGAAGAACAAAAAAAAACACAACAACGCAAGTTTTTCTTCATTTTCCTGTACACTCGTGACGGATGCCAGCGGCAATTAGTGTCCGGAAATTACACAAGAAAACAGCGAGCAATCCATCACCTGCCCCAGAAAAAATAAAGCACAGAAAAGCTCAGAAATCTGCGTTGGTTATACGTCAGCTTATACAAAGCACCATGGCCTCCTTTTACTGTGCCCTTTCTCCACTTCGAGCTAAACTTGTAAACCTTTGCTTCAAAGTTACAAGAAGTTTATGACCAGATTGGGGTGCTTATACCTTTATTGAAAAGGCCTTTATGTATCTTTATCTCTTGAAAGGTTTAAGAATATGAAAGTTTTTTTTTGTGGCCTTATTTGAAGTAAGCGAGTATTGTTATAATTTATAAGTTTCTTGTTTTAATATGAATTTAAGACTGGACCTGTCTTCTGTTATATCTAATCAATTGTTTTTTGCGTAGCTATGTATGATTTGCTTGCTATGTAGCAAGTACGTTAGCCATACGAAAAACCGTAGAAGATGTAGCGAAATGCAGCCAAATAAATGTAAATTACACGTTTGTAAAAAATATATATCTATATACCTAATAATTCTTGCATTGGTACGGAAAGTCTGTGTTCACCTATTTACGCAAATATTGTATTAGCTTTTGTATCCATAGCATTTAAATAAGTAAAATGAAATAAAGGTTTAATCTGGAGGCACAACGCAGTGCTATATAATAACAATGACTGCTGTCACGTTAGTTCACAAAGCCATTATAAAAAAACATAAAATAGGTTAGGTATTGTCTTCTAGATACATTTGGCTGTTCCTTCCTCGCTTGCAGTATGGAATGAGCATTAGTCAACCCAAGCGCGGCGTGACGTTGCCAAATTCTACGTTTATGGTTTGCGCAAGCACTTTTAGGAAGATCTGTGCTGGTGAAGTATATAGCTGAATAAGCTTTAAATATTAAAATTTGTGTACACCAATATATTTCAGAAATTACGACTTATATGATAGCTACTCTAATTTTATTATAAATAACGGAGATATCGGATGTTTTGTTTTTCAAAAAGAAATTCTTAATAAAAAGGCTTTCACCTATCGAACGCAAAAAATACCGGAAATTTTCCGTCTTACAAACAAATCATAATCAATGAAATTCCACGAAAACTCTTTTACCCGTCCTTCACAAAAAACCGAACAAGCTTCAACTGATTGGCCAATCAAATCGGAATAGAGCCAATTTATTCGACCGCAAAAAAGCAGCCAATCTATCCCGTTAATAGCGTTCGAAAACAGGTAATCTGCTAAAACCACCCGGAAATCACGTGTAAAATCTCCATTAAGGACACCTCCGTCGGGCGAAGTGATCCGGGATGAGCGCCGATCCATTGGACATGGCCCATCGGCGGAACTCGTGACCCAATTTCGAGAGAGCCCTAAATAAGGCTGTGCTACAGTTTGGATTTTTGCGTAAGATGACGCAAAAGCGAAATTTGGAATTTAATACATGGACAAAAAATAACAATTATTTACCTATCTCTATGTAAAGTGTTATACAGATACATTAAATCACAATTAATATAATTAATTTGAAGCAAGATAATGGACTGTGCATTATTATCTTATACATATTTTGCTATCGTATATTACGAGTATATATTATGATTAGAACCTACACAGGAAGTTGACTGTTAATTAACATAAATAAGGCACTTTAATTACATAAATAAAACTGAATTATAAATAATACTTAAAATAAACACTAACTACAAAGAAAATAAAATCAAAAATAGACTTAAGTTAGTTGATTGTTGTGTGTCGGAACTTATCATAACTATATTTGCTTTGACACTAAGTTTCGGGCAATAAATGCGTATTTATATCACATGAATATTTGAAGCGTCTTCTCAAGCAGATAGAGTTTAGTCATGGACATCAAAATAATATTATTCTAATATTAGTGTTTTTTGTATACCTTAATCGTCTCGGATTGACCCATAGGATTCGCTGCGAATTCTATGGATTGACCCACGAGCTGGCAAACGCTTAGGATGAAAATACCAATCTTGTATATAACTATCTCAAGAAAACTCAATATTTATCGATTCTAGACACTTCAATCTATATGTAAAATAGTTCTGTTCACAATAAAATGCATATTATCTCACGTATCCAATGCCAATGTGTGAACAAGAACTTTTCTTTGACGGCTCTTAGGTAAATTAGACACGATTAGGATACAGCATAGATTAGATAAGAGTAGTATAGTGCACTTGACAGATATGGTATTATACGGAAATTAAATTAAATATATATATATTTATGTAATATATCAGATACCTCTGTTATTGGTCGGTTTTAATGTAATATAATTAAATAATCTATGTCTAAAAGTTTTACGTAATAAATAATAATATGAAAAAATACACAAGGAAATAATAAAGGTTAGGTTTATTTAAATTTAATTGAAAAATTACACTTTATGAAAATAAAAAATATAGGAATAAGGAATAAATAATATTTTAAATATATGCCTAACTCCGCCCATTCGATTGATCTCTGCATGTTACGTACAACACTAAGGTCCCAAATACTGAAAGGTAATGTCCCGGGTCTAGTCAGGGAAGGAAGTGAAAGGCTCTGAATGGATATTGCCTTTCTGGGTGATCTATTTGACAAGTGGCTTTAATATCGTAAGTAAGATGTGCATTTGGATATACGGAAACAGCAATTGGCCAAGTGCGTGTGGTACACGCATTATTTATGGTTGGCGTAGCATTTATAGGTACGTATAGGTAGAAATAAACAGGGAATTTTTGACCTTCAAATGAAAGATGTCAAACCTAACAAAGTAAGAGAAATCATGAAGAGACATCTATTGTCTTGAACTAATTGGTGATTGGTTTATTTGACAATATGAAACTTAAATAACATTAAAAAACTGGACTACCTGTAAATTAATATAAATATAAAAGATAAAATTATACCTAACTAAATTAAAAAATAAATTAAGAAAAACTTACCAATAAATTAAACAATATAAAATATTTTTTCCAAATCACCGCCGTCGATCGGTAGGGTCCCCAAAAGGCTGGAATTAATTATGTTAGTTAAATGTTTTTATTATTTACTTGTATTTTTTGTTATATACTGTACCACTAAGACGTGGATCAGAAATCACATTTAAAACCCTAAGGGTTTAAGTTGTTTTTTTTATAAAATAAAAATATATACAAAACATGATAATTAGATAAATAAATATATATATATTTTTTTTTTCGTAAATACTCATAACTAAAATGTATGATTAACAAAAACAATTACGGAAGCCAGTGTGATTGGCATTTGTTATTTTGACTATCGTGAATCATTATATCGTCACGAACTGTGAACTCTGAAATGCAAGTCACAGTCCCCACCCGGTACATCCGCCTTACACTGACGATTGTTAGGAGCGGTATCGCAGCCGTCAAATACCCACCCCGCCTTTTTCTGATTAATCGATACAGAACACTTAAATTCCAAATTCACTCAATAATTATTCCACAAAACCTTGGTACCTATGTATTGTGTCTGATGCCATCGCAAAGTTTCTATTGATTTCTGTAAATTAGAAATTCAAAAACTTTTAAATGTATTATTTTTGAAATTCTATAAGAATTTAAATGGAGATGGTTCTTTTCTATATATTTTTTTCATAAATAATAAAAATTGCATACATTGATAGACATTGAAAAAAAAAGGTGTAGTTATACCTTATCATTTATCTACTCAAAACTTAATTAACAAAACCGGTCAAGTGCGAGTAGGACTCACGCCGTGAGGTTTTCGTACCATGTATAAAATATTACAGACTTAAATGATTTTAACACAAAAATTACGAACTTATGAAACTGCATGACGACTGACGACGGCCACAAGCCGAAATATATTTCGAAACTAATAAATACTTTTTTATTTATATATTATAATCTATCTAGAACTTATGAAACAAAACTTCAAAGTTAAGTTGGCCGAGTATTTGAGTACGTAACCCTAAAACTAGATTAATAAAAATCGGCGTTTTCAGTATTTGTTGTTCAAATATAGCATATGGTAAATTGCCTATATATTATACAGAAATTTCTAACTACTTTGATCTTTGATATAGACCCCGTAACAAAAATGTTCCAAAAATGGCAACTTTGATAGTCCCCCATTTCTTTATTTTTGAAGATTATAAAAATTAAATGTATATTTATCCTCTACTCAATCAGTTCTAGTTCCCACAAGCTAAAGGAAGAAAAAATTTTTTTTTTTCATTTCGTTTCCCATGTACGATGTTTCCCACTGTAAAATAAATTAATTACATTTTTAATTCAATACCTAGTTTGGATCAATATTTTACACAACATATCAAAATTTCAGGTCTTTATCTCATTCCGTCGAAGAGCTATGGACCCGTAACCTACGGACGGACAGAAAGTGGAGTGATATTAGTAGGGCTTCGTTTTGCCATTTAGGTACGGAACCCTAAAAATATGGAAAGAAATCGGCAAAAAAAATTCTTCAGAAGATGTATCTCCAGATTTATTAACCATTAATACCTATAAAAGCTCATCTGAAGTAACAAATTAAATTGATTTGCTACATGACCCGTGAATGGAGATCCCCTCGAAAAAAACTCGTTCAATATCAAAGTTTCAGTGAATCGGAAGATGCGATAGTATTTGGACCCGTCTTGGGTAATCCTTATGATATATCAGTTTGCTCTAACTGCCTGACTGTGTGGTTTTGTTATGGTTTGTATTTATTTTTTAGAGTCAGCTGCTTGAAGATTTAGCAATAAGAAAAGATTTTTCGGATGGCTGTTTTTATTGCTTTGAAAGATGTGAAGTGAAGTGGGCTAGCTCCCATGTGTTACGGTCAAACTTAAGGGTAATACGGATTTGGATAAAACAACAGTTGTCCCTTACTTTTCAGGCTAGATTAAGATAATAGCCGGAACCAAATATACTTATTATAATACTATATCTAGTACTGGAATCAACGTTCTTTCCAAAGAACTCAGGCAAGATATTAGGTAGATACATTCCGGACTATCTGGTCTAAATTTCATCACAAAACTATATATTTGGTCAAACATTTCCATGAAAATGAACCTAAATATCCGCTATTTACAGTTACATTCGCAGCTTTCAAATATATAAGTCATTCATTACATGAAATCTTTAGATTTGGGACCCAGAGAGCGTAATTTTCTACACTTACTCTAAACTCCGGGCCTAAATCTCAATTTCTCATAATAATAACATCGTACACAATACTAATGCATCCGTCTTGCCCTAAACCCAAACTTACGAGGTAGTCTAGCAGTTTTAATGATTAATAATATTAAACGACAATACGAATCCTTGCTGGGTATCTAACCCGACAGAGTAAGGGCATGTCTCCATTCATATTTCATTTCCAGACTTGACCCTTCCGTCACCGCAGACCTTCCTCGTGGATTTGTTCAAACCTCTTGGTTCAAACTGATCTCATATCCCTATTCTCTAATTTTAGCCAATGAAATTAGAGTGTTCTTGTGAGTGCATGTTTTTGATTATTTGTTGAGAAAACCATTTAAGGCCTGTTTCTCTACATTTGTGTCTCATGAGAACTCTTCTTACTTTTACTTTTAGACTTATGTTCTGTATAGCGTTTACCAGAAATTGGTTCAATAGACCTGCTATATTCCTCTTAGTTGTAATAAAATACTTGTACTTGTCTACAAAACGTTTATATACGAGTATATGTTGTTGTTATTACTGTAATTTTCCTTTCAGTCCTAATGTCAAGACAAATTTTTTTCAAAAACATTTGTGCTTTTAAGTTTGTTTCTGATTGATTTCTAGTTTGTAATGCATTCTAATAATAATTTTAGTATTCAAAGAGATGGATTTCGCAATAAAACATATAATCTTAGTGTTTAATAAGTTTAAATGAGTTTAAATGTTTAATGAGTGATCTGATAGGATTTTTTATAATCAGTAAAGAATCCTTTCAAGTTGAGCTCAGTGGAATTTTGGACGTCAAAAACATTCGCAAGGCTTGCGTGTGAATTAACTAATCTAATTATTATATTAATGTTATCCTTTCCTTTGTACAGTAAATGGGTCACTGCTTTTACGCAGTTTCAAAAGCTTTCATGAGGCTTTGCAAAAAGTTCTCCAAGTACATTCAAACATTGTACTGAAAGCTGTAATTAATGATAAGACTATAATTAAAATCTAAGCGCATAGTCCAAATTTTTACAAAAGAGGCATATTATATCAATAAGGGAGCACAAACATAAAATTGAAACTTGTACTATAGTATGATTTTAAAAAGTTTTAGAGCAAATTTTTGACAAAATCTTTGATCAAACATTAACCGAGTGTATTTTATGCAAAATATGCAAAATTTTTATGCAAAAATGTTCAATAATATTGTTTTCAAAATGATATGGGTGATAATTTATGTATCGGCAATGGGGACATAAAAAAGCAAGTTTTTATTTTGTAGGATGTTGTAGAGTTTTATAGAAAATATTCTTGTTACAAACCTGTTGTAGCATCCAATAGCAGTAACAGAGAGTCTTGCAACTTGTAACCAAATTTATAAAGGTGTACAGACTCTAAAAATCTTTTTTATTTCTGAGGCAAGAAAATGTTCGTTATTTAAAACTTTAAATGTTCTGAGAACTTTTTCATAAAACTGAGGTAAATAACTTTAAAGAACGACATAAAACAAGTACCAACATCTAAATATTCCCTGTCCATTACTCTTCTTAAAGCAACGAGTTTTATCTGCAACAAGATGGAAACTTTGCGGGAAGAAAGGTAAAAGTTCAGCCATTGGGCAGTACACGAACAGCTTGTCGACTATCTAATTAAGCTGCTTCCTTTTTAAAGGGCCCCATACATACATATTGCGTTTAAGGACGAAAGACTAATCTATCCTTTGTCTACCTATGTTTATTTATATAAGTAAAATACAACCTGCTCCCTCACTCACTCATCACGAAATCTCTGGAATTATAGGGTTTACATAGTTAAAATTTGGCAAATAGGTTCCTTATACAATTAAGGTACCCGTTTAAAAAGATTTTTTGGACTTCTAACCATAATAAAGATGTGATACTGAGTGTTCAAGTTTGTTGCTCCTTCATCGTGTGCAAAAAGACATAAAGCGTGTGTGAAAATTTTCATGACAGTGGTTCAGGGTGTGGTGTGAGCAATTTCATTTTTGTACTATGAAGCTTACTTACTGTTCCACAACTTGCCAGTGGTTCAGCGCCTCAGGATAGGAAATGTGGATGTAAACAGCATACACCAACTTGTAGGTTTGTACGGAACCCGAGCTACGAATGAAGCACACGTAACTTATCTACCTACCCTCACACTCACGGAAAACTTTTGATCTGAACAAATAGTACTGCGGGCCTACTTTGTACATTTAGTTGCCAACTGGACTGGGTTCCTATCATCAAAAACGTAGATACACTATCGAATTCTGATTGTCTAAGGATATGTTCGCACTTGAAGTGACGAAATAGTTCGTAAATAATTCAATACACACTAAAGGCAATTTTGAAATAAAAGTTCAGTTTTTATCTATGTGTTTGATGCACCCGGTTAGCAACCAAAGATAATGGATAAATATAATGCTAGACTAGTCTATTTTAGTTACTTTCACAGCATTATGTCATACGGCATGCTGTTATGGGGTAGAGCCGCGGATACAGACGCAGTCTTTGTTTTGCAGAAGAGAGCAATTCGGGCTATTTATAATATGAAGCACCGGGATTCATTAAGAGAAAAGTTCAAAGAAATTAATATATTAACGGTTCCTTGTGAATATATTTACCAAGTCCTTAGATATGTCAGAAAAAATGTTGAGTCTTTCCCAAGGCTTGGTAAGCAACATTCTAAGGAAACCAGAAATAAGCATAAACTGGCTTTTCCAAAAATAAGACTCGCTAAGGTGAGTACCTCTTTTGTAGGACATGGTATAAGATTTTACAATAAACTTCCAAAGGAGGTCCTTACTTTGTCAGAGAATAAGTTTAAGCAGGGCCTATTGAAAAATGCATATTATAAAATAAATGAATATTTGGATGATGGTGAAGCATGGTGTTACAGTGATAATGATAGTAAGTTATAATTTAATTAAATAGTATAATTTCTTAACTTATGATTCCTCTAAGGTGTAAACATTAATTGATTACAGACTGTAAAAGGAAAAGGACTATATGAGACAGGTAGACAAAGATATATATGTTTTTCTTTTTTTCATTAACCTGAATTCCTGCTGTCTTGTATTTTCTTATCCCTTGGTTAAAGTAGATATAAGTCATATATTGTATAGTATAAGTTTTATGTTGAAAAAAAAAAGACATGATCTTGCTAAGTTTCTTGCCCTTCTTCTTAGCAAGACTAATCGAATGGGCGGAGGTAGGCATGTATTTATATATGTAACCTATTAGTATGTAGTATATAGGATGGGATTTGGTCGGCCGCCTGGATTCGTGCTGGGGGCTCGGTTGGTGATCATTGAACCTTGTTCCTGGTCCCTGGCCGGGTCTTCGGTGTGGGTTCGGGCGGCTGATTGGATTTTACCTTGTATAATATATATTTTACCTATCATTATAATCGTAAATATATTGCTACATAAATTAAATAAACCTTTAATTTAGTTCATGTACATTTATTATTTTATTACATATATTTTCTTTATTAGATTAAATTTGACGTGTAAAAAGTGTATATATCTATACCTGCTTTGCAAAATAAACTATTTGAATTTGAATTTGAATTTGAAATTTGAATGGATTTATAATCAACTTACACGGTATAGGCACTGCACTATGTGGTAAATAACTTGTTTTGTTTTGGCTTTATAGATGAATATGAATAACCTATTTTTCATAAAATTAGGTTGCCAATAATTACAATTAGATCAGTCTCAGAGTCCTTGCGAAAGTATGTATTTCTTACATTAAATTGAAGACCTGATTTATATGAAGTTTCTACATTTTGGTCAGCTTAGATTATGTAATTCCATTTATAATGTAACACATCTAGCAAGCAATAAAGCCAGTGCACTCAACATGGGACATATTTAAAGCACACATTACAGTGCAAGCACAAATCGCACCAAACCGCGGCCCACAAACTACCCTAGCCCGCTGTATCACGGCTACAACTGAGTATTTCGGACTGCGACTGCGGCTATATGGCTAATTAACTCTTACACAACTCGGAATAGAGTTTATTTTTGTAAATCGCGGTTGTCGAAAAGTAATGGTTGGTTGATATTTTGTTTGCTCCAGGAAAAAGCGACAAAGTCCGTAATTGTGGTTTTGTTGAGTTTATTTTGTAAATTACTGGGAACAAATGTTACATAGTGCAACTGCTTGAACTTAAATTGTTACTGTTTACACCTAAAGTTAAAGACTTATTTTGAATATAAGCTTTTTGTATTCAAATGGCAAATCACCAGAACAAAAATAAACGCAAGTTTTGTTTGTTTGATAACTATTTAATATTGAATGAATTAATGAATGAATGAATGAATGAACTCTTTATTGCAACAAATGAGAAGACAAGATACATACAAAGAACAGATAAAAGGCAAGGGCGGACTTATTCCTATGAGAAATTTCTGCCAGTCAACCTTGGGAAAACATAAAAACATATTTATCTTAGAAATTTAAATATAAATCAGTGCATAACATTATTTAAAAGTTATTTTAAACCTATAACCTAAACATAAAAATATACTACATACAAACATAAATACACATATACATATGCACAGACAAACAGTAGCTTAGTCAGTAAGTCAATCAGAGAAAAGAGAGATGAAATTTTTTCAAGTTTTATCTAAAACAGGACACATACAGAAGGAAGATCTTTCGAGTTTGCGGAAGTTCATTCCAGAGCCGAACAGCATTGACCGTGGAGGATTTGGTGAGACGATCAGTGGTGTGGGCAGGCATCGCCAGATCGAAAAGGTAACAGGAGCGAAGCGTTCTGTCGCTACGGAACATTAATACCTATATTTATATACCATTTAAAATATGGCAATAGCCTAACACTAGCCGTTATGCCACCCGTCGTCGTGTACCGGCATGATGTGAAGCAGTACCGGGGAGTGGTTACAGATGGGTTACAGACACGTGGTATCAGTAATTCTTCCGTTTCTGACTTCCTTAGATTTTGCGAAATGGACAGACTGATTCACGGTCCCTTATCCCTGACATAGAGCACCTCATTTTGCATCAAGTAGAACTGAACTCTTTGACCTTTCATTATTGTTTAAAATAGCGCGCTCTGAGCCGTGGCTGTTACGACAACCGAAACATCGCGCGCTCGCAAAAAACTCGTTTTTCACTAAAAAACGTTTTTACGGTGAATTTTTCATAAAACTATCCGTAAAAGTACTTACTAAATTACCATTTCCTTAATTTCCTGTAATTTTCATAGAACTTGGTTTTGTTAATTTAATATAAAACGAAATAAACATGAAAAATCGATCAAGTTTCGGATATTTTTTTCGATCAGGTAAAGTATAACGAATCGCGTTCCAAACCACAAAAAAATCTGCAGATAGGATTTATCTAAAGCATGTGTTTTTTTCGGACACAAAAAATCACAATTTCATGATTTAAGAGGATGGTATACCCTAGCAACTTTTTTTATTACCCGTCCAGCACAATAAAACGTTATTTTTTTTATATTAATTATTTATATTAATTAGTTATTTTTTCATAGAGGCGATTATATGTTGGCTCAAATTTGTGTGTTTTTAGCTAAAACTGAAATATTTTGTAGGGAAAAAATATTGGATGTAGGTAAAATCCCTTCATATTTTTATTGCCTATTTTATAAAAAAAACAAGTTGATCTCTTAGCCGCGTTTTTAAAAACGAACGTTTAAAAACCAAAAAAAGAGGGTGGAAAACATTTTTTTTTTTGACAAAAGTATAAATCTTAATACATTGTTTATAGGTGGAATCCCTAGATACAAGATCGATAAATCAAATATATTTTCGTAAATATGAGGAGAGACATAGTTTCTTCCAATGAACCCTTAAGAACCCGGTGTTGTTGACGTTCTAGCGTCAGGTGTCCTGTTAAACTGAATTAGAAAAGAGACAAAATTGGGATAATCCTCCCTTAAACAACTGATTAACGCCTGCGCTTCATGCTAGGTTTTATCGACACTTTCCCACAGGTTTAGTAGAAAAAAAATGTCTGTGATGTATATTTTCATAATGCAAATTATTCAAAAGTTTACATACCGTCTGTAATAAAAATACCGCGCAAACAAAACTGTGTCCATTTCCAACAACCGGACATGAAGTGTTTATTTTCGCTCATACAATAAATATTTTGGTGATCGTAAACTCTCCAATTCAATTACGACGCGCACAAATTGCATGCCACTGTAAAAAACCTTTCTCACGCTCCCAGTTTTTTTATTTATTATTGCCCATACCCAAAGCAAAACTAAAGTTAATGTTACTAAAATAAGAGCTATAAAATGCAAAAAATTTTTTTTTCAAGTGAACTTCGACATACACTGTCTGTACCAAGGACCTGGAAAATGTTAGGGTATAAAAGAGTTTAGTGAAAAATTTTATGATGCGAAATAACATTTATATAGCCTAAATATTATTAAAGTGCATTACAAACTAGAAAAGATCAATGTTTTCAAATTCTTGTCTTTGGGTTTGTTTCTGATTGATCTTTTCTAGTTTGTAATGCACTCTAATAATATTTAGAGTATTCATAGCGATGGATTTTGCAAAAACAAACATAATTTATATAGCCGTATGTTTTTCAGAAATTACTTATAGTTCTAACAAAAAGGTTTACGACGAGGTACATAGTTCAAAGAAAGAGGCAATTACTTTAATTATCTAGCCCATTAAATTTTTAACTCTACGGATTAACCGTCGGGGTTTAATATTTTCCAGAAGCAAAATTATACGACACATAAAATAATTCTTTTTCAAAGCAATTTTTCATTATAGTTTAATAGATATGCTGTTTTATAGTTCAGGAAATATAATTTGCATCAATTCGAATTATGGGATTAACTTTGGATAACAATTGAACAATAGACGCACTTGTCGGTAAATCACGACTCACGCTCATAACTAGAGCGTGCAACCGGTTCCAAAACAACTAGGTATTACTCTGTTCCTAATACCTGTTGTTTTGGAACCGGGCTCTATTATAGTCACGACTGTCCATAAACTGCTAAGAGCTAATGTTGATATTTAGAAGTAACTAAGAGAATTATAAGAAATAAATTTACTTATATACCCAACATTGTTATTTACAACTATCCACACAGAATTATGTACGAAATAGTAAAATAATATGACATTTTAAAAACCCTTACTAAAGGGTTCAAGTGTGATGAACACCGTCAATCTCATAAGAATGTATATTTTTTTTGTGAAAAAGGTGTTTTTGTTAATAAATCTATTATAACACAATAGATAAGCAATCCCATTCAATGATGCAAATTATATTTACTGAACGGTTAATACAACAGTTTTTTTTCAGATATTTTAAGGACTCTATCTTGAAATGAAAAGGCTGGACACTTTAAACTAAAAAGAATTCCTTCTTTTTCTTCTTCTAAATTCTTTATTGCAAAAAACAACAGTTTTATGTACAAGAAGTGGACTTAATGCTAGAAGCATTTTCTCCCAGTGAACCCGACAGAAATTGCAAGAAAGTTACAGAGGCAGGTGTGCAAAAAAGGCTTTTCTGTAGATATATGTACAATATATTAGGTATATATATGTCATTATATCCCGGTCACATTATCTCGAGACCTGGCGTCGATGACGTCACGTCGCGTCGGCGCTCAGATACAGAGCGCGGGGAGGTGAAAGGAGAACGGGGGCGGGTGGTTCGCATTCCAGCGAGGTCTCGAGATAATGTGACCGGGTTGTAATTATGTATTTACTTTTTGAATACGTATTTTTATATTTATTTATACTATGTAGGCATTTGAATGTAAACTTTAAGTTGTTAATTACCATATTTTTAACTATTAGGTATCTACTATTAAGAGTACGTTTCGTAACGTGCGATTATCACTCGGAGCGATGCGAATTTTACCCTGCATCGTTCAAAAATCGACCCGAGTGAAACCGAGGGTAAACGAACTGTTACCTGACAGTTGCGCTAAGTGTTTAGAAACGCTTTCGGGGAATGTGAATATCGCACTGACAAGTGCGATTTCTAACTCTGTTTGGGTACCGTTAAAATTCGCCTGACAGTTGTCATTTCGGAGTTTTCTCGGGATTCGGACAATTTTTGAAAACAGAATTCAACATTTCCCGGGAAAATGTTTCGAAACTGCTTCGACAGGATTATGGCTTGCAAATGCAAAGGTTGCAATGCCATCCATATTAAAAGCAATAGATATTTAGGTACTTTACTTAATTTATTTATTTTGATTTGAGGTTATGTATTTACTTGACGTGTGTCACTCCAGACCGTTTCAAAACGCTTTTCTCACGGGAATCACTCGCAAGCGTTTCGAAACCAGATCTTTCTTTCTCTTTCTAGTATATAGCTCTGTCTCTTTCTTAAAAACGAGTGAAATTTCGCACGAAGATCACACGTTCTGAAACGTAGCCTAATTGAATCTTGTTTCTGTATTAGTATTATCGTGCACAATATGAATATCTTATTAATATCAAATATCCATAACACCCTTGGTTTGCTGGAAGAAATCTTATTATTGAGAGAAGTACGCCATTGTACATAACTTTTATCATGTTATTTAGAATTGAGTTTTCTGTGTGCATTAAGAATAAATAATAAAGAATTCTCCGTAATGAAAAATGGGACGCACAATTATTATTGCAAAATGTTTCAAGGAACCTCAAAAATATTTTTCGAGACCATTCAAACAAGTCACTTGGCTCGGGGGTAAACTAAAAAAATACTTTTTTTTGCTATTCGAATAATCTGTTTTAGTTACTTATGTACGTCTGAGCCAAATTTTAGCTCCATATGTCAATTGAATTAAAAAGTGTGACATACAGACATGATGAAATGCTCAGACTAAGTAAAAAATCTATTTTGTCTGAGGATGAAATAATAGGCTTTCTTACTTGGGTCACGAAACCTTAAAAATGACACAATTTCAGTTCATCTGACTCAGCGCCTTCAGAACAGGTGCTAGCCATTTTTCTGTTCCGATCGAGTGGACCCATTTCTATCTATCGACATTCTGGTGACATATGATCATCATATTTTATATGAGCTTCCTGTTTTACCTTTTTTAAGGTGTTATAGGTTTTCGGGGTAAACAATAAACTTGTTTTGTGGAGGCGTTGCACATACCAAATATTTTTTTGTCATGTGTTTTCTACCCTCACTCTTTACGACCCAAACATTTTCCTGGAAACCTCAAAACTTGCGTTTCAACATTCTTTCGTTTTCTTAGAAAGAATGCTTAAAATATTTGCTTCAAAATTCCTTGCGAAAATCGTCTGACCCCGTTAAATAAAACTTTTTTCTTTTCTCGAGCAAGATTGATGTTTGCAGAAATTTCTCGGTTTGCGGCAAAAGTAGAAGGCATTAAGGTAAAGACAGGCTGGATTATATAACCTATTTTGCGAAGTTTTATATATTTTTATTTTACTCTGAATGGTTAATCTTTTTGTTCAAGACTCTACTATTTATAATTTTTTTTTAATATGGCGTAGTAGTTCCACAAAAATTAAAAAGCTATGGTCGTAGCGCTTGCTATGCTGCCGTAGCAAAAGGGGTAGTGAACATCAAAATATTATTTGTAAGTTTGTTTTCAGTTATTTTAATTATTATTTTAGTAAGTACCCAAACAAAATAAAGGTAAAAACCACAGGCATATAGGTACTTTGATAAAAACGGACAACTGCAATAAGATTTCTTGTTACGGTCTCAAATAAAATAAAATAAAAGCAATAATTTAATCACAATCATTGGTGTGTCCATAATCGAGTTACACACAATTTTTCCCATTGTTGACTCGACAAAGAGAAAAAACCCGAAGGAAACGAGAAAGGTGAGGAAGAAAATTATTGTTTGCCAAAATTAGCTGTCCGCCAGATTGATGTATCGTTCCTGGGGAAAAAAATAAAGCCTTTCTTTAGGAAGTATTTTTTATTGAAACTATTTTTCCCTGATAAAATACTTTTTTCCTTGTCATCTCATAATTATATTTTATCACTACACTGGACGTCTAATCGGAGCTAATTTGCTTCGAAAACATTCTGTCAAGGACAACGGTGTGCGGAGTTGGTGCGGGGACAAATAATCGCGTCACAATAGTGTCGATACCGCTTTATTATTTATCGATAAATTATTCAAAGATGCAGTACGAAACCCAAGCCCTAATCGAGTGATCCTGGGAATATATTATATATATATAGTTTATATTAATCCAGGATTATGTCAAAGATTCGTCATGAAATTTTCATAAAATGAAACACATGAGAAAAATTAAGGTGTTTATTATTTTTTAATTAATACAATTTGTTAAATGACAACACATTATATGAGCAGATATGAACAAAATGACTGTATTAATAAAAATGTTCGTAAATGACAACATAGTATAGCATGTACAACTTAGGGCATTATTTGACACGGTAAATAATGCTCTATGAATTTCCTTATTGCAATACATTCAATTCATATATTACAATAGACTTTATAAATAGTAAAAAGGCAGATAAAAAAGATTTATTTTATATAAAATAGGTACCGTGAACTGTAGGCAACCGTATCATTTGTTGAGAAAGAAATCATTTACCTCTTTATTTTTAATATATTTGCCTTAGTACGTTTTTAATTTTCTTTAAAGGGTTAGATATATACTTTTTATAATCTACATAGATCGATTACTATCGATAATTAAGTGCTCTATAAATTCCCACCTCTAGCGTTACACGCCACCGACAAAATGAGCGAGACAAAAGTACTACATAGCACGATAAAGTAAGGAACAGCTTGAAAGACATCAACAGGGTGCGCAAGCTTTGATCACGTGTGAACCGTGAAGTTGAGTTGTTGTTTAAGTTGAACCGTGAAGATTTTGTAAAAATATTTGTATTAAACATTTATGTAATTAACTACGAAATGTGTAAGATAACTTTTTGAATTTACTGTTTCTACTGGTTTTTTCACGTTATTTAACGGCACGAGCAGGTATTTTAACCACGTTTACCTATTTTACGATTTTTATTCGTAGAAACGAAGATCACGCTTTTGTATAACGGCTGAAGCTATACACATCCGTGTTTAGACGGACGGACGGCTGGAGGGACGGAAAGATAGACAGTGGAGGCTTGATTGACACCCTTTGAAAATGGAACCCTAAAATTATCTAACATACATTTGACATCGTTATAAGTTATAAGCCGTGCCATTAATAGTATAGCCTACCTTAGCAACTGTTTTTATTACCAGTCCAGCACAAAAATTCCAAAGCCAAAGACTTTATTAGCTCTCGATAGGGGTGATTATATATTGGCTCATTGGCTTATTTGTCTTCAACGGATATTATATTATATTTCTGTTACCTATTTAATAAAGAAAAAAAAATCAAGTCGATTCCTGAGCGTATTCTGACAGAAAAACATGCTTTGGCCACCATTTATAAAACGCTTCGCCAACCCCATTTATTTTACGAATGATACAATATTTACTTTGCAAATAAAAGTCCGCTGAAGGCTGACAAAACACCTTTACAATGATAATGAAACTTTTTATATACACAGCAAAGGCGTAAATAACAAGAGATTCTCCAAACACAAACAGATCTCAAAAACGATCCGACAACAAAGAAACAACATTGAATTTCAATAGATTCCTCTGCGAGACGAGGAGACGGAAAAAATACAAAGAAAAGAATCCAATTAAACAAATTGATAGATCTCAGTGCTTTCTACATTCGAGATCGCAGCCATTCTTCGCTTTGAGATCACCAGATCGAGGCTATCAATCCGACATAACTACAAAGGGTTCAAACATTTCTGATTCTATCGATGTACACTTCAATCGTATTACTTTTTTTTTTAAGTTAATTGAAAGCGAAAAGGAAAACATGAGTAAGTATTAAATCTCTGAAATAGAAAGAAATACAAGCTTCAGTGTATGTTATGTTAAATAGCTTATTATTCAAATTCGAGGAATTGCTTATCTTGTTTGACTGAGATGAATACTAACAACGTCAGTGATTTCTAAGTAAATTTTGTCGTGATATCTCTCAGTGAATTTTGCATGAGTAATCTCAATTTATTGGATTGGTGGCGAGGGTGGAATCGCACTGAGCGGCGCGGCCAAAACAATATTATTATTTTTATTGATTAAAGGTGAAACCGCACTAGAGTGGCCAAAATAAATATTATTTTTATTAATTTGTGCGACCCAAACCGCACTAGAGCGGCGTGGCGCGACAGAGTTGCTTCCCGAAAAATATTTGGCCGCGCAGCACTGCGTTGCTGCCGCACTTGCGACATAGCAAACGGCACTGCAACGGAGAGGCGCAGTAGCAGAGAATAACTTTTTATAATATTTTCACGGCTAATAACCAATTACAATATAAGAATATATGGTGTGACTTTTGTTAATGTAGCCAAATTCATACCGAAGACTCAGTAAGTTGTCAGGACCAATGTGTAATGACCCATTATATAAAATACGTAAAATATTGTAAATAAAAAATTGAGAATAAGGTATATCGTGCACTCATAGTGAAGGCTTTTTTTCTAGTTTTTGTGGCTCTTCTCATAATGCCACGAGAATCAGATCCTCAAAATCGCCCATCTCGTTGAAAGAACCAACCAACTGAAAGTAACTGACGAAAGAAATTTATGGTGCGCAAGTCGAAGGTAGAGCTCAACCAGGCCGTTGGCGAGATATTGAAGAAGGGCAATGTCAAAAGTACCCGGAATAGAAGAGTTTGTATGACTAGACTGATGGATGTGGAAGAAGCGAAAGGGGTGTGTCAGGGTCGTAGCAGATAGAAATCTGTAGTCTCTGCCTACCCCTCCGGAAAACAGGGATGTGTATATGTACGGATGTATGTAATTATAACATTAACATGGAAGTTTATAGTATAAATTTGTCGCTTTTGCAAACACATTCATCTTTAATAGGTTGACATATACAGCGTGTAACAGAAAGATGTGGTCATATTTGTAGCGCTTATTCTGTCAATAGTATATAACAACTTTTCTATGGAAGCAACAAAGAAGCAAGCAACTCTGAAATCTCGAAAAGAAATCTGCCCTTCTGTACATTCCGGCCGAGTGGCATTGGAAACAGTTAATTTCTTTTTGTGATTTCAGGTTTGGCTCCGTAGTAAAAGTTGTTCTATACCATTGACTGTATAAGCTCTTCAAATATGACCACAGTTTTCTGATACACGTTGCTTAGGTATAATACCAACTTTTGATCACCCAAGTCACCATATATTGCCATGAAATAAAAATTGAATTCGATTGAACATCAATCTGAAGGATTTCAGAAAAACTAATTGGCCTAGACTAGACTAGACTACTTTGTCCCTAAATATATAACGATTTCTAACTGATTTTATTTCTAACTAATCATAACTGATTTCAACTTCTTTACGTTTGGTCTTAGGTCGTCAGGCCACCGGCTGGACTAAATATATTTTATCTTAGGCAAGTATTTCTTTTTCTCGCCCTCAAACACGTACGGTCATTCATAGAGGCGTAGTCGCGTAAATCGCGTCCCTCGCTACGAGATTGAAAAATCCCGAAATGTCGAATGCGAAACAGCTGTGTAGCGTAATAACGTCAAATTACCTTCTTCCCGTAGTAAGCTGACGACATGGTACGTGATCTAACACGGCACAACCTGAATGGGAACACCGTAGAATAGTCAGGAATTATAGTGTTAGGAAACGTGGCAAGCGTGTCTTTAGAACTCTTCTTTTGGTGTTTATTCTGAATCACTGAAAAATTTTCTAAATTGCGATAGAAAAAAGAGCTTTTTTATTCGGTGAATTCGTGTTTGAAAAGCTAATTTTAGTTGTGCCAAGACTTTCATGTCAACGAGAAGAAAGTAAAGAAAAATACTTTGGTACGATTTTTGCTTGTTAGTCATGTTTTCAGATCATAAGGCTTTACTTACACAAAACGAGTTCGAAACAAACCCAATAAGCGCAAACAAACAACGAAGAGGATCGAAATCTTCAATTTAAGTTATCCAAATAGACGTACCTCATTACGTTACGCGGTATAAGGGAAAGTTTCGTAATCTGTTTCTATTCTTAGTTTTCTCATCAACGTGAGAAACTGCACACGCTAACGTAAACTCCTCCATTATGGTCCATACACCGTGCTTTTTACTTGGGCGAGTAATTGTGGCAGTTTGTTTCATTGCATAGCGCCGGAAGAAATTAGTGAAATTTCCCAGTGAAACTAACAATCAACAAAAAGGTCTGGACTGAAAAATATTTACGAGTACGGTGAAAGACCGCCATATTTGATAACACCTATGATGGACCAGTATTTGAGATAGAGGTCTTAACTAAAATATTTTGTCCACTTTTTCTAATTAAAAAAAAATCATTATCGTTTGAAAAAGACGACATTTATGATTATTGTTATGATGATTTTATTGAAAAACAACACGTGAACCCGGCCTCTCTTTTGTGGTGATTTAAAATTATTTAGGTAGACATGTAGTTTTCAATATTTTACAAATATATATCAATGAATTCTTAAAAATGTAATGAAGTGGAAAACATACATTAACAAAATGTTATAAATCTTCGTAGACAATTAGAGAAAAGTCTATATCATAGTTTCCATAGATGTCATACTAATCAGTGATAGATTCACACACATCACAACCACAAGGTTTAAAAAGAAATGTCACGGCGGTTATTTTTTGAGAAAAAAAAATTCTGTCTTAATTACGTGATTATAAAAATCTCAAAATGGTTCTTTCCTTGTGCTCAACATTTAGATGTATATTTAAATAGGGGATACTCGACCCCCTCCACAAAATTATTTATTAGGCTACTAATTACATAAATGATAATGTCTATTTTTATTCCACAGCTGGCTGTCAGGATAAACGTATTTCTTTGCTTTGTACATATTCAACTATAACATCATCAGTCATCACATACTCAACCAATCATCCATCCATCAGCCTAGTTCGTCCACTGCTGGACATAAGCATTTCCAGGACTTTGCCACTCCCGGCGGTCATCCTGGAAGAATTACCCATAATCACACACGCTGGGCAGGCGGGTGGGTGAGCGCGATGCCGGAACCCTCGCACCAGTGACGACGCTGCCCATCACCAGTAATATTAATCAGGAAGAAACCACAATTGTGCATGTTTTGTTTATGAACTGTTTAAAATGCGAGAGCTGAAGCATGCTAGTAAACCACCGTGTACATGAACGCTGTAACATTGAACAAAACAGACGTAGACGTTCCGAAGTAATGGTTTGGCCAAGTGTTTAAAGAAACATTAAGGAAACGGCCAAGTTCGGTCATTAGAGGATACCTTCGAGTCGTCGCGAGAAAGTCCAAGCCCTTTCGGACAGAGAGCTTACGTGACCTCGGTTATTACAGTACAAATCTATAGGAGCGAGCCAGACGAATTTTATTCCTTATAAATGTAATATACAGGATGATAAGATGATAACCTTTTTCCTTAAAACGGGGTGTTCAACTCATTAATATTGTTATGTGTTAATAATTGATTTTATATAATAGTTTTAAGCTAATAGGTAAACAAAAATTTTATATCTATAAGGAGGTAGTTAGATGCATATTACTCAAACGTCAAATCTTTTGTTGAGATACTGACATTACTTACAGAATGATCAGTGGGAGATCGTTGCTGGTGTATCAAAGGAGGTCTTGAGAAATTCATGACATGTTGAAATTGATGTGCAGTTTATAGAAATTTAATATTGAGAGCATTTAAAGTACTTAGAGTACTTGCAATTGGTTGTAGTTAACCGTGTTTTTGTTAAAGACGAGAAGGGGTAAGCATTGTTACAATTTCTTTGTTATCGCGTTATCGAAAAATATATTGTTTGACAGTAATTGGGATTATCATATTGTTTTAGCTTGTGGAAACGCCCTTTTCGTAGACAGCGAAATCAGAGAATTCTAAGACGTTGGTCTCAGAACAATATTTACATCCATCACGTATGTACTCATCATTTAAATTACAATTATTGAACATCGCAACGAACATCCACAATTGAGAAATTGCCGGAGCTTTGGATAGGCAGGCCCGTAAGCCAACGCAGAAACCCTCCTGGCGTCCAACATTAGGTTAAGATATATATAAGGTCTTTCAATTTAAATGGGAAGTAATTTAGGAGGTGATTCAGGATCGTTAATTAATCACGTTCCACTGCAAAGCACTTTTTTTTGCGTAAACTTTTTTTTCTCTTCCCAGTACAAAGTGGTCCGATCAGCTGACTCAGATTGTATGGACAAGTGAAGAAAAAATTCTCGTAAAAAAATTTACTTTGCAGTGGAATGTGATATGTTAACGATACTGGATCACCTCCTAATTTCCATTTAAATTGAAAGACCTATGTATAAGTCAAATCCCAAGACGATTTACCTAGATTAAGATAATGTTAAAGTGTACTAAGTGTCATAATTAGGTAGCCATTATGTTTCATAAATAAACTCTTTAGGTAGTAATTATTACAGCTTTCATTTAAGCACTCATGCACCATTTCCCAACCATATAAACACTATAAACAACTTTTACTATGGGGCCAAACCTAAAATCACAAAAAATAAATCATCTGTTTCATACATTTTGGTGGAGTAGGTATTCAACTTTTTTATGGAACAGATGATTTTTTTTTCGCGTTTTCGGTGTTGGCCCTTTAGTAAAAATTGTTCATATTTATGGGTAGAACAACCTGTTTGAAAGAAAAAAGCTATCAAGTAAACACCCATTATAATACAGTAGACATTTTAAAAGAAAAACTTACAGAACCTCAGCTCCGGCTAACACATTTTTTCGTAATGTTTGTATTTATTTCATCAATATTATTAATTAAAATTAAGTTAGGACTGCAATATCAGGTAATGGTAAACGGCCAAAAAGGTCGTAAAACATAAAGAAGAGAAACGGAAAGTGTGTGTGTTTACGGAATGGGATACAGAAGTTGTTCTGCCCAAGTTTTTTCCAGAGACGTTCGAAAGTTTTAATTTTTCCTTCGTCTTCTGAGTGTCATCAGTCTAATGGTTGAAAGTTGGGCACTCCTTTACGTTTTAAAAAGTGTTTTGCTTTTCGTTTATTTTGCATTCCACGAAATAAGTAAAACAAGCTATTTTAATAGCTTAAAATTTTTCTTACATAAGGTTTAAAATAGCTGAGCCGTTTTAAATAAAGCTTAACTAAGCTGCGGTTAGATGAAAAATCTAGGGTGTGTAAAACTAATTTGAACATGTAGGATGCAAAATATTCTGCAACAAATCTGCGGGTCTACCGCGTAATTCTGATTTTCATCAACATCAACTTGAGATTGAAATTTGACGTGCTTGCGACGACGCCCGCCTAACATGCCATCTCTTTTGCACGTATGTCAAATTTCAATCTCAAGTTGATGTTGATGAAAATCAGAATTATGCGGTAGACCCGCTGATTTACTTACATCATGCGAAAGTGTTGTAAAAAATCCGCCTTTTTCAAATTTAATCGAAAAAGAACACTTATATTCAAAATTTTCTCAGTAGTTCCTCAACAAAACCTTATTACCCATGCATGCTGCTATAGCAAAGTTTCCGTTGGTTTTAGAATGAGAAATAAAAAATTTAATCTTTAAAATTCTAATTTCCAGAAAACAATAGAATCTTTGCGATGACAGTTTAAACAAAACATAGGTGTTGAGGAACTATTAAGTAAATTTTGAATATTAGTGTTACTTTTCGATAAATTAGAAAAAGGCGGGTTATTCAGAATCCGGTTGTTAAACCGCTCTAAAGAAAAAATGAATTTTTTGTTTGCTATTGAAAATCTGCTCAAGTTTAGAAACAGCAATGAACTATTTTCACATAGCAAAGTTTTCAGAAATCATCGTTTTTTTATAGCTAGACTTTTATTTTAACTATAAAGAAACAACGTCTTTTTGTAGCTAGAATTAACTCATGCCAAAAGCGGCCGTTTTTAGCAAAAGTTAAAATTTTAATTCATCGAAGACGCTGTAGTATGTAAAATTTTGCTATGTAAAAATAGTTCGTTGCTATTTCTAGACATTTACTTGAGCAGGTTTTCAATGATTTATTCTAGCAAGGAAAAAAAATTTCTTTTTTTGTAAGGTGGCAACATTTTTTCATGTTGTAACGCCTTAAAATACACTACGTTTATACATTCATAAGTGCTAAAACGCCCTTGCTTCCAAATGACCACTTTCACAGTCGGTCAGGCAAGTTAGCAGGTGTTAAACTGATTTGGGACTTGACCGGCACTGGGATCTCTGCGCGCCTCCACTCTGTGTCCAGACCATTTGCTCTTAATCGTCTCTTGGGATTCTGGAGACACTTTAGTTGGATAAACTAAGATGGTTTATGAATATTTTATTTGGTGTTCTTTGTCAATAAGTACCAAAGGCGTTGTGGGAGAGTTCAATTCATCGTGCATTATACCTATATTGAGATATGTTACAGGAGTGTGGCCTAACAATAAAATTAATTTTGTTTTCTGATTATCAGTAATTTGTGTTTAAATACATGTAACATGAGCTTAATCCTTGCAATTCCCACTATCGCTAAAACAATAGATTCTACATAAAGTCGTGAGTCAATTTGAAAAATAAACAGATCACCCGATTCGATCGCTAAATAAAAAATACAGCACTTATCTTCAGTATCTCGCTGTGAAATTCCACAAATATTTTTTTTACCTTACAATCTAATATCACAATAATTACTCTAGTTAGAAATAATTACTGATTTCATGCATCTACACCCCAAATTGACATTATTCATTTTCGATTAATACACTTATGGTTAGATAATTTAATAACTAAATTATTACACAAATACTTTTTTCTAAACCATCGCTTTCAAATAAAAAGTTTTCTACTATTTCGCGCTATCCGGAGACGTGACGATATCATCCTAACAGTCACTTTGCATTGCTTGCTAATATGAACATTATTTCAATGTTTTTTTTATTATATCCTTCTTAGATCAGTGAATTTATTTAAACAAACAATAAAATTAACTTAAATAACATTAAAATAATTAATAAAAAAGGAACTAAAATAAATGAATCTAAACTAAACTAAACTTAAATATTTACTTAAGGTAGAAAATGCTGGCCAAATCGTCGCCGTCGCTGGAGAGGGTACCCAAAAGGCTGGCGGCGTTGCCACGCTAGATGGCCAGGCTTATTCTTTGGCCAAAACAGGCTTCAGCCCATCGGTCACCCGACGCGTCGACCAGGCGTGACGAAATTTCTTTATAAAGTTTTCATTTAAACATTTCAATGTTGTTTCCGCTGATATTTGTACCGACACACATCGAAGGTCAGGAAACGTCTGCGAAGCTGTACTAGAAAAATTCCTTGAAAGTCTTGCCACAAAATAATGCATTTACAAAATACCTTATGCCGTGGGAGGGTAGTATTTTCATAAAACAGTGGAGGACCCAGAAACATATTGAGGGGGGGCTGAGGGTAGGTTTCATCGAGCTTTTAATTTTTTGCACATGTTTATTTACACCTTTCACGTTTCATATTGCACTATCTACTTAAAAATTAACAGATTTTTTTTTTGTGTTTTTGAATTATCATGGAGAATAAAAAAGTGCTGCGCTTTTCTTCTATACTCAAACTTCGTTGCATTTTGAAAATACCTTGTTTATTTTTAGCTTAATTTGAAGAATGTCTATAGTTTGTAACCATGTTGTGAGTTACAACACAGCACGTCTTTTTCCAGATAAACGTCCAAAAACAACATGTAACAAGTTCCTAGCCTGAGGCAACGACGTGCCAGGAAAACTCCACGTCTTTCTGCCCAAAACCCACCCTGTTTCAACTTTCTAAACAAACCTAAGAGCCTAAGAAGCAGTTGAGACTACCAAAATGCCACGCAATTTCAGATCTTCTCTTACTTTAAACAAAATGCACTTGAGAAAGAGTTACGTGCCAGAAAGATATGGCAAAACAGGATCTTTTTCACCAGAGGTTAAAATGCTTTTATTTTTATTTTAAAGTTCATTGGAGTTGAGTAACTTTTTACTTACAAGAGATAAAGCCTAACGTTGTGTTTGAAAACTCCTCCGCAAACGTAAATATTTAACTTTTCACCACTTTAAAGAAAAGCTTTCATCATAGCTAAATAAAGATAAAAGAAAATAATCGGAAAAGAGGTATAAATATTTAACTTTGAATACTATTTGTGGAATTTTTGTTAGTTTGAATTTTTAAAAAATATTAAAGATTTGTCACCAATTAGAGTAGAAAAATTAAATGGTCTACACCAGATTAATGAAATTTAAACACGAATTACCGTCACCAGTCTTCCACTAACCACGCGTATTTCAGGCTTAATTGCATTGAACAATTTATAGCTCAGTTGAAGCTAGCAAGGGTTTTGTAATTACGCGTCCGACTGCCGTATCTGTGACAGAACAATTAACAGTAACCAAATATGAGTGCAACGCAAACCAAATTAAGGTAATCACTGATAATTGGCTCAGAAAATATGCAATTCTGTTTTGACCATATAAAAAGCATGTTCTTTCTTTAAAATATCTTATAATGATTACCAATAAGAAAATAACCTTTAAATTCTAATGAGGTTATTTATTTTAGGGTACAGATTTAAAAAAAAATCATAAATCTACTTACAACCCGTAATGCAATGCCTGGAATGCAAGCGCCCAGTAGCGATTAGGATCTTTGTCCAAATGACGTCACAGCGCGAGGTGTACAGTTAATTTGTACGGGTTTTAGGTTGCAAACTTCTTTGCGAATATCGTTTAGTATGATCAGTCAATTAGTCAATTAGTTAGTTCAATTAAAGATACCAGTAAATATAGTTACAATTCACCGGATATATTAAAGTTGCAGATATTGTACAGCACAGCATGTTGTGACTGCGCAATGACACGGCTCGTTGGGCCGCGAGTAATTAAATCTAGCTGAGAACGTTGCTGAACATTCCATTACAGAATATACTGCGTTACAGAGCAGGATGCGAACATTGCGAATGTAGTTACTAACAGTAACTGTAGATTCGCTTTGTTCACTGTTGATAAGTGCAATAATTTATGCAGTTTGCTTTTTATTTTTCTTAGTTTCAATCACAGTAACTAGTCATGATATATTAATATGAATATTTTCTTTTCCATTTTTTTAAGTCTCATTGAAAATATGATTAATCGTTAAAACTGGGTGCTATAAAATATGAAATCCTTTGTACAGCTATAATCCGATCGTAAAATAAAATGTTTCCCACAACGCTTGCAAATTCGACAGCTTTCCAACAAAGTTTATTCATTTATTCAATTGATTAATAAATTACATTAACGACGACATTGGCTAATTACTCAACATTAAGGGGAACGAAAATACAAACAGAAATAAAATGTCAGCTTTCGGATGATTTTGTTGCAATAATTAGGTTACGTATAGCCATAAAAAAAATACATGTTTTTGGTTGAACTTTAAGGTATTCATTTTCCACAAACCACGTTAATCGATTCATATTTGTACTGTCAATGAATTTTTTTGTAACCCTCTATTGCACACTTCTTATCGATTTTGTTTCAGGTATCGCTTTCGCGATTTTGTTGGTTGTTTTTTAATAAAATTAGTGTGAATGATAGCTATTCATTTTCCAAATACCACGTTATTCGGGTTAAAAAAAGCACCCCCTTTTTCCAAAAATACGTAAATCCACTGATGCAGTCAGCGGCAGCAAGATATTGTCAGTCTACGCCTAGCGTTGGCGCCCGTAAGACGTGGAACCTGTATCTGTTTTTGCAAGCTTTAAATATCCGCCAAAATTGCTCCCAAATACATTGAAATTTATTATATAAAGCAATATTTCGAAGAGCATCATATTCCTGCCCATAAAAACTTAACAAAACGTAAGTATGAGTGATTTAACTACATCATGCCATAGGTATAACAACAAATCCGAATGAATTTGGAATTGATTCTCACTTTTATGCGGGAAAATATGTTTCTCTAAAAAAATATGTTTTGATCGTTATTGAACTCCAAACTGGTAACCATTGAATAAGTGTCTACGTTGGGACCAAGATCCAATGACCCTTAGTTGCATTTACGACATCCACGAGAAGACTTGTAGTAACAATATTCTCTTTAGATGACGTCGCCACACGTCACAAAATACTAAGTATATAAAATACTAAGTATATCAGCCGTTTACGGGTCGAAAACGATCGCAAAGTTAGCTTCTATGATGATGAATTTAATCTAAGTATACTTACTGAGATTTGTATCAACGGTCAATGATCTTTTCGTGAAATTGCCCTCCAATAAGTGAAATTTTTTGCAAATTATATACACTTGGGATAAATCGCCAAGTGTTTAAAATATAGAAATTTATTTCTATCATAGTTTGAAATTTTTACAGTGCATGGCAAAATTATTAGATCGTAATCCTGTCGGTACATGTTCCGGTCCCGTTACGTAAAATGAAAAAAACAATCTCTTTTAGGATTAATTTGTTATCCCTTTGTTTGTCTGTCTGTCCGTTTGTCTAGACGATTTTTTCGGGGTAAAATTAATTAATGCCAATATTTATTGCTGTAAAAAACATACGTAGAAATAAATTTCTATGGTTGAACACTTGGTGATTTATCCATCGCAAGGAGATATAAAATAAATAAATTTATTTCTATCATAGTTTCGGTAAGAGTAATGTGTAATTTACACTACCCGATGCTGTACGGTGAGGGTAGGGCATAACAGTCTTTGACTAGTTTTGAATACACTAGTGACTCACTATAAAGTGGGTATCTATAAATATCATTGCAGTATGGGAAAGCACATGGGTAAATTATTATTTTATTTATTTTAAATTCACGAGTTGTGTTGAGACCTGGGTAGCTCAGTTGGTAGAGCAACCGCCTGGTAAGCGAGAGATCCCAGGTTCGAATCCCGGTGCAGATCTCCTAACATCAAGATTAACTTTTTTTCTTTCTGAGTAGGTATCCTATGGACCACTTGTTTTTTTTTCACAATTTCATGGTGGGCCCCATAATAAAAGTTATTCACATTAATGGGTAGAACATTCCGCTTTAAGGAAAAGGGTTATTATTTTAACACCTGCATAATTGTTTTTCATACTTACCTTTTCCATTCCTACCTTATGTTATATTTATAAATTTTAGTTTTGGAACAAAATGGGAAATAAAACTAAATACAAAGGAAGAGGAATATATGCTCCAAAAAAAAAAAAATTGCAGCAAAACAAAACCATCAGAAAGCTTCACAACGAATGTAAGTAGATGATCTTGTATCAGCTTTTTTAACCCCCGACGGAAGCAGATAAGTGTAATAAGTTTAAAGGTTATCTGGAAAAGATAGCTTTTAGTGATAATTCCCGCAATTCCCTAGTATAATAAAACTGTTTCCTTATTTCTGTTTTTTGGTGTGCAATAAAGAATATTGTATTTTATTGTATTGTATTGTATTGTGTGTATCTGTGTGTCTGCCTGCGGCATCGTAGCTCCCAATCGGATGAACCGATTTTGATTTAGCTATTTTATTTGAAAGGTGACTTGATCGAAAGTGATCTTAGCTACTAGCTTTTGCCCGCGACTTCGCTCACGTTTGTTTAGTTTTTGTCTAGCTTTCAAATGGATGAACCTATTTTAATGTTTTTTTTTTATTTGAAAGGTGACTTATCCAGAGTGTTCGTAGCTATGATCAGGGGCGATAGACGGAGGATTTGAAATTTTAGTTTATTATTATTTAATAGATATAATTGTAATATTGTGATTTTCGTAGGATGTCAAACAACTTAGTCTCGAAGGATCAATGGCTTCCCACTGATGCTACTTTCAACGTATCTGGATCAACTTCACAAAAAAACAATGAAACATGGGTACATAATCTATTTTCTATTTTAAAATATACAGTAAAAAAAGAGATAAGTAATCAGACCCAATGCAAACTGTTTGATCCAAGAGCCATAGACAAGTGAAAGATGTCTAAACATACAAACATGTTCTCGTTTGTGGGTCTTAGGATTGAAGTATTCACGTTGGGCCTGTTTACTTATATCTTTTGTTGAGTGTATATGTTCTAAAATAAATGAGACGAACGTTTATCTGATGGTTTGGCCCGAAATATACTTTTATAAAAAAAACCTTTACAGTAAAATAACGTCACTTTTTTGAATAATGTATTAAAATTGCTCTGCCATACCAGAATATTTTGTCCGGTATACATGTGACTACATTTCATTATTTTATTTAGACACAAGGCGGAATGGCATCTTTTCCTGTAATGATTAATAATGTCACTAGCAGTGCTAGTAATTCAAAGATGACGTCTGTAACCACTAATGATATTGATCAACTTCAGGTATGGATCATCATTTGAAAAAACTAAAAACACTTAGTAGATTCCAAAAACATCATTGTTATTTTTCTGTATTACAGATTGAAAAGAACAAAGTTCATGCTTTAGATTGTCGATATGTCCAGACAAAAGACGGACTTGAAAAAAGTCCCGAAATGTTTAATGACGATAATAACCATGTCAGTAATTCAGATATGTCGTCTAAAAATGCTTGTGATATCAGACAATTCCAGGTACGGTGCCTTAATCACAAAAAGCTAAAATCATATAAAATAATACAGTTTTAATTCTACCGTGAATTTTCAAAAGATACCATTGATGCTTTTTATATGTTACAGATTGAAAAAGGCAAAGTTGATTTTTCTGGAACAAAAATAGCTGGTCGTCGTATTATTCATTTTCAACATTTCATGACGGAATTGATAAAATTTGCTGCACATAATAAGAAATTTGGGTGTTCACTGGAAAATATTACCTGTGAGAATGAAACGCGCACGGGACTTCTATCAAAGTTTACCTTTAAATGTAATTATTGCAAATACCAGCAAATTATTCAATCGGATTCAAATAAAAATGATGTATTTGACACTAACAAATCGGCAGTTGCTGGCATCATGGCAATAGGTGGAGGGTTTTCAGCTCTTGAACAGTTCATGTCATCAGTGGATGTACCAGCTATGTCACAAAAATTTTACCAAGATATACATGCAGAATTAACAGAAAAATGGCAAGAAACAGCTGAAGACTCCATGGCTGAAGCGGCAGCTGAAGAAAGAGATGCTGCTTTAAAAGAAGGGAGGGTAGATTTAAACGGTACACCAATTATTGATGTGGTTGCAGATGGCTGCTGGGCCAAGCGATCGTATCGCTCTAACTACTCTTCTTTGTCTGGAGCAGCAACGATAATCGGGAAACGCTTTGGAAAGGTTTTGTTTTTAGCGGTGCGCAACAAATATTGTTCAATTTGCGAGTATTGTAAGAGAAAAGAAGTAACAATGGAGCACAGGTGTTTCAAAAACTATGAAGGATCGTCATCAGGCATGGAATCCGACATATTGTTAGAGGGTTTTAAATCGTCTATATCAATGTATAACCTGATTTATGGCCGCCTAATTTCTGATGGAGACTCAAGCACATACTGCAAAATTTTAGAAGCCCGGCCTTATGTGAATGTAACGGTTGAGAAAATAGAATGTATTAATCATTTGCTACGCAATTTTTGCAACAAAATGAGGAACTTAACTTCAGACACACGATTTCCAGTTAAGTTAAGAAAATTAGTAACACAGCAACGGATTATGTCTATACGGCGCAACATCAAAAAAGCTATCCAACACTACCAGAACTTACCAACTTCCGATACTGTTAAAATTAATGAATTGCATAGTGACATTAACAATTTACTTTTGCATGTATTCAGATCACATGGCAACTGCAAAGATTTCTATTGCTCCGAAAGTAAATCTGATGATCCAGAGGAACTTATTAGTCAGCTACGAATGAGTGGTCTGTGGATTCGTTTGTCAGTAATTGTTTCGACACTTGCAGCCCATGCTAGGAGCTTGCTACAGAATAGCCAAAGCAACATTGTCGAAAGCTTTAACGCAATTATTGCGAAATTTATTGGAGGTAAACGTATTAATTTTACTTCGCGTGGATCTTACACTGCAAGGGTCTTCGCTGCTGTCACATGCTACAACACGAGAAAGCCAATTACGAATTTACAAAAAGCTACTCTCCATCGTTCACCATCCTCAAATATAAAAAAGTTTGAGACAAAACGATCAAAACAGAACCTTGCAAAAAATAAATACGTTCGTATCAGGAGAAGGCTTCGTTTTGCGGAAAAGAAAGAACAAAATGATTACGGGACAAAGGTAGCTCAGCCGGACATGGATGAAGAAATATTTGATAAAACTAAGAAGATTTTGTTAGAAAATCTAACCAATAACAGTTTATTACGGGACCAAATTCAAAAAGAAACTGTTCTTCAAAGAGAAGATACCAAATGGTTACAATTACGGAGCAAAATGTTAACAGCTTCATCATTTGGGTCCGTTATTTTGAGAAGAGAAACTACGGCTTGTGCTCCCCTGGTCAAAAGGTTGCTTTGTGGCAAAAATTTATCAGGAGTGCCGTCAATCAGGCATGGATTAAAATACGAAAAATCAGCTTTGAAACATTTAGAAATTCAAGAAAAAGTTGAGATCCAACCATGTGGACTTTTTATAGATGAAGAGTACCCATTCCTAGGAGCTACACCTGACGGTCTGATTGAGGCAAAAGATATGATTGTGGAAATTAAATGTCCAATTACGGCCTTCAAGTTAGGTTTACAGGAAGCCATTACTAAAAAGAAGATTCGGTTTTGGACGGTTGAAAAGGGGATGGGCAAGATCAATGAAAGTCACCCATGGTATTTCCAGGTACAAGGTCAACTGCATATCTCACAAAAAAAGACATGTCTTTTTGCGGTATGGAGTGGAGATGATTACCCGATAAAAACGGAATACATTAACAGAAATGATGAGTTTTGGGATAAAAAAATGATGCCAAAGTTAGTGCGGTTTTATTTAGAGTGTTTATTGCCTGAAATAATTGATTCTAGAATAAGAAGGGGATTGGCAGTTCGAGAGCCCTCTTACATTAAACTAGCTAAAGAAAGTAAAAGTAATGCTGACATTGCCAAAAATGTTAATGAAGAGATAGCAATAAATAAAAAAAGACAACACAACGCAAAGGAAGCAAAAAAAAGAAAGATACAACCTAGTGTAGAGGCAACTAATTCAAGTACAGTAAAAGTGGACCAAGCTAAAGTGCATCAAAACAATAATAAAGAAAACGAAGACTTTGAAAACATATTGCAACTTGAAATGAAAACTACAAAAAATAACTTTGAAAGGTGCATCAGCTTTTCTGAATTTTAAAATGGTACTAAAACTATGTATATTTAAGTAATTTATTAGATCACGTCGATCCTTTTCTTTTAATTAGGTGAGTCCCTTGTGTGTTTAAACAATGGCTTTTTACAAAAAAGATACAAAAAATTGTCTTATGTATTTTAACAATTAAATAAAAAGGTTGAAATATTTTGTATTGTTCTTGATTAATAACACTGCAGTTTATTTTTTTTCTTACACTGTTAAACATTTCTTGTCACAGATATATTATTATACCACATACATATAAATCTTCCATCAGACAAGAGCCGGTATATTTTTCGTGTAAGGATGATGCAACCAAATTTTGAAATATTTTACTCACGAATGAGGCCTTTGCCAATCGATAGTAACTATTGTGAGTAGCAACTTTTACTATGACACCAAAAAATTCTGAGGAAAAAAAGATGTAATGATATGAATGTTGAAAAAAAATTAAGGATTTTATTTAGTGTATGACAATTAAGATGTATTTTAAGATCTACTCATTAATTATTTACAGAGAGACAGATAGACTCACAGACAGTATTAAACAGACAGACGAACATTGGATCTTTATGTTATGGTTTCCACTTTTTGAAGAACTTTAACAACAATTTTTTGTAAAGAAATAATTGGCCCAATTTATTTTCCCGCAAGTGTAAAACCAGCTCAACGGGCGAAAAATATTTAAAGAATGGGTAATGGTGACAATTAACCGTCACGATATTATTATGTATCTCTAAAGGAGTGTCTGAAATGTTCCGAGGGTCAACTGATAAATCAAACACTCAAAAAACCACTTTTAGCCGACCATAATAAATTTACGTCCCGACGTGATAGCAAGTTGGATCAATGCCGTGTGACGATGATCGAAATACATTAATAAATTAGATAAAATAAAATACGTATTACTTTTGACCCTGCCTCGTCCACTCTATTCGTATTTTTGCTATGGTGACGCGAGCTTAGAGACCGGGACGAATTTCCCCCCGCGCGCTATCGTAAAATAGAATAGGCCACGCCCGGAACTGGTTTTTGTTTTGGCTATGTCATACTCTTAAAATAAACACATTTGAGTAAAAATTTTCATAATGAATGAATGAATGAATGAACTATAATACTTCAAGCTAGACTATAATACTCGAAGCTAGAAAACTCGCAAAAGATAAAGGGTTAAGCCCTTCTTTTGATGAATCAGAGCTGAGTAAGAAATAAATAATGACTTTAAGGGGAGCAAACTAATAAATTGCCATTAATCAATCAAAGACAAAACACCTTGCCAGCAAAAAGCATTGATTAATGAAGTATGATGGAATTTCTGTTTGTTGCACAGATACGCCATGGATTTTGTTTATGGAATAGACACGGCATAATTTTTACTTTGCACACAAACTCTGTATTTTTTTTAATACACTACAACAGCTTTTAATGTTTTTTGATTTTTTTATGTAGGGTCAACCTGGGTAATTGTAAACAGGGGTAGTTGTAAACAGCATTAATAACTTTTGTATCTTGCACGTTTTCGGACTGCTACCAAAACGGAGCGCACCTTGAGTCTTTTGTCTATGACGGAAATGACAGATTTCTAATGGCGTCCGCATAACCTCACTTTAAAGTGTGTGTCAAAAAAGCTCCCAAAAAAAAACAATTATTAATTAGTCATATAATTGAATAAACTGGTGTATTGTATAAAATTACTGGGTAAGTTCACTTGTTTCATGTTTTAATGGATAGGTAAAGGAATGTGCTTTACATATTATACTTGTTTTAACCAAAAACATTCCCATACACGTGGCAAAACGACGTTTACAATTACCCATAAAAAAAATGATTATGGGGAATTGTAAACACAAAAAGGGGTAATTGTAAATATTAGGGTAATTGTAAAAAATATATGTTTCCACATACATTTTAGTACAATAGAATAGTGGGGTGAAAGTGAACTTTTTTTCAGGTCTTCAGTATGCCACGTGTTTATGTCAGAAAGCGAGAGAATAAATACTCCTTAGAAAATCTAAAGAAAGCGGTCGAGGATGTTAAAGAAAAAAGAAAGACTTATAGAAAAGCAGAAGAAGCATATGGTGTCCCCATTTCAGTGATTTATCATCGGATAAAGGGAAGAAAAATTAATATTGAAAAAATGGGTGCCGGTGTCCCAAAAGTTCTTCCAAACAATGTAGAAAACCACATTGTTTCGTGCTTAAAGACTCGTGCTGAGATGGGTTATCCTGTACAAAGAGAAGAATTAAAACAACTTGTAAAAGAATATGTGGAAGCAAGTGCTCTGAAAACACCTTTTAAAAATAATACGCCTGGTGACGACTGGTATTTTAATTTTGTGAAAAGGCACCCAGACTTAAGCCTAAAAAAACCTCAAAAAAACGCCTCAAACAAAGTGCGTTTGGTGAAGTTCTCACATCAGACGAAGTAAAAGAAAAATTGAAAAATGCTGAAGAAGAAAAACTGAAGAAGCAATCTAAAAAAAAGAGTTCTAATATACAAGAGACAACGAAAAGGAAAGGGAAAAAGACGTCACGTACAGATACTACAAAAAAGATAAGAATAGAAGCAATAAGGAAAGAATGTTCTTCATCAGAAGATGAGATGATAGTACCCTATGCTGAGAGTGAAGACAGCGAATATGATGCAGAGAATGATCAAGAAGTAATTGAAGAATATGAGGAACCTTTGCTAACTAATCCTGATCGTGGCAATTTTATATTAGTGCATTTTAAAGGAGGTAAACGATTAACTACTGTTTATACATATGCGTGTATTGTGGATGATGTAGATGAAGATGAAGGGGAACTAAAAGTTACATGTCTCAAGTGCATGGATAACACCAAAATGCTATTTTCCGTACGAGAAAATGACACAAGTTATGTCTCTTTTGATGATGTGATAGGGGTGTTGAGAGAACCCACCCTATTTTTGAGAGGCGAGAGGATGTATTATAAGTTCCAAAAACCTTTAGATGTCTTCGAAAAACCTTAGCCTTACTCTTGTATTTTAAAAACTTAATAAAGATATTATGTGATTAGTTCATCTCATCGTTTGTTTTTATTTACCCCTTACAAAACTCATATCATTATTTTAACTATTAAGAATTTGTTTACAATAACCCCACTGTATCTTGATTGTTTACATTTCCCCCAGTCTTATTTATATGAATCATTTAGGAGCTAGTTTACAATTTTTACAAATACCCCCCAGTTGAGTAAACAACTTGGTATCATTTGTACACATTTTAAAATGATTGCATTTTAGATTCACACTACGAGAGAAGCGATAACTATACTAGATTCAGATTTGTGTGTTTCCATTTACCCCAAAATGTGTTTTTTTGTGAAAATGTCTAGGGCAATTGTAAACACCTATTTTTTTAACTTCCTGGTGGTGCAATATTATTAAATATTGTCTCAAAATTGGTATACACTCGCATTCAAAAACACTCCCAAAACTTATTGCTATGGTGACACAACTTGATAAAATATCAAAAATAAATGTGGAACAAAGTTGTTATTTTTTCACTTGCGTTTACAATTACCCTGGTTGACCCTACATATAATGATAGATAGGATTATACAAATATAAAGTAATCTTAAGATACATTTCGGGTCCGACCTGGGCCCAGCATCAGTTGAGTATCTTAATTAAAATAAATAGACATTGACATATATAATATAAAAGCACATGACATGACGCGAGTAATTAAATCTATCATGTCATGACATAAATGTATTTATTTATAAAAGCCGTGCCTTAAAACGAAGCGTATTATAAAAGGCAGCCAAATTATGAATTTCAGACAGAATTTGATAAAAATGCATGCTTTAGCTGCCTTTTATAAAACGCATCTTTGGTAATGTATTCTCGATAAATTTCATCATGATTGAGACATAAAAATGGCCAACCTGAAACGCGCTGTAAAATACAATTAAGTCAAAGCTATGAGAAAACCGGCCAAGTGCGAGTAGGACTCGCGCACGAAAGGTTCCGTACCATTATCTATAAAAATGGCAAAAAAAACATGTCTGTTGTATCGGAGCCTCCTTAAATATTTATTTTATTCTGTTTTCAACAAAAATACATCATCTGTGAAAATTTCAACTGCCTAACTATCACGGTTCATGAGATACAGCCTGGTGACCAGATGGACAGACAGACGGACAGAGGAGTCTTAGTAATAGGGTCCCGTTGGTTACCCTTTGGGTACGGAACCCTTAAAAGTAATGGTTATTGTAGAATAACGTTAAGAACATTGTACTACTTTGTCCATAATGGTGTGACTAAATAAATGTCTTTTTATTTTATTTATTTATTTATGAACCAATTTTAAAAATACTATGGGGCATACTATGGGGTCATTATAGTCGTGCTACGATAATGTGACGATACGTACTTACGAAACAAAATTGGTACTTTAAATGCTTCATGTACTTCTATTTTGGTTAAAAATTAAAACATGTGCTCTATTTTAAAAACTGAGGGGCCGATTACACAGAGTGCGTTTTGCTTTTCAAACAATCAAAACGCGCGTTCTCCTTTACCGCTGCGGTCTATGTGTGTAACGATCCAAACCGTCGCACGGTAGAACTTGGTAGTGATTGGCCAATATTATTTTACCATACTAAAAAACATGTCGTTATTAGAAGTTTTTTAAAGCAAACTATTACGAAAAATATGAATATATAAATCTATGGCGTCATTACGAGTTGTGACATTGTTATAGCATATACAAGTTGCAAAGTTGAGATGGACCACTAAGGGCAGCTACCAGAACCGTTATAGCTACAAGAAAACCTACTTGGGAGACCAACCCTTCCTTTTGTATTATTTTACTTCAGCATTTACAGATTTTGAAAAAAAATACTTTTATCGAGAAAACGGAAATGATTATTTTTCTTCGTATATCTAAACAAACCTCATTTATACAAAATGGGGGAGTTTGTTTGTTTTGAAGTCAAACCTGTATACTGCAGTACCATAGTAGTTAGTACATATCAATAGTCGTAAAGCAAAATTTAAACAGATAAATTTAATATGTCGTAAATACGACATAACTTTATCATTATTCAAATTTAATTACAACAGGAACAAGTCCCAAGTTTCCACAAAATAATAAACAGTGAGCGAATACAGGCAAATGGAAACAGTGGTGACTTTTGACTCCTCATACTATAAATAATATAAATATACTCTATGAATCCTGTTCATTTTAATTCCTATGAATGCAAAGGAGGATCATTTTTCATTTGAAAAAATTATATTTATATAAATTATATTAATATCAAAAAATTATATAATCGATCTACCCACAATTCTTGAAAATGTATTTAGAAATAGAAAATAGAAAATCGTTTATTTACAGTCACAATCACACACAACACAGAAAAAGAAGACATAAGACATGAAGAAAATTTAAAAATTTCAATAAAAAAATTAAAACAAAATAATTTAACACTAAGTAACACTTAAAATTATCACACATTGAAACAGAACAAAAACAGTACATGTACTTACGTGAGATCGTGACGGCAAAAAGGTTCTGACTCAGCATAGTTTTGCAGACGGATCTGCAACGCTGGTTATTCTGCCAGAACCAGCCGCGGTGAATGAGACTTCGCTGATTACTCTTAGTAGCAAAGCTTAGACAAAATTTATAACCATCCGCTTCTTTACGTGCGCTCTGTGTGGTCGGCTCTAAGACTTTGATATTGCAATGCTATCTTTGTAATGAGTATTGAATATTCACCGCCTCCATCTTATACGATATTTGTTGATTCTAGGTCTTTGTCCCACAGTTTCATGATAAGTGTTAGAGAGGTCCCTCAAAGGCTGCCCCGCCCCCCTCTTTGATTAATTCGGGGCCCCTCCTTAAGCCAGATTAAAAGTTCCTGAACGGTATTGAAGAATGCATGAGCATATTATGAATAATTAATTTAGGGTGACTGAAGGCGCTAAGGGATTTGAGTTTGTCTTTGTCTTGAGGTAAAGTGGATATCGGTATTAATTTATTAATACGTAACATCTGCATTTAAACTGCAAGAAAATATGAACCTTCCGAAGTTGGCAATCTATTGTTTTACTATTTATTTAAAAAGTATAACATAGCAGTTTAAAAACAAATGCGTTATACAATATAATATTATTAAAATAAGTAAATCAAACAATACTACACTATTACAAAAAACACCATAATTACAAAACAAATTACAAAATAAATTAAAACAACAATAAATTATACAAGACAATAATCAAAAAATATGCATAAATATTAATTTTATTAAACATATTAGCAAATCCTTTCAGTCACCACGCTCGCAAAACGCCAAACATTCATCAATCACAGTCATCAATCTGTCAGCAAATAAGTCACATTTTGGTACTGACGCCAACAGTGCATTGAGTGAAGTTCGCGTGCTCACAAGCGGAGACACATGTTGCGAGCAACAGTGCGCGCCGTGTGTTAACGATAATAAAAAAATCAAGACATGTTTGGTGTAGTATGGTGGATAAAGAATAAGTTTAATATAATTAAGTTACTTTGTAATACATAAAATACAAAGAAAGCGTTTTGTATATCCAACACTGTCAACCTGCTTGCCCTAAAAAGCGTGTATTTGTTCCCAAAGTACAACAATATCACCCCAATATATAAATGATATATCGTCCATGCAAAAAAAATAAGCTATTCCAATTTGTCAGAATATCAAAAAAAGTGTAAATTTAGACCTCTTTTCAATAATTATTTATCTCGAGTGAAATTCCTCCAATCGCATTTCCGATAAACCAAAATCTACCAAAAAGTCCCAAAATTTGTACACTAATTTATTTAACTTGGGACTTCCTTAAATAACCTCAAGGTTAATCCCCCTCAAAGTGTGCCATCTTTAGGTGTTTGTGACGTCTTGATGGCTTTAATTCTAATGAAACTTTGCACACATCTTTATATATGTGTCCCTTCCCCCCACATCGACCTCCAACCCATCACAAATATTGATTTTACAATTATCTTTTTCCGGAAGTTCCTACTTTTAATAAACTGGATGTTAAAATGAATTTGCGGAAGCCAGAAACTGGTGATAGCACTCATCCATACGAACAACTTTTAATGTAGCGCCAAAACACGAATTGCAAAAAAGAAAACAGCTGTTCCATAGAAAAGTTAAATAGCTATCCGACCAAAGTGTATGAAACAACAGATTTCTTTTTCTCGATTTCTCAATTTTTTTTCATGGAATATTGTTTGTATTGAAGTGTATGTCGCCAGTTTTCGACTTCCACAACTTCATCTTAACACCCTGTATTGTATAAAAGACAATTTTCACTTTGCGTGAATTTTTATGGATAGCGCTAGGTGGAAAATGGATCAATACAGATATTGTGCCTATGAGTACGTACAGTCGGCTGGAGTTAAAGCTCCCTATTTGTAAACGATTTTAAGGGATATCATGCTAGGTACGTACTTACGGTATAATTTGTTCATATTTACATATAGATATATACTCATAATTGTACTGCAACTTCGATGTCTTGCATTGTCTTGAAAACATATAACTGAAATATTGACTAGAAATGGCAGGGTAATTATACCCTTCTATTGTGGCGTGCTGGGTACAGTAATTGCACTGAGTAGATGATACACAACTTGGCACATATCGTGGGTAGGCAAGCAGGTTGTGACTTATCTTATCAGTATAATATTTAATAAGCATAAGTCTTTACGAGTATGGATATTGTGGCAGGCAAATTGTACAATTCGTCAGTTTACAAACGTCGTCGTCAATTTCTAAACACTCGCTGTTTGTAATGTGCCGTTCGGCAAAGAATAGTAGCGACAACGAGCGGGGCGAGGTGGAGCGTGTTAGGTTTACATGTAAATACATATTGTGAGCCGAGCGAAGCGGAGCGGAGCGAGGCGACCCTCAATAGTCCTAACATAATTCTACGATATGACGACGACGACGCAGATTGCAAAACAACGAGCGTTTAGAAACTGACGACGCCGCTTGTAAACTGACAAACTTTAATATTTGCCTGCGACATATAAGTAAAATTGAAGAACCAAGCTAAACTACGAGTACATACTCGTATATCGACGTGATGTCTGAAGCGTGTGCGTTGGGCCAGTAGTTTTACCAGATTCCTATGGTATCCCTTCGTTGTGTTGTGTTTTGAATTTTTGTTGGTTTCTCCACGAGTGGCGAAAACTAAGATACAACCACAATGATTACTCCAAATATACTACACGTCCAGCAATCCTTATAGTCAGACCAAGGCCCGTAGCACAGTGTTAAAACGCGCGCGTTGTGACTTAGTTGAATCACAAGTGCGAGGAGCGTGATACGATGTTTTTGCGATTAAACAGTACGTCACGCTCCTTGCACTTGTGATTCAACTAGTGGCGTCGCGCGCGTTTAAACACTATGCTACAAGCCCAAGACCCAACTAACTGACTGACAATTGACAAAACCTTTCACATAAACCAGTGGTAGGCTTCAGCCGTAGCTTGGCACCGGCATGTCATGTCATGAAGAAACCGTGCCGCCAAGTGACTCGTCGTGCATGTTCCGTCATGAGAAGCCGTATCGGGAAAATGGTTACAGGCAATTGCGTAATACCAACCTGTTACCGACTTACGAAGATTTTGTGGACGTCCCTGGACAGATTAATCACCTGCTTTCAGTCTCCCACGTTCTGATCAAGTGGTCTCATCAACGCCCAATGAATATGTATAAAGAGGGCATGTATTTAAACGCACAACAGAAAATACTAAAACTGCTATCGAAAATACTGACTTGCACACTAAAATACTAACTGTGCTCAAATCTTCGACCAACTTGGTCGAAGGCTCAAATAGGATTTCTAGGCTGTCATAAAAAAAATGGGTACCTGACTTACCGGCTCTATTCTGCGCTGAAGGGTTTCTGATGGCAAATTTAGTGTGCAAAATAGTATTTTTTATACTTGCGATTGATGGCACTTGATGAAACATAGAAAGCATCTCGATTTTGAACACAAACACTTATACTAGTTGTTTCATAACATAATTATATTTGTTGCACACTTCCCGTATATTAAAATAAAAACTATTCTGTATCCCCTGAAGATGGATTGATTTCCGAAACCGGTTGGGAAGTGTGCAATGAGAAGTGTGCAACAAATATAATTATGTTATGAAACAACTAGTACAAGTGTTTGTGTTCAAAATCAATAGTATTTTTGTTGTGCAAATAAAAATATCTCAAAAAAAAAAGGAAAATTCTTGTTTTTAATGTATTACGCAGATTTGAAATTGAATGACTAAAGAGGTTTTAAGGGCTAAAAACTCAAGGGCCTGTGACTTATACTTCAATTAAACATGAACGTAGCTAGTGGATTGTCCTATTTGTATAGGCATGTCATTTACAGGATATTTTAAATATTATTTCTTTGTTTTTGAGTGTTTAAAAACTTATTTAGATATATAAATATAATATACCGTCGCGACTTGAATCCCCGAGGGGATGTCAGAGGTGTTCTAAGTGTGAACTGTGAAATGCAAATCACAGTCACGTTTCACCGACGATTATTACGTCCCAACGTGATGGGTGGTGAGTCCTATCACCGTACACACTTTTTAGAACATGCAAGTTTCCTTACGATGTTTTCCTTCACCGTTCAGTAAGTGCTAAGTAAGAACAAATACTATGCACATAAATTTCGAAAAACTCAATGGTGCATGCCCGACTATAGATCGAACCTAGAGCTCAAGGTTGAGAGGACAGCGTTCTACACCTGAGCTAACGCCTTTTACTTAATTAACTATTGCTAGACATTACTCGTACATAGCTAAATATACAATGTGTAACAGAAAGGTGTAACCATATTTGAAGAGCTTATTCAGTCAATGGTATAGAACAACTTTTACTATGGAGCCAACCCTGAAATCTCAAAAAAAATCTGACTTTCCACACATTTCGGCCGAGCGGCATTGCATTTTTCTATGTAACAGTTAATTTTTTTTTTTTGAGATACAAGGGTTTGTCAATAGTAAAAGTTGTTGATTGAATAAGCTCTTCAAATATGGTTACACTTTTCTGTTACACGTTGTATATTAATGGAGAAAAAAACATGCAAGCCAAAGCTACAAAATCAAATTGTTTTGGTAAAAAGCTGTTACTGTTACTGTTACTGTTGTATCACCACCCTTTGTCAATCAACAACTTTGTAGTCGACAGGCGTTAAACTTGCGTTGTAGGAAAATAACATGGAATCTACAATGTCAGTGCTAATAATACAATTGATGTTAGCATAAAATACAAGTCCACTTTTATGAGAACTAAAAATTAAACCTTGGCAACAGCCGCAGTTAATTTTAGGAAATAAAATACATTATAAACTTTAGTGGCGACCCAGTTAAGGTCATAATACAAACAAAGAAGTGATCGAGACCGTGTCTCAAATTTTTAATATCTGTGTTCATAAAATTGAATTAAGAATATTTTAAAATATAAACTAACTTACACGAATTTAATACTACCCTTTGTTTTAGACTTTGTAAAAAATTGATTTTCATCGAAACTTGGCTTCAGTTTTTAACACGATTACTATACGTACTTCCATACTCTTATGAAATAAAAGGCAAAAGATACAACTGTAAATTATTTAACCTCTTTACTCAATCACTAAGTAAGGAATCAATGGCCAAAGAGAAGATCATCACTCGTGTCACGGTGTCAATGGCGGGCTACGTATTCGCTTACGAGATCACTTCTACATTTCTGGTGGCAAATTTATTGTGCAAAATGGCATTTTTGATCTGCAAATAAAAATATCTCATCACAAATAATGAAAAACTAAAAAGCGTAATAATCTATCAAAAAACAAAATGTTCCTTCGTTTAAAAAGTTGTTCCGGAAGTAACGTTCAAGTGCTGAACAAGCCCTTACGACATACAAATAAAGAAGTATCCACTTCAAAAAGTCTTGTAGTATACGGTGAACGGGATCACCTTGAAATGAAAAACAATTTGATATCACACTTGCGCCTTTTTCAAGTGTGTTAATTTAAATAGACTTTGATACTTATCTTTTTAATTAACTTGGCCCAGTCCGTTGAAACGTCAATGGCCCAGTAAATTTTGAGTTGTGCTTTTAGACAGACTATTCTAATACACTATGGGCACAGTATAACGTTATACCTAACGTATAACCTGGAGCATTTTGTACAGTCAGCAAAAAACCAATTATTTTATAAAAAATCACGTCTTTAAGTAATAGGGCTCTACTAGGTTCAACCGAGCGTATAAAAAGTGCTTAAAAAAATATTTTTTGCGCGTCCTATGTTGGTACTAACTTGAGTAAGCCAATTTTCTTAACAATTTTTTTGAAAAAGTTTGATCCACTTGGACGAAATTGATTCAGCATCGATTTTATAGAACATGATTGACTAATAAACGATTTAAAATCGACATCCCTAGCATAAGTATGAGTACTAAGCCCGAGGAATATTTTCAGGCTCCAGTGCTCAAACTTATACAAGGAATATCAATTTAATCGAAGATTGATTAATCATGTCCAAGAAAACGATGCTGAATCGATTTTTTTCAAATAAATCGATCTTCGATAAAATCAGGCTGACTCACGCTAGTACAAACATAGGACGCGAAAACCTTATTTTTTAAGAGTAGTTTCGCAGTCGGACTGTGACTTTTTCTAATTAATCGAAACAGAACACTTATCCAAAATTCACTCAATAGTTATTCAACAAAACCTCATTACCTATATGTTGTGTATATGCTGCCATCGCAAATTTTCCATTGGTTTCTTTAAAATTTACACTACATGAATCCCGTGATAAAGGTGGAAGAGCTGATGCCGGGCTCGACTGTGGAGGTACCACCATATTGCTTGGAGACCCCCTCGAAGTAATTCGGGGGAGAGTAAGAGGACAGCTCACAGGCAAAACACCAGGAGGCCCACCATGCCTGGGACCGATGGATGGCGGTATATCCATCCCTGATTGCCGGGCCTTATATGGAACAGACTGGTGACGAGCAGTGGCGTCACTGGTGCGAGGGTACCAGCACCGCGCTCACCAGCCCGCCTGCCAGCGTGTGTGAGTATGGGCAATTCTTCCAGGATGACCGCCGGGAGTGGCAAAGTCCTGGAAAGGCTTATGTCCAACAGTGGACGAACTAGGCTGATGGATGGATGGATGAATCCCCTGAGGTTGTCAGAGATGTTTCCAAGTATGGATTATGAAATACAAGTCACTGTCCACTTTCGCACACCCACGTTTCACCGACGATTATTACGTCCCAACGTGAAAAGCGGCGAGCCTTATCGCCGTAATTAGGCCACAAATACTATGCCATATAAATTCCGATCAGTTCATTAGTAAATGCACGCTCGGCAGGATTAGAACCCAGGTCCAAGATTGAAAGTCCCTCGTCCCACCAACTGAACCACCGCCCTTTAAAAAAAAAAATTTTGTTTATTAAGACACAAAGAGATTTTTTTGGTAATGCTTGAGCGTCTAAAAGTTGCAATGTACATATTGGAAACTCGGAAAGCAGTTGGAGCTAAAGTTAAAATTAAGTACACAATAAGAACTCCGAAGTCAGTTACCGCTACGCAATTTAAATCTTAAGTGGATTTAAGGAGATTAATTTGACTTTTTGTTGAATTTCGATGAAACTTCGGTCTTCTTATGGCTGACTACACATTATTTTAACTTCTTTCATGACTTGCCTTTTTTGTCCGCAACATTTTTTTAGGACGTTTCAAGTTCATTTCTATGTTTTAAAGACAATGTTGTCCAAGAAATACGATTTAAATTTTAAAATTTCAAGCGAACGTCGTAAATTCAACTCGGGTTTAGGAAATGTAGCTGAAAAATACTATTCAAAACTAATCACAAACTATAAAATACTACAGAAAAAGTTAACAATTAACAATATTCATTGTATATGTTTTTATTGCGAAATCCATCGCTTTGAATACTCTAATTATTATTAGAATTCATTTCAAACCAGAAATCGATCAGAAACAAATTTAAAAGCAAATTCTTCGGGCCAGGATTTGAACCTGCGACCTCCTGCTTACATGACAGGCGCTCTTCCAACTACGCTATCGAGGTTCGTATCTGGAACGACGAATTTTTCCACCATATCTGTACACCGAATTTTTGTAACCACTTGATAAACCAGCTTGTAATTCATGTAATGTACATACTGAACGCTCACAAAGGCGTTCAGTATGTGCATTATAAGCTGAAATATCAAGTAGTTACAAAAATTCGGTGCACACTATTGTTGAAAAATTTGTCGTTCCAGATACGAACCTCGGTAGCGTGCCTATCATGTAAGCAGGAGGTCGCAGGTTCAAATCCTGGCCAGAGGAATTTTGTCAAAAATATTTGACATTTTTAATTTGTTTCTGATTGATTTCTAATTTGTAATGCATCCTAATTATGATATCCATTTTCCTAGATTTCTAATATATCTCTGCACTGACTGACGTGCTAAATTTCAATTAAATCTCCCAGTTGTTCTTGATTATAGGGCTTACCGCTCACCGCCCATCATGTTTGGGCCATAATAGTCGTCAGTGAAAAGCGGGTGTACCAACTGTAAAACATGTCTTGCATTTCACAGTTCACACTCGGGAACACCTCTGCTGACACCCGTGATGTCGTGACGGACAAGCAGAAACTGAAGCGTATATTAAAGGGTTTTTATTTTTTTACGGAACCCAAAAACGCAAGCTCTATAATAAAAGGAAAAGGTCTCTATAATTATTGAATTAACATTATAAGTCTTTGTACACATATTTCAGAAAACACGAGAGGTATTTCAAGTTCATAAATTATAGCCTTCAGCAAAGCCGTAATATAAAACACCTTTATAGCTGGAAAGCATTTCCGCGTGTCATCATGAACGACTGAAACAAGGCTCGTCTAGGTAAGCAGAGCATACCCTGTGGATGGTACATTTGTGCCATAAAATAGGCGAGTTAATGTTGCGTGAGGTTCACCAAGCCAGAAACTATGAGCGTTTTTTTTTTAGTGTTAAATAAGATTCATAGATGGCACTGTCGTATCCTTTAGCAACAGAATCAAAGACAAAATTTGAGCAAAATTTGCACCGATTCCAAACAAACGAAAAACCACTTTGACATTGATTGCTACGAAACACATTTTATCTATCGTGACATGGACAGCGCCATCTGGAGGAAAACAAAACAAAAAAAAACAACGAGAAAAACGCTCATTGGTGCATTGTTTTAGGTGCCGACTATAGAGTATACTAAATAACGGGAACCCTGCAATGACAAACAGTGACATCAAAAAAATTATTGCCAGTAAAAATATATCTTGTAGTGATACCAGTTTATAATTAACAATTTGTTGCAGAGCCATCTTTTGGGGTGTTTAGTAATTAAAAACTTAGTGCTGGCTCCATATAAATAGAATTTGTACTTAGTGAAATGACTCTGGTGCCGACTACACAGAGCGTCAAATAATAGAACGCGCGTTCTTGCGGTCTCTGTATGTAAAAATCTAAACTATGACCGTCGCGTCGTCTAGATTACAGTAACCCGCAGACCACTAATCGCGGCTATGTGTGGTCACCGTCTAAAACGAGGTGCACTCACACATGTTACAACGACAAACATTTTTAACGGACACTGATTAGAGTCAAATTTTGTCTGGCACAATATATTCACAGGCACAACTTGGTTGTCATTGGTGTCGATTTGGCGTAACCCGACTCAACTTATTTGACAGGACTAACCTTATTTTAAGCGTCCTGTATTTTTTTTGTATCGGGAAGACAAAGACAGAACGCTCAAAATAAGGTTAGTCCTGTCAAATTGTGTTGCGCCGAATCGACACCATTATAACTCAAAAACTATAACTAACAAAATGCAGTAGCGTTTAAGCCGAGTTCTTTAAGACCAGAAAAACAAATAGACTGCCATAATATAGTCACCTATCATACGCTATGGTCCTGCTAGTGCCACCGCTCCCGCTACCTCCACAACTCATAGCAGAGACACTCGTTTTGCCGTCAGTCCCCTACAGGTCATAAATCCACGCCTATTTAATGAGTTTCCTCCGTCGTTAAGCCTCTCTCCCCCGCAATAACGCAGCGCTATCATCGCCCGACATTATCTGAACACTGAAACATATGTGACGAGACACCCAGACGCTGAAAAACTTAGGACTGACAATTTACGGTTCGACAGGGGTCCTGTAGCCAAGAGTATACTTATTAAAACAATCAGTAAAAAACAATGACAGAAAGAAATATCTATGTTTGAACACTTGGCGATTTATTCATCGCAAAGTATAGAAACGCAGAAATAGATATAATATGATATAATGTTAATTAATATAATGTTAATCAGTAAAACCTTTTTTTACTTTCCTTGTGTTTATGTTTTGTAGCAATGTGCAGCGGATTAACCGGGGTATGAAGTAGTTACTGTAAACAAACAAAGAAATTAAAGAACATAGAACAATAACATAGAACAACTGTATTGATAATGTGCATTACAAGTCAAATTTCAATTTTTGTACACTTTTCGCTTAAAAGTAAATTATAACATTAATAGTACAATAGTACACTGTACGATCAATCAAAAATAAATAAAAATAAATTAATTCAAATAATAATAATTAAAAATTGTATTAAAATTAATTCATAAATTAAAGTCTTAGCTAAAAGAATGGAACAATCAATTTTTTTTCCTGGGATCCTAACAACTAGATTCATAAGCAACATGAAAATTTTCAATCAAAAGTTTTGGTAAAATTTTCCACGAGACTAACATGTTACAGAAATAATTTTCCTGTTTCCTGTATAAAACGAAAATCAAAAAAGCTTTCCTTATTTACCTGAACGATAACGTTAAGAACGGGATAAAATCTTTTATCTGCCGCTGAAAGGGATGTTTATGCCATAATGCCAGAGAAAAAAATTACCTAATTACCGCGAATCTTCCCCAAGGCAAGAAAACCTTTCCACTTCAAAGAGAGGACGCAAACATTTTAAAATTGAAAAAGAAGCAGTTTCATATTGATCCACGAAATTAAAAAGCTATGAAAAATGTTATTTTTACATAGGAAAGGCGTTTTTTTCTGAGAATTCAGTCTTTATTTGTAGCAGCAGTGGTAGCTCAGGGGTAGAACGCTGGCCTCTCAATTTTGAGATCCAGGTTCGATCCCCGGTCAGGCATGCACCAAAAAGGTTTTCGTAATTTATGCATAGTATTTATTCTTACTTACCACTTGCTGTATGGTAAAGGAAAACATCGTAGGAAACCTGCATGCCCTAAAAGCGTGTATTTGTGCCCGAAGTACGGCGATAAGGCTCACCACCCATCACGTTGGGACATAATAATTGTCGGTAAAGCGCGGGTGTACCGAGTGTGGATTGTGATTTGCGTTTCACAGTTCACACTTGGAACACCTCTGAACCCCCTCAGAGATAAATGACATGACTAAACGGAAAACTCACTTAAAAATCTGTGTATGTATAAGACACAAGCTTTTTACTTGCCTTTACTTCTTTAAAGAAAAAAGTTAGGGCGTCTCTGAGGGCTAATTTCACCACTGTAACTAAACACGATAATTTCACGCTAAACTCAGTTTACACACTTAACTGAGTTTACACAATCTCACCAACATGAACTGAACGCTGCTTAAGCTGAACGGAGTTTTAAAGCTGAACGCCCGATTTTGGCCGGTTAAGCTCGTAAAGTGAGTTCAGAGAGCCTGCCTTCGGTGGACTGTCCTGCGGGTAATTTTTGCTACATGAGCGACCCAAATCGGCGACTTCAGCCATCAAACATGTGGCACACCACTGTGATTGGGCCAAAGACTGAGTTTACGTAAATGAGTTCGAAATGTGGCGGTGAAATCTGTTTGACTAAAATGAGATCTAGTTGAACATTTGAACTCAGTTTAAGCAAAACTTAGTTCCATTGAACTCGGTTCTCAAAGCGAACGGTGAAATTGGCCCTAAGTCGGTCTTGGTACTGTAAGCGCTTGCTAGTTTACTAACAAGGCTTTTAAACTTATTTTGATGACGAAACTTAATAAAAACGACCAGTTTTTCTTCTTTCGCAGCTCTCTTATGTATAAAATAATTTCTTAATACGTAAACGTTGGGGCGAATGCAATAAATAAATTGATGCATGAATTTTAGTTTAACTAAGTCACTGACAATATTATTGCTCTGCAAATGATCTCTCTACACTCCTTACATTGCATGCGTTTTCGTTTTAAGGGGCTGCACAATGCTAAAATTCAGTCCTGCTCTATCGCTTTTGTTTTTTAATTGTCCATCCTCTTCTAATCAGAGGCCACGTAAGCAAAACTTCAGTTATTTTGAAATCGCGACTACATTAACTATAATTTCTTTATGTAGTATATATGGTTTTTTCTAGTTACAATCTACGTGTGCTGGTTTCGTTTCAATCGGTTTTGAAATATGGAAACTCAATCACTTTTTTCGTGAAATTCATGCTTTTTTGAAAGTATTATAATAAAAAGAAGATTGAAAGTATGTTTATTTAACGTATTATTTTAAAATTATATATATTTAACCTAAAATTATAAAAATTTAAAGAATTCTTCAGGCAGAACATATAGTCCAATATTTAAAATTTTTTTATTCTAACTTTATACAGAAAGGCTTGAGAGTTTACACTATTACAATACGACATACAAAAAAGTGGCATTTTGAACCAACCTAATATGCACAAAATAATGAAGATCAACATCAAGAGTCAGACATCCTATCAACAGAGCTTCAACACCTAGAAATTTACCGTTTCAGGGTCATTTGAACAATGTTCTGTTTTAATCCACTAATTAAATGAATTAGTCATAAAGGGTTAAGAAGCCGGCGGAGCAATCCTAATTCATACAAACGAAATACCAAAACCATTTGTAAATTATAGAAATTTTTAGAATAGTGTGTGTATATTCCAATTGTATTACAGAATATGTAGGTTCCTAAATATATATTTTGAAAGGACACTTATTTGAAGACGTCATATAAGCAATTTAAAATTTCTATAGAAAGCTTATTTTTATTTCATGTTTAAATCAGTGTTCTTAATTAATGTCTATTTGGGAACCTAGATATTCTGTAATGCAATCGGAATAAATACACACTACCATTAAAAAACTATGATTTGCAAATGGTTTTGGTATTGCGTTTGCATGAACTAGTATTACCCCACCGGCCTCTTAAGTGTCATACGTAAAATAAGACGAAACATCAATAATCACCAGTTTTAGAGTCAAAGCCATTTAACATAATGCCTTGTACAGACTAAGCCGCACCGATCTGCTTGTTATTCAACGCTCTCAGCTCATGCAGCGGCTTTAGGCGATGAAAGGCTATCTTGGACCCAGTCAAAGGGATTCACAGCCGAAGTCTGATGAAGATGTAGATGCAGCGTAATAGCTCGTTTTCAATCGAGTTCTGTTCGGAGAATTTGAACTTGAATGCTGAACGACCATGAAATTTGGAAGTTATTGGTTTCAAAGTAAAGGAAGACGTACTTAAAGTTAAGAGTTAACTTATTTTTGTAAAAAAAAACATATATTTTAACTACAAATTGGCAAGAAAAGATAGGGATTTTCTTCAAAAAGTATCAAATATTTTTACCTGCTTGTTAATTAAATAAAGATAACTGTATTACTGAATAGAGCATCAGATTTTAAAAAGGACAGTTGATCCAAGTTTGGACTGCCACTGTAACAAACGTTGTTTATGTCCCAACGTGAGCTTTATTCTCGTACATTGGGAATAAAGCGTCACGTTGGGACAAAAAATTTAATATTATTGGTACATGTTTAACCGGTTTCAATCCTATCAAGTCTTTTCAGGTTTACTAAGTGTGTGCTTAAGATTTCTTAAATCAAAAGATAAAAAGCTTTTCACAAGAAATTTTGTTAAGTTGTAAACTGTTTTGAAAGACACAACCTCAGAAAATAAATTGCACTAATTTGTGCACCTTACTGCGACCACCCCATTCATTTGCAAGCCATTGCACAGCGATTTACGTTAGGGATGTGCGTACACTAGGTAACGTAATGAGCGTTTTTCCTTGTGTCAAATTTAGTGTCAAATAAGATGCCTAGATGGCACTGTCGTACTTTAGAAATAGAGTCGAAGACGAAATTGCAATTTGATACTTATAAACCCAACAAAAATACTCGAAAATACTTATTGTTATTATTAATTGTTATTTTTGTTGTATTTGTAAGTATCAAATTGAATGAATAGATTATTATAGCTAAATATAAATATTTCATTCAAATTTAAAACTAAAAACTTTTGGTTTTGAAATTGATTGCTACGAGACATAATTTCCTGAAATATAATTAACTAAGCCTCGCAGAATTTTAAATTAATATTTCTTAATATAAAGTCAACTTTAATACAATAAAAATCGGGAGATGTCGTGGGACACCCTAGGTGGGACGAAGTTCCTTTCGATACTAAATCTACTTATCTACTACTCTCGTCATGAAGGGTAAAAAGCTACATGAATAAAGGAGATAGACTCTATTGTAATTCACCTTACCCGTATGGCTTTGTCCCCTTCAGGCAAGAGTTTCGCCGGGAATTAGGATCGGTTTACGCACATTATTTGATAATTATATTGTATTTATAGTTTCTTTTTTATTATCTTTATATAAATAAACCATATATTTTTACAATCAGCTCTATAATACCTACAATTTGATACCCATTTTTATTTAAAAAAAAATATTTTTATTATTTATTTTACTGTGCTCTTATATTTCTCATTTGTGATTTTAAAAAAATGGTTATATTTTTCCTATAATTGGCCAGATATGATCTATAATTGACATTTTTTTCACATTTTTTGGTTCACCAGTTTCTTTTTTGTTTTGGAAATGTTTTTCATTTCAAGCTTTAATTTTTTTTTAATCTTGTTAGAAAATGAAAGCTATTTTTGCGCCAAATTTTAAGTTTTTATCTTTAACGGTGCTAAAGTTATGAGGCTGTGACATACGGACGGACGGACGGACAACGGAGTCTCACTATTAAGGTTCCTTTTGTGTCTTTTAAGTATTACGGGACGTAATATATTATGACCAAAGATATTGTTTTAGTGCAAACCACAAAATATGCTGAACAAAAAAATTATTTCAATCAAACATATTGCAATTTACTTAAAATAAAATCTTGGGACAACCCTACTGCCGCACTGAAGCGCAAGCATTGGCTTTTTTATCCCTATTATTTGCTTCTCCTTCTCATGAAAGCGCATCTTCTTTGAACTCTCGTTGAATTATTTAATCATTTAATAGAATTACGGTGCCTTTGGATGCAGCCCCTATCTATTGCGATGTTAACTTCGCTTTTCCCATAATTGGCTCGTTGGGAAAATATTTATCATTAACTTTGTAACGATTCCCTTTTGAAAGCCCGGTCGGTTATATTCATTTTCTGAAAGGGAAGGTAGTGTGCGTGATATTTCGTTTTACGTTTTCTTTCATTCATTCGGATTCTCCTAGGAATAGCCCAAAGCAATTTGATGTTCTTAGAACATTGATGTATAATTGTTCTGAGTCTTAGAAAGTCTATTTAGGAGGCATCGCAACGCGCAAACCTCCATACAAATGCTGTCACCACATTGTGGGGTGTCTATGGAATGTTATTATAATATTTTAGGCTGAGTCCATTAACATTATCTAAATCTATGTTTAAGTAGAACTAAAAATCATGAAATTTGAGTCGTTTATATATACGTATAGTTGTTAATATCTAATACAATAAGTAGAACCTGTTAATATTTTAACAACAAACCCCTAAAATACGAAAATTTTACGGTTTTCTGCCAAAAGTGTAGCCGAATTAGATAAAATCAAAAACTAATACGGATCAAACATCGAAAATTTTATCTAGATTTATAATAACCAAAAATGATAAGACTTTTACCTACGACAAATACAAATTTGGGCAAATGCGGGTCGGACTCGCGCACAAAGTGTTCTATACCACCACACAATACGGGTGTGGAACTCTTAAAATATTATGGTAAATAACAACAACATGTATAGATGCCAAAGACGACAAAAATAAGCCGCTAAAATGGTAGCGCCTGGCAAATATTTCGCGTCTCCTATATAGTATAGAACCCTAATATTTTAACCGTTATACTTTTCTGCAATGTTTACATGATTACCTATACCATGATTTTTTTTCATACTTTTCGGTTGTCTCGTTTCAGAAATAAGTAAACCTCCTTGACTTTTTTTTTTACTTTCTGTTTGCTGTAATAAAAGTCATAGTAAAATGTATTCCGTGATAATTTCAATTAACCTATAACGGCTGAAGCTGTTGACCCATGTGACAGGCGGACGGACGGACAGAGATTGGAGCCTTAGTATTAGGGTCCCGTTTGGCACCCTTCGGGTACGGAACCCTAAAAATATCAACATCGTCACGACATGAATCCCTGAGGAGATAATAAAGATATTTCTGAGTATGTCTTTATGTCATACTCATATAAATAAGTAGGTTTTATATTTTTTTAATATCTTAATACTATTTACTTTTAAAGCTAGTTAAGACTATAAATTAACGTCTAAATTTCTTTAAGAGTGCAATTGCTAAGTGTATCAAAATGTATTTATTTATATTATTGCGAAAACAAACAGTCACACAGAAACACAATACAGTAAGTTATCTTAACAATTAAATCAACCTACAGTTTTCCGAATTTACATTAGTGTGATACAAATTTTAAAACAAAATGATCTAACTTAAGCAAAGCAAAAGAATAATAACACAATAACTTATATTAGTGCCTGAAACATTTTCTTTTTGAATGTATTCAATGTGTTACAGAAAATATCAAACATCAACCATCCTGTTGTTTTAAAGTTTACATGTACGTCTGAAAAAACGATAAATAAATAATTTAATAAATTATTAAAAATAAATAATTAAAGCGTTATTAGTAGTCATTACTTATTATGCATCACAAATAAAATGTTATTACTCTCGTCAACTAATTGCTTTAAGAACCTGTATTTATACATTTTATGGTATTTGTTTACTTACTGATGTTTTACGGCCTTCAAAATTTTATTAGTCCCAATATTAGGACTTCGAAGCACCATTAGAGCGACCACTAATTGTAGAAATGGGGGACATAGGGACAAATTGGGTGTTTTAGGGTGACAATAAATTGATATGGGCCGAGGAAATTACCATACGGCCCTGAACGTATTTCACAATCGGTTTAATTACCAATGCTCGATGGGTGCCAAGTGACGATAATGGCTATTCACCCCAATAAAAAGTCTACGTGATATTTGGTTGGCGTTTCCTTCGGTTGTGATTTTATTTTTTAAATTTTCTATTATGCGTGTCAACATTAATAAAATAGCCAAAATTTGTAATATTTTAGACAAAATTTCAAATTATCCGCACAGAACGGTACATCAAAATAATTATATCGAAATTAACCAATACCTGCATATTCCAAATTATTGGCAAACAACCGATAATTACGTTTCTGAAACAGTTATTTCTGACATATTTCTATGCCAACAATTTAATATTCGAACATGAATTTACACGAATATATCTAATAAAGCTGTTATGCTAATTATTTAATTACTCGGTCCGAAATAACACTCCAGATTCTACAGACAAGCTAATTATAATTAGGCTTTTTCGTTAAAGCCTGCCTAAAATCTAAACGAGCCAGCTATTTTGCACAAAACGAGGGGCCGCGCGGGGCAACAGAAAATTGGGGTTATTTTCCAGTAACTATAAATTAATTTCGGCGCAGGACAGTGCAGTTAAGCCGCCATACATTTTAATTGCTTCCATTATCAGCTATTCTGCAAAATGGCGTGATGACAATGGATCCCTCTGCATGAGGTGTTAGGCTGGAGGCTTGGAGAGGTAATTTGTAAGCACAATAGAGTGCCAATCCATTTAGGTTTATTTTTAGACACATTGTTCTAGGAACTCCTTGCCTTCCTTTCTAGCAATGTGAGGGCAGATTACTTATAAGCAGAGCTCGGAATTAGGTAGTTTGATTTTTTAATTTGGAACTGAATGTTGATATTAATATGGATATACAAAGCACGTAACTTATTGATTTTAGTACCCGAGTAATTAAAATACGGCTCACACACAACGTCAAGCTTGATAACAATATTATACTAACATATCAAGTGGGGGGGGGGCAGGGCTGGTGTCACACTCTAGTTAATAAATAAAACATGAAAATTAAGACAGGGATGTTTCGTTATAACAAGGGTCAATCAGTTTAAACAGTTTCAATACACAATAAAACAAAGCCAGGTCAAAAATTTTAAACATAATGTATCACTGCACACGGAGATGCACACTCTTAGCACCGACATACGATACTGAGCCAAATCCCGGGCATATCCATATTACCATCATCATGGCACAAGTACATAAATCATACTACTTAAATCCGACTTCTTCTTATTAGTAATTATTTTGATTCTTCTGACATTAGCTACGTTGCAAAATTTACTTTAGAATGTTGACTTACCTATGAAACATTTAAGAGGTACGCTTGTCTGAGAAATAACCACCTTTCATATCTCTCCAGTTTCTCCTCTCCACAATCGATAAAACATCTCAGTACGCCATGACATTATATTTTTTTGTATTTGGTCAAAGTATTACGCATATATATATATTAGGGTAAAAGTGTAACACAAAAAACATTTATCTCAAAATCGCATCAAAAATTTTCAAATTTTGTGTATTATAGCAAATGAAGCAGAGCCCTGTTTACAAATGGTTGAACATCATTCATATCTCTGTTTGTACACGTGACGTTTCACAAGAAGTTAATTTACACAATATGCTAATTCATCTGAGGAGGTTTTGATGTTTCGTTCCGTTGAATATGATGTCAACCGGAAAAGGGATAGTATTTTGTAAACAAATTTAGTATGGCAAAAGTGCCTATAATGTGCCCAAAATATAATATGTTATATAAAAAATATTGGTGTTCGAGAAGCTTTAGATTAACTTTTTTATTATTATTCCTTATAAATTATGCGAGTCTTTCCTTGGTAGTAAATCCCAAGTTTTCTTTTAAGCAGTATATTCCACGCCTGATGGAAAGGGTCTTTGAGACTTAGAGCGTAGGCGTAATTTTTCCGTAGAAAGTTTTGAGAATGACGACTGGCAATTGTCTATCATGATTATTCCTATATTTTTATTTTATACAAGTTTTTTTTAATAAAATTTTATTAAACCCTGCCTTTGTTATTTCACCGTGTATTTCCCTATATTATTATTTATTACATAAAACTATTACCTATACACACAGAATATTTAATTACTTATATTACATTAAAACCGACCTGTAATAAGTGTATCTGTTATATCTACATTACATAAATAAATATATTTCATTTCATTTCGATTTTTATGTTTACTTTAAATAAAAATATTCTAAGTAAATACAAAATATAGGCACATTACATCCATATCCAAAACACATAGTAAACAATGATAAATACGTGAAACAAAGAAGGCCGCTTAGAGAAAAGATTAATGTTTTTGTTGCAGTTTAATTGTTTTCAGGTCCAAGCCAACAAAGCAAAAGCCAATCCTCATTTTCTCATTACAAATCCTCTTTGCCTTCTATTTGCTTTATTTAACTCACTACAAAGCTCTAAAAGAAATTAAGGTCCTTTCTACTACCAAGCCTGGTTTTTCCCGGAAAAGGGATAAAAACATAATAATATTTCCAAATGTTTTCCTTTCTCACTGGGGATGATTACGACAATATTTTCACAGCTTGAGGTCAATATATCATAAGAGGAAAAAACGAGTTTTCAGGAAAAACATAATAATAAACAGGGTAAATAAAATCATAGCAGTTTTCTAACAAACGTCTACCAGGCGCCAACACCCCAGTAATTTAGCTGACCACCCCTCTACTAATAAAATCCTATGATTGTCCTCTTCCACCTTTTATTACACTTTTATTTTCTTAATAAATTTCATTATTTATTATTTCCTTGCCTAATAATATGAAAGGACTTGAACGTCTCCGTAATTCGGCAAAGCGGAAGAACTTGATAAAGCGAATTGGTTTATCTCTCTTATCTTTTGTCGCTATCCGAAGTGTGTCACAGGATGAACCCTTTGGTTCAGGGAATGGAGGAGTAAGGAAGATAAAATGTTCCTTAACGGACATTAAAGGAGTGGTTCGTGAAAGAAAGCCGTAAAAAGGCTGCGTCTTGTGGGCCCAGTGGGACCTCGGCTGCGCAATGCTCGCTGAGCCAAATTAATGTATAGACTTAGGAATGTGCTGCATGTAATTAAGAGATATTTTTATTAAGTTATTATATACAGACTATTAAGTACAAAGAACTTTTAACTATAAATACTACACAACTACAAGATTTTGAATGCATTGTATTTGTCATGGCACATGTAGTTAATTATTGCAACCTAATAGTAACAGTGGTGTTCATAAAGAAATAAGAAGCCAAGTTGGCTGCTATATGCATGATATTTCTTACTTTTAAGAGGCGTCATTATGCGCTAACCTCCATACAATCGCTGTCACCACATTGTGGAGTGTCTATGGAATGTTATTATAATATTTTAGGCTGAGTCCATTAAAATTACCTAGATCTATGTTTAATTGGAACTAAAAACCGTAAAATTTGAGTACTATCTTAACAACAAACCCCTAAAATACGTAAATTTAACGTATACGTATTTTTTTAGGTAAAATCAAAAAACTAATACGGGTCAAACATTGAAAATGTTATCTAGATAACGAAAAATAATGTTTGAAAACGTCCACCGTCTTGCCAAAACTGGTTTCTCAAGAAAAAAGTTTTCAATTTTGCGCGGGCGACGAAATCGGATCGATTGTATTTGTCCTCGCAAGTTTCATGGAGCGTGCACCTTATGACGAAATTCAACAATATGACATTTTACCACGCCCACAACGGAGTTGATCGCGTCATGACGACCATTATATTCAATTTAGCAAAAATCAAATTCAAAATTTATCATTACTGCATCGTAATGTACCCTCAAGAGGATTTTTGGTTTTACTAAGTTTTGAGATATTATACCGATACTCACCCTGTTTTTGCTGTTTTTACGGGAGGATGGTAGAGAAATGTGATTTTACTGTATAAAAACAGTGTTTTTCGGAAAAAGAAACTCTAGCCCTGAAGTTAAAAATATTTGACAAAATTTGATGTAAGATTTGTCGAAAAATTTAGCGAAAATGTGTAAAATTGTGATTAAAAAAAAGTTTTTGCTGAAACTTTCTATCAAATCATGTTTACCTACCATTATTAATCAAAAGTTGGTTCTTTTTTTACCTAATAAAGGAATAGCGATTGAACATTGCAGATAATATTCTACAACCTGCGCCAACATGTACCTAAGCAACGTTTAATCCAGGTAAACGTTTAATACGTAAGTTATATAGGTTATTAACTTATTACTTATCAGTTGTTAGTTTTTTAGCGAGCCGGTTCTAACAGAGCCTAACTCTACGTTGTGAATCCTTACAGATATCAGTTCGTACGGGACCCTCTTTAGAAAGGTAGTTAAAACAATTCAACCATGAAATTTTATCGGCAGAATTAATCTACAAAAGTTTCCCTAGCTTGCCCTTTTGTTTCTTTAGAGGTACCTACAATAAAATTTATTCTCCATCTTAATCGAAAATAGATAATGTCAAGGGACTTGAGAGTGCCCTGGGTCTCGTAGGTTCTCGTCTTTCCGGCTTATCTGTGATATTCTTCTGGGAGGTAATTAGGGAATTAATTTGAGATATTGGATATTTCTGTAATCGATGATGATTGATAGCGAGCTCGGAAAATAGATGATGCTACCATAGCGTTGTTTTGGTTCTACCTCCACATGTTTTTGTTTTATCTTGAGTTCTAGGGTGTTAATTAAATGACAGTAAACTTTCTAGACTTTTTTTTTATAGCATTTGACCTATCTTTGTCTACAGGTCAGTTTGTAAAAGTTTAACGTGGAGAAGATAGTTTTCTGTCATTCTAACTTGTTCGGGTGTCATGGTATTTATTTTTTCTCTTGTATTTATATAATTTTAAACTTTATACTAGGTTTATTTATGAAATTTTTTTTTGTTAATAAAGTAATAAATACATGCAAAAAACATTTATAAACGTTCAGTTTTAAAATTATTTATTTCACAAAAAAAGCAACGGCAACCCAGAAATCGAATTCTATCCGAAATCGAAACTGTTATCCCCAAGATTATATAGGCAACGAATAATATACTTACTTCAGATAAAACCCACACAGTTCATTGATACTATCTGAATGAGTGAAAGGATGGTGAAAGGTGTTTGATGTTCTCAAACTGTATTTGTTTGTATTTTGTCAAAAATTTGCTTGACATTTTGACACAAAATACTTCAAATCTCAAATATTTAAACTAACTACGATAAAGATAAAAGGTGTTTTGAGGCAAAAAAAAAAATAAACTCTTCGTAGTCCCACACTCCATGTATAAAGCAATAAAGATATTTTATTTCACCTGTATTCCGGTCTACTAGTAATTCATTAGAACAAGTAGCTCACCCCGAACTGTGACCTCGCGATGTACCTCTTACAACCCCATATCTCAGCAATCCTTTGTTGACCGATTTGGCTCATGTTCGAATTTAAACATTCTTTTTGTCTCATTTACTTGCCTACCAAATTTCATGACGGTCCGATCAACGATACTTGAGTTATCGTCGGACAAACATTCATACATAAATACAAACAAACGGACTGTTCAAGCAGACTCGGAGAACTTCGCTCACTCATTCAATAACGTAAAATATTCAAGGTAAATGATTTATCAAGGAAATCATTTCTCCTCCATCATAGATAATTTTATTTTCAAGAAAACACTGAACACTTCTCTGATCTAGTGATTCAAACCTAGCGAATTCACATTTCATATTGGCCCATTGTTCGGTTTATGTGCTTCGGAAGACACGTCAATCTGTCTGACATATTTGTACCCGATAGGACTCACCAATCGTCGGTAAAACAAAGGTGAACGAGTTTTGACTATGACTTACATTTTGCATTTCACAGTTCATACTAGAAAAACAACTCTAGGTATTATGACGTGACAATGTAAGTATTTTCCAAAAAACAATCAATTATTTATACCTTTACTTTCAAATTATGAAAATAAGTCGTGGTAGATATTTTTTATTGCTAACCCCGCCTTTGTACAATATTTGTACTTTGTATTTTGTATTTTGTTTTATTTACTGTACGAATAAGTGTTTATTCATTCATTTATTAATAACATCACATTTTTTTGTTCGGATATCGGTTTTATGAGACAACAACATGCGTTTTCTTAGGATAAGACAAGGATAAGAATACAAAATTATTAAAACTTGCACTGATACGCTCGTATCAAAATATTTTGAAAAACCTTTTTAACTTTTTTAGCTCCTGCACTTATGTATGGTAGTGAATACCCTTACTGTATTTATTGGTGCCCTAACTGTATCGGTGAAGCGATTAGCATGTTAAGAGCGTTTTTTTTCGCAGCCTGATTGTGAAAAACCTGTTCTAATTAATCGAAAATGAACACTGAAATTCTAAATTCACTCAATAGTTATTCAACAAAACCTTATTACCTGTGTAGTGTGTATTGGGTATGTTGCAATCGCGAAGTTTCCATTGGTTTCTGTAAATTAGAAGTTCAACAAATTTGAATTTAAATAATTTTGAATATAAATAATTTTTACAATCCGGCTGCGAAACAACTCTTAACACGACGCATTGAAAATGTTGGCGGCACGGATCTCAATATTTCTCAGCCATTACAAAACATTTGGAACTGATATTTATGTACCTATTTCATTTATCATGTCTTTGACATCATTTTTGTAATTGCTTTTCTTAATTGTTTAACTTTTACAGCAGAGAATAAAATCTCTTTAAAACCAGAGATTTTTGTATGGATATTTGTATAGAGTCAGTTCCCCTCACTCCGCTCCTTTAAGGCACCAATTTGAGATTAAAAGTTTACTAATTCCTCCCTTAACATAATTATGTGATGTTAAAATCGTTTACAAAATATTTAAGAATCCGAATATAGTCTTAAAAATCGCAGTACAACAAATGAACTTACTGCGGTCAAGTTAAAAGCCTAAATCAGGGCGAGTGCAAAATTTTAATCGCACGGTTAAGTGGTTGTCAAAATTAAAGTCATTACGCAGCAACATGGCCGCTAAGGGAGTGGCGGCGGCGGTGGCGGCGGCGGTCGGCAACGGCGCGCGAGCTTTTTGTAATTTCAGTGACAAATGAACAGCATCGCGGTGAGCGGCAACCGTGGCGTGCTGGGATTTCAGAGAGTTGATTTTCATGCATAGAGCAAGTTGGGGCAGAATGGATGCTTTTTTTCTGATATGTAAATTTATCTCTATCCACGTCATCGTAGCGCAAATACTGATGTGTGATACATTATCACAAACTCTATAAAATGGCGGTGAGTCTAAAGTTTCATACAAACCGAGGATCAGGTTTACGTGATAAGGAGTGTAAAACTTTTCGTGTATGACAATTACGATAGTCGGAGTTTGTATTTTAAAATTAAGACCAATCAAATTTTATACAAAATTATCATAATAATAATAACATTTTTTATTTTTTTATTTACAATGTTAATAAATGTTATCCTTTTTTTTCCACTGTTTAACGGCTCTGGATACAGTCTTTTGGAGCCAATTATAATTTAAAGTTCACAAGATTATATTTGTTTTATTTCCTCACACTATGCATTGAAAAACGTAGTATGATACACGGGCGTAAGAGCAATAAATTACTCGGTTACGTTTAAAACACTCGCTACGCTCGTGTTTTAAATCGTCTTCGTAATTTATTCCTTTTCGCCCTTGTAGCATAAACTACTATTAACACCCTCGGAAGATCTAAAATTGGATATATACAATTCTGTTTCAGTTGCAAGGTGCAAAGTCCGTGTCTACAATCCAGGCTGGGCTTTATAACCTGAAAAATTTGAGGAGGTTTTATAGACTGCTATTTAACTATATTGCTGACGGTATTTAATATAAAGAATTAATTATTTAAAAACAAATAGACTTATTTTTGAATAAAAATGATTAAGTAAATGTGATTTATGGCATTACGCGACAATAGTTTAATGTTAGTTAAGCTTTTATAGCAAAGTTTTTAAAGCGTGTTAATGGTTCTTGTGCATTATCATTTAAAATGTAATGCATTAAAGAACACGACATTGCTAAAAGAGCCTAATTGACATTAAAACATTGTCACGCAATGCCATAAATCACATTTATTTAATGGTTTTCATTTAAAAATAAGGAAAACAACAATAAGTGTGCGTTTGGGAACGAGCACTGACGCAACCACCTTAATAAGCACTTGACTAAATGTCGACCTAACCTAATGAATGAAGGCCACAGTCAAAAACTTCAGAAATTATGCGATTGCCAAATCAAAATTTTCCTTCTCAAATTAATAAATTAAAGATGTTAGGTATAGATGTACATGTACATCTATCAAACATTTCAATAACATTGGAGGGATCCCGTACCATCTATATCTATTTAACTTGTATTAAATCCAGGCATTAAAATTTAACATTAACATAATTTACAAAATTCAAAGACCTCATTAATCTGTGACAACGATTGCGAGGCGTTGGAGCGCGTTTCCGCACTTTACGTAACGCGGAGTTGAGTTAATACGCTCTTACGGGGCTATTCATTTGGAATTCACCATCGTGTCGCGACTCCAACTTGTGACTTTTCACGCGATAAACATCCCTATGAGTTCACTCACTAATTCAATTTGATCTTTAAGGAACCGCCTTACCAATAAATTAGTTAACAATTTCCAAAATTTTGGTCCTCAATTTCTTCAAATGATATAGTTTTTGTTACAAATGGAAGCTCGAAGTAAATTAGCGGAATTCGATGGTTTTTTTAAACTTCAATTTGGAATAAATATATCAATTTAGGTATGATGATGATGATGATGATGGTCTCCAAGCCAACATGGCTACGGCGACTGCTATTGGTGAGGGTGTGATGGGCTTCGCTGGTGTGCCCGAATGTGGCTGACGTAACCAATCTTGGCTTTAAATGTTCGTCCGCATATACCACATTTGAGTATTCCATTCTCGTAGTTGTAGTCAATAGCCACAGGTGGTCGGGCTTTGAGTTGGTCACGCTTGGAGTCGAGATCTGCTCGTCTTTGTGCTTCAAAGCTAAAAACATTTGTTTGCACAAGATGTCTCCACTCTGGTCTTTGAGCTGCGTGTTCCTCCCAGGTCTCATGGGGTATATCGCAACTCTTCATATGTCTCTTCAACACGTCCTCGAAACGAAGAAACTGGCCTCCCTGTTTGCGCTTGCCTTCTCGGAGCTCTGAGTAGAAGACACGCTTCGCCAGCCTCTCATTAGACATGCGGGAGACATGGCCACACCAGTGCAGTTGCCGTCGCATGATATAAGATTCAATGCCGCCAACTTTAGCACGTATTATTTTTGTATTTTTTCGTGTTTTTGTACATATTTTCCAAGTATTTAGTATTTCAGTATTTACAGGAAGTGACGTATGCATATTAGGCTGAATGGCCGAATCCTTGTCAGACTTTAGTATGCGTTCAAGAAATATATTTTTTCGCATTGAAATGTGTGGTAATGACGTCACTGAAGGTCAAACAAAAGACATCATTTTTTTTTCATAATGTGATTTTGATTTTATGCTATAAATATCACAAAATTATTATTCTATGAAATTATTTGATTTTATTCTCACAAACGAAATAGATTAATGTTTTTGTCCTGTATTTCATATGAATTATATTTTTTTAAATTAAATACACTATAATATTATTAAAACTCGCGTGCGCTGACATACTAAATTATTATTACATACGGCTTGAACACTCACGTGTGATTGTTGTTGACTATATGCCAACCGTTTCACCGATACAATTTCGGCATTATCAAGGCGAGTGTCGTTCTTAGGGACGCCGACGCGGCGTTCACTGTCGTTGTCAAACGGGCACTGGCAGCCGCCGATTAAAAGAATCAAGTGCATCCACCATCAAGTGCATCACCGTCGTTGTCAAACGGGCACTGGCAGCCGCCAATTAAAAGAATCAAGTGCATCCACCATCCCACCCCCCTCGACGACGCAGCCAACGCTCAGCGCACGAGCAATGCGTGCAGCTCGCCGATCGGCGGCTGCCAGTGCCCGTTTGACATCGACGGTGAACGCCGCGTCGTCGTCCTAAGAATGACACTCGCCTTGATAATGCCGAAATTGTATCGGTGAAACGGTTGGCATATAGTCAACCAAAATCACACGTGAGTGTTCAAGCCGTATGTAATAATAATTTAAATACATTATAATAGCCTTTAATGTTTTTTTTTTTATATAAATATACTGATAAATAGGATAATACAAGTATAACGTAATCTCAAGATATATTTCGGGTCCGACCTAGACCCGGCATCAGTTGAAAAACTCAAATATTAAAAAAAAATACGAATTATATAAGTCAATAAATATTTCAATAAATTACTTTTCAAGCGTGCCATATTATAATATATTTATAGTATATTTTAAATATTCCTTTTTTATTCATGTCAATATGCGTAATTAATCCTAAACCCTTTTAATTCTCATTATCGGCAAAACAATAGATCGCAATTAATAAGTTGCCATAACGGTGTTATTACACCACTGATGCTTAGCTTTTTGCTTCTAAAATATTTAGTTCTTCTTGTGGTGTTTTGTGATTTCGTGAATTCTTCAAAGTCTACAAAAACCAAAAATCTATCATTTGTAAGCGCACGTTCAGAGTTTTTCACCACCCGGTGTTTTTACATGGTTTAAAGTCATAGTGGGCTTCTAATTTACGTTGATTCCCTTCACTATATTTCATTCAGCCCACATCCACGTCTTGTTAGGCGTAGGCCTTTTCTTCTCCACACCATTTTCGTCAATCCATTGCCCACCAACAGCCCTGACGATATTGACTCGCCATCGGTCTACGCACTGACCGCTTTTCTGGTCTCGGCTGCCTCTCTGACATTGCCTTAGTCCACCGTCCGTCTTCTCATCTTCCTGTCATCTGTATTTATATTTTATATTTAAATATTTCCTGAGCTGAGACGTGGTCTCTTACCAAAGGCTTGATCCGCCGATTTAAGGTCGCTCAACGAGCTATGGAGCGGGCTATGCTTGGGATATCTTTGATGGATAAAATCTGAAACGAAGATAATGAGTTAGAGATCGAAGGTGACCGACATAGCCTGCCGAATCAGTAAGTTGAAGTGGCAGTGGACTGGCCATATTTGTCGCCGACGTGATAACCGTTGGGGCCGTAAGGCATTGGAATCGAGACCACGTACAGCAAAGTGCAGCGTGAACCACCCTCGTGCCCGCTGGACTGACGATCGCGATTGCGATTGATTTACGTTGCGGGTGGCGGCTGGATGAGGATGACTGAGGACCGCCAAGGGTGGTGTAATATTGGGGAGGCCTATGTCCAGCAGTGGACGAATACGGGCTGATGGATGGATGGATGGATGGAAATATTTCCATGATAAAATAGGTTATTATTTTGAGGATGTGAATCATCTGAGGGATTCTGAAATTAAACTTGCATCTAAATATTTAACCAATAAGAAAATCATGAATTTTTTTTTAATGATGAAAGAATAAGAAATCGTAAAAAGTATCGAGTTTTATTTTTGTCAGTAGAGCTATTTCGATATATTTGTGTGTATATTTTAAAGTTCATAACACCAAATTAATAGCCGCAGGCAAAGTAGTCAAAAATAAATCTTTAACTTTTCAAGCTAACGTGTAAAATATAAACAGATATACAATTTATATAAAAATATCCAAATTTAATTTAATAAGCAATGTAATCATCATCACCATTCAGCCCACATCCACCACTGATAGGCATAGGCCTCTTCTCCACGCCATTTTTGTCGGTCTCTCGACAGCCTCATCCATTGCCTACCAACAGCCCTGACGATATCGTCTCGCCATCGGGCTATCGGTCTATCCACTGACCGCTTTCCTGGCCTCGGCTGCCACTCTCTAACTGTCCTAGTCCACCGTCCGTCTTCCAGTGTAGCCAGATGTCCCGCCCATCTCCACTTAAGTCTCGCGATTCGTTTACCGATATCTTCGACTCTATAGTTCGTTGTCGAATCCCGACGTTCGGTGCACGATCTAAGAGAGATGCGTAGCATGGCTTGCTCCATAGCCTTCTACGCAACTTTTTTTTTGTGGATGTGAGCTTTGGTTATCGTCCATGTTAAGCAATGTAATCATAGTATGTTTGAATTATTTTAAAATTTTAAAAAGTGTGTTTTTTCACCTATGATATCATAGAGATATACCAATTCATAACAACCCTTGAGATTTATTGCAAAATTTAAGGATTAAGTCTGTAATTTATAGGTATTTTGTTTGAATAGGTCATCGCTTTAATTTTCGTAGCAGAATAAACCAACAGACATGTAACAGCTGTAAACAAGACTCGCTTTAAGCAGCTATTGCGAACACAAAAAGTAGAGTATAAGCTACGTAAGCACTTACCATAAAAGCGCTATTCTACAGACTAGTGGGTCCCTAAAGTACTCGTTTGTATTCAGATGGTAGTCAACTTCCCGCCACTTTTCGAAAATCAAAGTAAGGCTCAACGCAAACACTCGAAGAAAATGCGGTGTAAATAATAAAAAGGTACCGGTATGGAAACGGTATTGCACCTGAGAGGCTTCGCTTACTTACCTACTCAAACAACTGTATGTCAAATATCTATTGAATTCTATTATATTATTTATTTCGTAGCAATACGGCTTTTGAAACAAATAGGGTTAGATTAGTTTATCTTGCCGAAAGGAAAAGGGTTGATTATTTAAATTGAATCCGTAGGTCTTCGGAGAAAATATTTTTTCCCACCTATTTATGTAAAAAACTATTACTACTAAAACATTGCATTTAGACAGCAAAATATTTCAACAGTATGTTCATGTAAAATTTACAATTATGTGGGTTTTTAGAAGAGTTGCATTTCGGCTCTGCACACACGTAGCGATAAATTAATCACGTCCAGTGATTTTGCAAAAATAAACAGAATTTGTTTCGTTCATAATGAACTGTAGGTCCATCCAGGTATATATATATACATAGCGTTAGAAAAAGGTCTCGTCTATCCATCTCGCTCTAACATACGCGTATAGGTATATGCTCTTTCTCTTTTGCATTACCAATCTAACTGTAGTACATACTAAATATATGGTTATGTAAGTCGATTTTCGTTTTTTTTTCACGATTACCAGACTTCGCTTACTCTTTCTGTCACCCAGTGGCGTGCATAGAACTTTTTTCCGGAAAAGCAATCAGAAGGTCAAGTTTGACAATAAAAAATATGAAAAGCTTTAAATAACACTTTGAAAAAAGAAAGTTTGTATGACGCCTGGGCCCTGGGTAGGCACTGTCTACCCTAGAATGAACATTTTCGTATCAAATTTTTTTTTTTAAAGTGTTATTTAAATTTTTTTTATTTTTTTTTATTGTCAAACTTGACCTTCTGGTTGCTTTTCCGGAAAAAAGATCTATACACGCCACTTCTGTCACCCGTTAGTAAAAAAAAATATATAGGAGCGTAAATATCACACAAAAGTAGAAATATATGTATATATATCCGTTGTCATGACATAAATCCCCAAGGGCGTTTCAGAGGCGTTTCCGTACATACACGTTTCACTAATGATTATTATGTTCTAGCGTGATAAGCTCTATATCGCCATATTTCAGGGCACCGATTCGATTATTCGAACTATTCGGCTTATATAACTACCTATTCTAACCACCAGACCACAGAGGCGATCAAAAATAAAATTAAATAAATTGCAATACTGCTTTTTGTCATAAGTGAGGCAGCATGGGGCAGGGATGTCATTTTCACCATTGTAACCAGTTTTCCCCTCGACGTGGTTTATGTCAGATTCAATATGCACCGGAGGCTGCGAAGGTGGGACGTGTTTGTTGAAATATTACATTGAATATCGACGTTCAGCAAGAACTTATATTTATTTTGAACATTGAATCTCATTTCAATGTTTAGAGCAGGGGTTCCCTAACTTATTTACGTCGCGCCCCAATTATACCAAAAAAAACCGCGCCCTATCCCAGTTAATTTTTGGTTACTAGCAGGTTAGAAAAAAAATTATCAGTAACATAAAGATTTTTATTGCTTGTAAAAGTTACACAAAAATCATATAAAAGGTAATACCTACTTATTCGAATATGATGGATGAGCTTGCAAGGTTTTTATGCTTGGCCGAATAAACCAGTTTTTATGTGGTTTCTGATTATAGCACAGCGCAAATCACTACCAATGTCATGTTTATTTCTGTGCTTGGTTTTTATTGCTACAACATCAGAAAATCCCCTTTCGCACAAATATATGCGCGTTGAGTAGGCGCTCAGTACGTACACTATACCTACCTACAGACATTGTTTCTTGTTAATCAATAAATAATGTCCTAAGTCCTTACTACACAGGTAGCCCGCGCCCCCTTTTCTAGGTCTCTGCGCCAACCGAGACCTAGAGACCCAATCAACAACAGAGACGAGAAATGAGTCTCGACCTTATTTCTTAAGCCAAGCCCCCTTTATCCTGATTGGTCTTCAAGCCGCATTACCGAGACGACGCACTCAAGGTTCACCGCTAGCTCGTTGGATAGCTAAGCTGTATAGTTTTATTTACAGTAGATATTTATCTGTTTAAAACTATATACACAATAAAAGCAACCTGCATTTCTCAGAAACTCGTACTTGTGCTCGAAAAACAGGCATATTACCCCTTAGCAGGTTTAGAAAAAAAAACGTCGTAGAAAAGTGTTTTTCTATGTTCTTACTTACATATACTATTCTTACTTAAGTCAGTAAAGAAAAATTTAAATAAACATTGTTTGCGCGCATGCGTGCTGCCACCCACATTGTCCGACGCTACCCCGGTAGTCGCGTAAGTTCCATAGAGGAGACTCTTTTGACGTCTTAACTTGCCCAGAAGAAGTCTTAATCTTCTGAAACTGGTTGGCTATTCCGATCATTTTATTTATTGAAGTAAGCCAAATGAATCCAATTTACATTATGAATTTTCCTAGATTTCATTTTAATTCTATAAACATAATAATATACTTAAGAAAACACGTTATGAATACAGCGACACAGAAACTTTGCTTTTTTGATGCCATAAATATTTAGTAGTAAATAGAAAAATAAAATCCAGTTGTTCCTATTTTAAATGAAGTCGTACTAGATATCTGAAAGCGAGCTTTCAGCGTTTTCAGCTCGACTCGTGGACCGACAGATGCACCTTAATTCCGACAAATGTACCGAAGCGGCTACCTTAAAACATCCATCTGTATAGCTTTTAACATCCAACACATAAGGTCACAATTGCAATAACAATGGGTATTTCTTGGAAACCGTTGCAAATGGAGCATGGAATGCTGGCACAATACACCGATACGTTTCTTGTACTGAAAACTAGTGCATTTGTAGTGAATAGACGTTTTGAAAGCTAAGTAATTGCTGTGATATTTATTTGATACATGTATTAGTTATTGTTATTATTTTGGTATAAAACACGAAACTTACGAACAGTAATAATCTCTAATAACCAATCTAATATGTAAATCTTAAAGTTCATATCTCGAAAATTGCTGATCGAACCAAATTAGATAGGATTATAATAAAATAGAATATGTGAATCGAAGCAAGGAAACTAAAATGTTCTTGACATATTAATCCATCAATCAATCAAATAAATAAATAAACTACATTATAGGATACCCTTTTAGCGCCAGAGCTATTGCTTTACAGTTCTAGAGCAGGATAAAATAGGCCTTGCCTTTATCAACCACAGGTTACATAAAATCATTTACGGTCAATGGGTTCGTGCTGGGGGCTCGGTTGGTGATCATTGAACCTTATTCCTGGTCCCTGGCCGGGTCTCCGGTATGGGTTCGGGCGGTTGATTGGATTTCACCTTGTATAATAATATTTTACCTATAATTTTAATCATATATATATTGCTACATAAATTAAATAAACATTTAATCTAAGTAGTTCATATACATTTATTGTTCACGCCACCAGCGTGACGTTCGCGCATGTGCATGACTAATTTCGCGGCGCAGCGCTGGCGCCACCTGGCGACACAATCGACTCGCGCGCTGCACGCCAGTGACCGTTCTCTTCCGCTCGGGACATCGTTCAAACGACACGTGTGTACACACTCGCGCCGCCAACACGCCGAAATCTTGCGTACCTACCAGTGTTGTGATCATACCAGTGCTGTGTTTAGTACTCCACGAACCAAGACATTCTGCACATCCCTGCCCAAGGCGCCAGCTTCATCAGCCCAACAAGGAGAGACGCCACACGGCGCATCCATCCACAATCATCATCAAAGGTCAGTCAGTTTACCCACAATTCTCCAATCAATACTCAAATCCCATCAGCTCTGCATTCCTGTAACCTCGCGGTTACATTTTTGATCCTTCGAGACCGTTTACGGAAAATTTTTGATCCTTCGAGACCGTTTACGAAAAATTTTGGTCCGTCGAGCGGAAAATTTTTGGTTTATATCACCCCCCGCCTCCCCCCCGCTGGCCCGTAACTTTGTTTGAACCAGCCCCCGTCGATTTACTACAGTCCATTTTCACCCAGTTACATATTTTGGCCCCTTCCCGGCCCTCTTTCCGGCAAAAAACATTTTGTGATCTTGAGAATACCTGTTTCGGGTAGGTGATTACTGCGTTCGCGCCGCCTAGAACATTCCATTTATCTGTATAGAACCGGCCCCCCCCGCCCCCGCCACACAATAAACTCACTTTCATCCCGTTTATTATTATTATTCAGCTCAGATAATATAATTATATCCATTCAGCCCAATTGTTTTTTACAGTCCACTATATTTCTTTATTAAAACACCCGACCCGACCCGACCCAATTTACCTATTTTTACCCAAATATACATAAGTTACGTATGTTGAGTACATACGTATACATTACGTTACGTATTACCAAAGCTTGATTTGCATCATTGGATTGTCCACTCATTTAGAACCGATTTCGGCCAGGTAAATACATTCTTTGTTTGTTTACGCACTCAAAGAAGTAGGTAGGTATCTGGTTCTATAAATAGAATTTGTTTTTGTTGTAAATGTACCATCGTGTAAGCAAGAACTAACGCGTATTGTCGGCACATGATTTCAAGGCAAATAACATAAAAGTGAACAGTGTTAGTAAACAAGGTCATCAGCCCTTTTCGATATTTTGTGTTGCGGTAATCTCGTGTCGCAGTAATAGTTTGCCGGACAGTTTTTTCGTGCTAGTGCCTGTTTTTTAACCGGGTGCATATAGCACAAATATAGTAAAACATTTTTTTTTCTTCTCGTCGCTGCTCTTATTGTTTATGGTACACATATAGGATGTTCCATGTTGGTTTATCAGCTCATATACAGGTTGTTTAAAAAAAACAATTTTTTTTTTTTCTCGGTCGTGTTTATTTAAGTGTTCCGTGTTCCGTTTGAACATAGTCATTGTTACTTCATCCGCGCAAGTATCTCAGCTCTATTCATCTATCTCATCAATTATTTTAGTTGTACGTCCGCTCTTATAGTTCAGCTCAAACTCGTTGCGTATTTTATCTTAGTAATCAACCACCTAGTTTAACAAGATTAAGATGCCTTCGAAATCACAAGCCGCGATGTTTCGTGAGGCCGTAAAGGCGATAGTTCTGTTAAAGGAGATTGGTGCGGCGGTCGAGGCAGGCGACAGAAAAACATATTCTGTGGCGGACTTCACCGCTCGTTACGCAAACATACAAAGCGTTAAAACTAAGTTAGAGGACGTATATTATGAGATCCTTGACGATGAGGATTTGTCCGACGAAACTGAGGCAACCTACACAAAAAATTTTCAGTCGGCACTTAGCAACTATGATGCTATCCTAGTGGCATTCGAAAAATTAAATGAAAAATCAGCTCTTCCGGACAAGACGCAACCCCTCAGCTCAGGTACACCCGGTGGTGTTCTACCAAAAATACCCATACCGGAGTTTCATTCGAACGTTGAAGAATGGCCCTCATTTATTGCCGTTTTTAGGAGCCTCATCAGTGAGATGGCCACAGTCTCGGATGCTGTCAAGCTGCATTATTTGTTAGGTGCCCTAAAGGGTGAGGCACATGAAATGGTGAAACACCTCTACCCTACCAACGAGAATTATCCCATAGCCATGGAAATTCTCACCAAGCGTTACGACAATCGTCGCGTACTCATTGACCGATTTGTGGACATTATCATGAACCTTCCGCACATCCACATGCGTTCGGATATCCGCACATCGTTCTTAATTCCGCTTATCTCAGCGCAAAGCGCTCTCCGCAACCTCGATCTGCCCATGAAAGATTCTGACTATGTTTTCGTGTCCATGGTGGTGCGAAAACTACAAGGCGAGCTCCGCACTCTTTTCGAGCGGAAGTACGGATCTCGCGCAACTCTGCCCACGCTCAAGAACCTCATTGAGTTTCTGGAAGAGCACGCACGCTGCAAGGAGAATGAGTCGTCGTCCCTTGCGTCACAGGATGCTCCTTCTTCAGCACGGCTCGGCCCGTCAGAAAGGCTCGCTCGGCTCAATCAGCTGGTTCAGCCCACTCGAGGTACTCCACGTCAGCCCTACCAGGCTCATCAAGAGTTCCGCCCCATAGCTCCTCGGCAGGACAATCGCTCCCCCCGTCCTATTCATCAACCATTTTTGGCATTTGCGACAGCGCCAGTTTACTCGGCCCAATCATCCCCATCACCCACTCGCCAACAAAATTATTCGGCTCAACCTTCTTCCCCTTCTGGTGGTATGCCATGCCCATACTGCAGGAATAGGGGACACAAACTCATCGCCTGCCCAGAATTTAATAACCAACCGGTTCAAGGTCGGTGGGATTTTGTGAACTCACGCAACCGGTGCCGACGCTGTTTGAACGAGTGCAGGTCTACACGGGCATGCAAGGAGTGTGGGCGGACTGACCACCACACTTCATTGCATCGCCATGGGGCCATGTCTCCGACACGCTCATCTGCTCATTGGCTGCCTCCGTCTCTACGTGAGCAGCCCAGACAGCGCTCAGCGCATGAGCCTCAATACCATTCGGCACATGCAACACAGGCATACACGTCCCATCCCAACTCGCCCACTCAATCGCGATCGCCAAGTAGGTCTCGGGTAGGTAGGCAACAATGACTGCCTACAATAACAGAGCACTATGAAGGCGAGGACGACCAGCACTCAGCACACTCATCACACGCACACTCATCACATACACACTCGGCTCATTTTCACTCCATGACTTCAACTCCAACAGAGAATTCCTGTAACTCCGCACAACGTGTAGTGAACGTCACTAACACACCAATTTTGTTGCCAACCGTCTCACTTAAAATAGCAGACGTACATGGTAAATTTCACTCAGCACGAGCCCTGTTAGACTGTGGAAGTATGCTGACTCTTTGTTCTCAGCGCATGGCCAGAATTTTAAATTTACCATTAAAACATACATCTTTAAAAATCGCAGGAGTTGGAAATCAGCACACACAAAACTCAAAGGCATCAATCACAATTGTATGCCGACCTACACACCGTGACACACCTACGATCACGGCCACAGCTCATATATTGAAGAACGTAACTGGGTACCTACCGTTAGAAAAGGTTCCAGATCTCGCTCAGTTAACAGGTCACCCACCGATTCCTCTTGCTGATCGAGAATATCACACACCAGCTCCGGTTGATCTAATACTAGGATCTGACGTTCTTGGTCAAGTGTTAGACGGAACCAAGGTTTCGCTCGGCCCTGGCAAGCCCATAGCCTTCGGCACGATATTTGATTTTACATTGATAGGACCTTTCGAACGTTTACATACCTCACCCACGAATCAGGTCAATTCAGTTCACATTGTCGGCTCTCACACGGACTCAGAGCGTTCCACTCATGACATTCACAAAAGTCTTGAGAGGTTTTGGGAATCCGAGGAACCCCAAACCTACAAGCATACCAGCCCATTAGAGGATCAGTGTGAGGACATTTTCCGCACTACAACTACTCGTGAACCATCAGGTCAATATATGGTTACACTGCCCTTTCTGCACAACGCGCCGACATTAGGTTCCACTCATGCTATTGCGCTACGCAGGTTTCTCAATTTAGAGAATTTAGAGTTTATGTCAGATTACATAAAATTGGGACATATGTCGCCGTGTCACCCCAATACCTTTGCTCATAAATCCCATTTCTATATCTCACATCATGGCATATTTAAGCCAGGATCAGAAAAGTTACGTTGCGTCTTTGACGGAAGTTGTAAAAGCTCAAACGGCGTCAATTTAAATGATTGTCTCCATACAGGTCCAGCTCTTCAACAAGATATTGTTGACATTATCATGTCCTTCAGGATCCACTCACAAGTTTTCAGCACAGACATCCGAATGATGTTCAGAAATATACTCATTCACCCAGAGCAAAGACCTTTTCAACTCATTCTCTGGCGGTCTTCACCCGACCAGCCCCTGCTCACGTATGCCCTTAATACCGTCACATATGGATTAAGGTCCAGCCCATACCATGCCATCCGCACTTTACTCCAATTGGCTGATGACGAAGGTCATCGCTACCCCCACGCTGCTCAGATCCTCCGCAAATCAATATTTGTGGACGACATTCTCTCAGGTGCAGATTCTGTGGAATCTGCTCAGTCGCTCCAAAACGATCTGATTGAGTTACTCGCTCTAGGTGGCTTCCAGCTCAGTAAATGGACCTCCAACTCGCCTCAGCTCCTTGAACGGTTCCCAGATGACCAGTGCGATATGCCCAAGGACTTTGACTTCAGTCCCGACTCTAATTCCATTAAGGTTCTGGGAATACAGTGGATTCCTCAAACTGATGAGTTCACTTATCGCATTTCTCTGCCCACTCATGCTCAAGTCACAAAGCGCTCCATTCTCAGTACAGTAGCGTCTCTCTATGACCCCAATGGCTGGGTTACTCCAGTCATCTTCCACGCAAAGATTCTTCTGCAGAAGCTTTGGCTTCTGAAAATAGGATGGGATGAGCCTATCCCTGAAGAAGTCCACACAGAGTGGCAACACATCTCAGAGGATCTTCCTCAGCTCTCAAACCTCCGTTTACCTCGACACATTTGTAAGTATAAGCCCACGTCTACTTACTCACTTCACGGGTTCGCGGACGCATCAGAGGCTGGCTTTGGTGCCGTTATCTACCTTCATGAGCGCAATACCACTGGACATGTCAATGTACACCTAATCATTGGCAAGTCCAAGGTCGCACCCATTAAGACTCGCCTCTCAATCCCGAAATTGGAGTTGTCAGCCGCGACTCTTTTATCTCAGCTCATGACTCGAGTGTCAGCCCAACTGTCAGCTCATATACCCATTCAAACACACACATGCTGGTCAGATAGCACAATAGTTTTGGCATGGCTCAATACCCTACCTCACCGATTACAGACTTTCGAGGCCAATCGAGTGGCTAAGATCACAGCTACTTCAACTAGCAATACGTGGAGGCATGTGCCCACAAACCTCAACCCTGCTGACTGTGCAAGCAGAGGCATGTCTGCCCAGTCTCTCTCACTTCATGACCTTTGGTGGTCACCCAGTTGGCTCAAAGAACCTACCTGCACTTGGCCCAAGATGCCACCCGCTCTAGGCCATCATGCTCTCCCAGGCCTTAAGCCCAAAAAAGTACCAGCACACATAGCAGTCCCAGATATCGATCTGGACTTGCTCACTCGCTACAGCTCACTTGACAAGCTCGTCGGAGTGACGGCTTGTATTCAAAGATTCATATTCAATTGTCGGCACAGCCCAGATGCACGGCGCTCTGGTCCGTTGACAGCTAATGAACGCAGGGACGCTCTGTTGCACTGGGTCCGCTCTGTTCAGCACAATGAGTTTGCTGAAGACATTAATCGTATCCAGACTGATAAGGTTTGTCCCGTTCGGCTCCAGCGTCTCTCGCCCTTCATAAAGGACGGCCTCTTGAGAGTCGGTGGTCGTCTCTCTCACGCGTCAATTAGGTATGACGCTCAACACCCACTCATTCTACCCAGCTCAAGTCCGCTCGTAGATCTCATTATAGACCACTATCACAAAATACACTGCCACCCTGGAGCTGACACATTACACGCCATATTACGCCAGCAGTACTGGATTCTGTCCGCTCGTCGTATTATTAGACACCGCGTGTTTAAATGTATTAGATGTTTCCGGTGCCGCGCTCAGCCTAAGGCTCCGCTCATGGCTGATCTCCCAGTAGACAGAGTTACTCCTCAGCCAGTTTTTAGTCACGTCACGACGGACTTTGCTGGCCACTTCTTCGTTAAATCCAGCACGTTGCGGAACGCGAAACTCATAAAGGCGTATTTTTGTATTTTCGTTTGCCTCGCAACAAAGGCGGTTCATTTGGAACCAGTCTCTGCACTCACAACGGAAGCGTTTTTTGCGGCATTGCAACGTTTTATCTCACGTCGCGGTACTCCAGTTCTCATTCGCTCAGACTGCGGCACAAACTATGTAGGTGCTAGGAATCAGCTCATTGAAGTTCAGAACTTCCTCAGGTCAAACAATGATGCAATCACTCACAAGCTCGCGAATCAGCACATAACTTGGTTACTGAACCCGCCTAAAGGGCCTTGGTTTGGCGCTCTGCACGAAATAAACGTAAAATCCACCAAGCAACTACTTTATCGCGTGATAGGTGAACAGCACCTCACTTTTGAGGAATTCTCTACCCTTTTGGCTCGAATTGAGGCTGTACTCAACTCAAGACCGCTCTGCCCAATTTCATCCGACCCTACGGACTTTGAACCTCTCACGGCCGGACATTTCATTATTGGTCGTCCGCTCACCGCTCTACCTGAGCAGTCTTTTGACGACAGACCCATATCTGCTCTTAAACGGTTTCAACTCATTCAAGCGCTCTCTCAGCGCTTTTGGACTCTCTGGTCCAGATCCTACCTCCATACCCTGCAAACCCGCTCCAAATGGCTCTCCCCTTCTTCCCCTCCTCAAGTGGGTGAACTGGTCCTCATCAAAGAGGATGACCTGCCTCCGCTCCAATGGAAGTTGGGGAGAATTCTCCGCACGATACCTGGCAAGGATGGAGTGATCCGAGTTGTGGATCTGGACACAGCTCATGGAAATCTGCGACGACCTGTGTTCAAGATAGCCAGGCTGCCGTTGGATTCAGCTCAAGAGGAGCCGCAGCCCCGGCCCCCCCAGGATGTTCACCACACCAGCGTGACGTTCGCGCATGTGCATGACTAATTTCGCGGCGCAGCGCTGGCGCCACCTGGCGACACAATCGACTCGCGCGCTGCACGCCAGTGACCGTTCTCTTCCGCTCGGGACATCGTTCAAACGACACGTGTGTACACACTCGCGCCGCCAACACGCCGAAATCTCGCGTACCTACCAGTGTTGTGATCATACCAGTGCTGTGTTTAGTACTCCACAAACCAAGACATTCTGCACATCCCTGCCCAAGGCGCCAGCTTCATCAGCCCAACAAGGAGAGACGCCACACGGCGCATCCATCCACAATCATCATCAAAGGTCAGTCAGTTTACCCACAATTCTCCAATCAATACTCAAATCCCATCAGCTCTGCATTCCTGTAACCTCGCGGTTACATTTATTATTTTATTACATATATTTTTATAAGATTAAAATTGGACTTGTGAAACGTGTATTATATATACCTACTTTGCAAAATAAACTTTTTGAATTTTGAATTTGAATTTTGAATTTTGAATGCAGTTCGGCTTTGAAATGAACTTCCGCAAACCCTCAGAAATTTTTTGTTTCCTTATTAGATTTAAGTTGAAAAAATATTACCTTTCATCTCTCTGATTGATTGACTCGACTGACTGCTCCTTTCTTAGTTTGTATGTGTGTATATACATATGTGTTTACCTATATGTATGTATTAGTACGTAGTGTATTATATTTAAATATTAGTCTGGAAGATCATTTTTCTTTTTGAACAAATACGTAGGCGGAGTGATAAGTCTGGTAAAAATCTATTTTGGAATAAAATTATCGCAAATTGAATGGAACCTCCTTGTTCACAACTCTTTTGAAGGGCCTAATTAATATTTTCAGCCAGTACCGCCGGTTACTTTTTTTTTGACAACCATAAAAAAGAAGTAATTGAACACATTTTTGCAAAGATGGAGAAAAGTGAATTTCGTGTCTTGATTAAACATTATTTTTTGCGCAAAAAAACTATTACGGAAACGAAACAAAAACTTGACAAATATTATGGGGACTCTGCTCCGTCGATTAAAATGATTCATAAGTGGTTTAATGATTTTCGGTGTGGTCGTACAAGTACAAGTGATGCTGTGCGTCCAGGACGCCCAGTTGAGGTCACTACTCCAGAGATGATCGCTAAAATCCACGACATAGTGTTGAACGACCGAAGAGTAAAAGTGAGAGAGATAGTCGAGATAGTAGGCATCTCAGACGAACGTGTACGCAATATCTTACACCAACATTTAGAAATGAAGAAGCTCTCCGCGCGATGGGTGCCGCGTTTACTGACTGTTGACCAAAAACGCTTGCGTGTGACAACATCGGAGGCAGGTTTGGCGTTGTTTCAACGGGATAAAACTGATTTTTTGCGTCGTTTCATAACAGTAGACGAAACATGGATCCACCACTATACCCCAGAAACCAAGCAACAATCGAAACAGTGGATTGCTACCGGCGAACCTGCTCCGAAGAAGGTCAAAGCAGTTTTATCGGCCAATAAAGTTATGGCTACAGTTTTTTTGGATGCACGTGGGGTAATCCATATTGACTACCTAGATAAGGGTAAAACGATTAATGGCGAGTATTATGTCAATTTATTGGACCAATTTAACAACTTTTTTGTAGATATATTAATAATTTGCAATATTCCGCTAAACACTCTTACCATGCTATTCAAAATGCAGACTCAAGCACCGCCCGCCCTCCCGCATAAAACATGCACAAGCAAAGCAAGCAGTACGAGCACAAAATAAAGCAATCTTAAATAACAAGCAAGAAAACTTATCGACACGTGTTTCGCCTCTAAACGAGGCATCCTCGGGATGTGTAGTCCGCCCGACCGCTCGACAGCAAATGACGAGCTGCCGCCCGAAGCTCAACTTTTATACACCGGCCTGGCTAGTTGTTTGGTGGGAATAAATGGATGACGAAAACATACGTAAAAGGGGGGTACTTATAAAATTTGTTTGTTCGTTCAGTAAATCAGAGTTATTCTTGTTTTTCAATATCTCTAACTGTTCTAGCACACACATTCTTAAACCTTTCTTACAAATATGTTTTATATCAAATGAATGATTGTTAGGCAAACTATGACCGGACTCTAAAATATGTTTCGCAAAATGTGATTTTTCGGGATGATTATTTCTATAGGCTGAGATGTGTTCTTTATACCTAGTTTCAAAGCTACGACCCGTTTGACCGATGTAAACACCGTTACATTCACTGCAGCACAATTTGTAAATACCAGACTGTTGTTTTTTATCTAACTTATCCTTTCCATTGCAAAGCCGCTTGATCTTATTATTAGTTCTGAAAGCAACGCGAACACCAGAACGCCGAAAGATCTTCGCAACCCGTTCAGAAATCGGTCCTAGGTAAGTTAAGCTGGTTTTATAATTTTGAATACTTTCAGGCTGTAAAGCGGACAAACTACTTCTGATAATACTATTTTGTTTTTTATGGATTAATCGGTCAACCATTTTAGTACTATACCCGTTATTAAAAGCAATCTGATATATGATATTGAGCTCTTTTTTATAGTTGTCCGGACTTAAGGGCACCGTCATTAATCTGTGAACATAACAACGAAAAGCAGCAAGTTTATGTTCCCAAGGGTGACAAGATGAAGCGGGTATTACAGTATCGGTGTGTGTTGGCTTACGGTATATTTGAAATTCATGTTGATGTTGTGATCTTGTAATAGTTAAATCTAGAAAATTAAGGGAGTTTTCTTGTTCGACTTCTAATTTAAATTTTATTTTTGAGTGAATTTTGTTAAGTTTGTTGACAAATATATCTAGCTGCCTACTAGTACCCGTCCAGCAAAGAATGAAGTCATCAACGAATCTATAATAATACAAAATATTAGAATTATTGACAATATGTTTGGTCTCGAAACTGTCCATGAAAATATCAGCCATCAACGGACTTAAGGGTGAACCCATTGCTAAACCTTCTTTTTGCATGTAGAAACTATTGTTGAATTTGAAATAGTTTTGTTGCATGCAAACTGATGTGAGGTTTAGGAGGTCATCAATTTCGCCAGTGTGAAGACGTTGTTTTTCTAACAAATTTCTAATTATAGTCAAACATTCGTCATAAGGAACATTGGTAAATAAGCTATCTACATATAAATTTTATTCAATAAATTTCAATTTAACAACATTTTACGTGAAAAACGACCGCATTTGGCTAAGAAGAAAATCCTCTTCCACCAAGACAATGCACGAGTGCACACCTGTGTGATTGCCATGGCCAAACTGCATGAGTTGCGCTATGAGTTGCTTTCTCACCTACCGTATTCGCCAGATTTAGCCCCTTGCGACTACTTTCTGTTTCCGAATTTAAAAAAATGGCTTGGTGGGAAAAGATTTGGGTCCAACGAAGAGATCATGCACGAAACCAATGCCTATTTCGAAGGGTTGCCTAAGTCGTATTTTATGGAAGGGATCGAAAAGCTAGAGAAACGCTGGATGAAGTGTATTGAGTTAGAAGGAAACTACGTTGAAAAATAACTAATAATAATTAAATAAAATTTACTCCTTCTTTAATTTTTACCAGACTTATCACTCCGCCTGCAAATTTTTGTAAAATTTCCTTTTTTTTTTTTTTCTATACCATCGGTTGACTGGAAGAAATTTATTTAAGGTAAAAGTCCGCCTTACCTTTTGTGTTATCCTGTACTCTGCATTTTTTATTTTTTTCCTGTGCAGTTAAGTGTTTATTGATTGTTTGTATAATACGCCGCAAAGAATTTAGTGCAACTAGTTTGTGCTAGTTGGGTATGGTCTTACGCTTAGCACTACCACGCCTGATGGAAAACGCCGATGAAACCTATGATGAAGAGCGCTCGCCCAGATAATGGGAGAGTAAAAGCAGGCAAGGCGTCAGTCTGTCCAGTTGGTAACGGACGAACGGCTAAAAACACGCAACTGCCGTTGTACCTCAACTCGGGGAGGCTCTTTACTTGCGTTTATTTTGCTGAGCCAGACCCGATGTCATTTATACATAAACAGTGCATGTGACATACAAGATATAGTATCTCTTTTGTCTTTGTATTTTGTTTAATAAATTTTTGTTTTTGTGTGCTATACTGCGTTTTTGGTATCATTGATCTGTGTTTTCTACTCTGTTAATGAGTATAATGAGTAACTTTTTCTATTTATACAAGGTGACATTTTGATCATCGTCCAAATTCATAATGGTGCCTTGCTAAGTGATCAGCATCATGAATCGATAACAATTTCTTTGAAATTTGTATAATGAAATTTCGACTTCCCATAGTAATCCACTCCGTCCTGAGTGAATCACTATGGGAAGTCGAAATTTAATTTTATGAATTTTACAAAAATCGTTATTGGTTCATGATGTTGATCACTTACCAAGGCTCAAGTATGGATTTGGACGATGTTCACAAATTCACCGTGTATAATGGCTAAGGACATGCGCAATATACGTGGGAATAATAAACATAATTGCCGATATTATTAAATATTTTCGGGCGATACAGTGGAGTTTTTGCTACGAAAATTTTGTTGTATATTCTTTTTGGTAATACTAATATATCTCGCATATGTGCGACTAGCCATTAATAGTATCTATAAAAACACCCATAAAAGAATAACAAAAATCAACCAATTTAAGCTGCTATGGTTAATAAGCAGACGGCTTACACATAATAATAAAATACATAAGTAGACAGAGCAGATATTTTCTTTTCTCCGGCTAGACAAGTCGATGACGGGAGAATAATCGGCTTTTCTTTACCGAACTCTAACTTGGAGGTTCATATAATTGAGTCGGGTCCCAAGAGAGGTTGTCTACCTTCATATTGTTGCAATATTAGAAAACTTAGAAAAGATGCTTGACTTTTGTAAAGAGCAAAATTGGCTATTTTACTTTGTAGTTTTAAATCTTTGGAAACTGAGTATCAATTCAGTTATATTAAATAAGTACAAAAATATATTAATTATTATCTGAAAACATGATACTTGAATTAGTTGAATGCATTTACTTCAAAGTTTAAATTTGTTTGTGTTTGAAGCACCATTCCAAGTACTTAATAAAACTATAAAAGACAATAATAATGTTAACGAATTTTCAAGAAACCTTAGAACGTATCTACTGGATAGACCTTTTTATAATTTGTCCGAGTATTATGCATGTAGGGAATAATTTTTTAGTTATTAAAGTATAAGTTAATAATTTGATGTAATCTCTTAATTTAATCAATTTATTTATTATTCATTAATTTAATTTATTGTTAAGTTCTAAATAATATTCATTTTTTTTTGTTGATGTATTTCAATTTATCTTATTAATATTTTATTTTCCGATAATTAGTTTTAGTTTCTGTGTTATTTTTATTTTACGAGTATCAATGTATTTTGCATGCCTTAGTACATAACTTTTGTATGGCTTTATTGCAAATAAATGATCTTGTATCTTGTATCTTGTATCTAATACATATAATAAAAAAGTCGAACCTGGTTTGTCTGTACATTGAAGAAAAGTAATAAAAATAGAAAGGGCGTGACTAAAGAAGAGTAATAGAACACCAATAAGCGATTTTTAGAATTATTTTCTGTCTGTATATCTGTTTGTTCACGCACATCTCCGAAACCACTGAACGGATTTGGATGCGGTCTTTTTATTATCATTACAGTGACCTTCATTAATATAGAGACTATAAGAGATGTTAATAAAATAACGCCCACGCCAAAAACGGGCGGAGTTGAATAAACGTGGGTGGGGTCACGGGCAAATCTACTATAATACTGTATACACTAACATCTGAATCTATTCGTTCACCAAGTAATTGTGCGACTTTAGTTCATAAAGTTCTTCGCAGCGTCGCGGAAGCCAGGAGTATCTAGCGAGGCTGAAAAACGAGCATGCGAGGACGGAGATATGTCATTTTTTTTCCTGTAGGCCACGCGGGCGAAGCTGCGGGCAGAAGCTAGTCTTACGGATATCACAAATAAGTACGATGTAACTACTTTTGCTGCTGCTAACGCTATAATATGATAAAGTCACGATTTTAACGGGGACCAGTCATACCAATAGTTCCTTAATTACCTAAAAAACTCCATTAATTTCACGGAAGTTTTAATTTTTACATAATAATACGTACGTACGTACCTACTATCATTTTATTTTAGAAAAATTCTCCATATCTTAAGGTTCTTAAACGAATATGAAGATATTTTATAATGAAGCCTTTTGTGTTTTGTTTGAAATTTTTGTTTTTACTTATTTGCATTTTATAAGTTGGAATATTTATGTATTTAATATGTTTTATTAATATATAATATTAAATATTAATATTTCACGTATGATTATTTTGAGTATTTAAGTATTGTTTATTTATTGGATATAATTATATATGTAAAAGTATGCGTATATTATTTGCATTTATTATTGCTCATTCATTAAATTTCTTTTTGTCTATTGAGTTTTCTGTTTTTAATGTTGTGCACAATTACTTGCCCACCATTCTCACTACCTTTTCACCACATTGAAGGTTGGCTGGAAAAAAAATCTTTAGAAATCAGCTCGCCCTTGTACAAATTTTTATTCATGTGTATGTTATATTATTTAAGTTTTTGGTGCAATAAAAAATAAAGAAAGAAAGCCTAAAAGACATTTTTGTCAGTGTACGACGGCAGTTCTTATATAATGGCAAAATGGTAATATCGTCCAAAAATACGTAGGTATATTTGACCTTTTATTGAACACGAATAAATTTGCAATTGAATCGAGTTATAACTCTATATTGAAGTGCTCAAATGCAGATCATTCCAAATTCAAATCGGTCCATTACGTGACGCACAGGTAAATGACGTCACGGGCACCGCCAAGAAGCCACAAACCGATTAGCATCTGCATATGACCGCGATTATCACCTCTATCTGTGTACAGATATGGTACTTGACGTTATGTATGCCTAGGGATTACTGGTCCTGCTCGAGTGGAGGTATAGAAACTTGAATGCAATTATTAGTTTGTTTAATTTTTGTTATCGTTCGCTACTTTCAATTATTGTTTTCAATTCCTGGAAAAAGATAAACCAGCAAGTAAACTAATATTTGAAAAAAAAAACAGATTTGAATCAGATTTGTTTCTGGTTGATCTTTTCCAGTCTATAATGTACTCTATCTAATGTTTAAAACTAACATAATTAAACCATTAAGTAGGTACCAGATAATTTAAGAACTAAAGATGGTAACGGTATGCTGAGTAAAATTACATTTTCTTAAACATACGCGGAAATATTATCATTACTTTTGAATAAAGAACACGCGAAGTATCATATTTACGTAGACTGAAAAACCAAAATCACTTCCCGGCGCATTCTTTGAATTTGGAACGAAGAGCGCACCGGTAATGTTGTATGAAACGGTGTGCTGTTTGAATTTAGAACTCTTTCATCTATCGTACACATTGCGTTCTCGTGGCTGTTTCGGCAAAAATTGTAAAAAAAAAAAAATTGGCGGTAAAGCCGAGTTCGTTGTTATTTGGTTAATAATAAATTAAAAGCACTTTATTCAAAAGTAATGATAATATTTCCGCGTATGTTTAAGAAAAGCACTATATATGCCTCGGCCGAAATGGCAATTGCCTGTCTGCCTATTTCGCTGCCTTTGCAATAATGTACTATTACAACCAGGGCAAATCTTTGAAGCATAAAAACTAGGAAAAACTACATACATTCAGTGGACGTATTCACCAGATGCTACGGCACCATACGTTAAGGAGAAACGAGTCGTATCCTCTACGAAACGCACAAATTAAGATGGTTCTTCTTATTTTAAAATTACAAATATTAAAGAAATGTGATTTATGGTATTTTACTAACATAGTTTAATGTCAGTTAGGCTTTTCCGGAAAAATTTTGTTATGTAATGCATAACGTTGTAGATGTATAGGCACACAAACCTAAAACACGCTTTTATGTATGTGTGCCCATATATTTACAACGTTATGCATAAAATAACAACATTTTGCTGGAAAAGACCAACTGACACTTAACTATGTTCGCGAAATGCCATAAATCCCGTTTATTTAATATGTGTAATTCAAAAGTAAGAAGAACCATCTTAAGTTGTGCTTTTCGTAGAGGATACGAATCGTTCCCCCTTAAGCTAAAAGGTAATATATGCTACTTTATTTTGTTTTTTCTACTTGGTAAATGACCTACGTCGTAATGAACTCGCTACGTCGAAGTAAAAGCGCTACGTCGCGAAAGAGATTGCTACGCAATGAATCAACGTTCAAATATCAAATGCTTTCACAAAACCAAGCTTTTTGTATGGCGTGCCCTTCTGGATTGCAATTTTCTTGGAATTTGGAGTCATCTTTGTTTTATATTTCGGTCTAATTAAATGTAGTGATTATCGATAAAATTATTGAATTCAATTAGTTAAAAATCATAGGTTATTTTGACATGAAATTTTGAATGTTATTATGCTTTATTCAATACAAAATATCTTAGTAAACTAGCGACATTAATCGGCAAAATTTACGGAATTATTATTTTTTTCCACAAATAGTATTATAAAAAACCGCCCAAGTGCGAGTTGGACTCGCGCACGAAGGGTTCCGTACCATGATCTATAAAACGGCAAAAAAACATGTCTGTTGTATGGGAGCCCCCTTAAATATTTATTTTATTCTGTTTTTTAGTATTTGTTGTTACAGCGGTAACAGAAATACATCATCTGTGAAAATTTCAACTGTCTAACTATCACGGTTCATGAGATACAGCCTGTTGACAGACGGACAGACAGACGGACAGCGGAGTCTTAGTAATAGGGTCCCGTTGGTTACCCTTTGGGTACGGAACCTTAAAAAATACATATTCTGGTACATTATGTGTCAACAAATTTATATAATAGATGTTTTGGCAATTCTTTTTTGCAAATTTTTTGAGTTATTATTTAGGAATTAGATCCTTAAAGTTGACAATGTGATTATTTTTCCGTAAACAAGGCGTGGGAAATTGATCACTACAAAAAATACAAAGTAATATTTGGAAATGTGGTACATTAACTGTCAATGGGAAAGATTGGCCTATGTTTATCATGTATTCAACAGCATAAAAGTCTTTCTAAAATTGGTACATCAGGCCCTTGAAATTTTAGATTTCTCGCTAAAAGTGTGAAATTGCCCGTAACAAAAATTGCTAAAACTTTTTAGTAGGCTTTGTACTATAACAACGCTCCCTACAAACAGTATACTAAGCCACAGGGGCACGTTGACGATAACTGTAACGAGGCTCATCACGAGTTCGATAACGGTTATGAGTTCAGAACAGACGCGGCGACAGCTGCGCCGCGAACCCTGCAAGGATTGCCTCATCCAAGGGAAATTGGGCTTTTTTGTTGAACAAACATCATTAAAAATTATGATATGAATGAAAACTTGAGGAGAATTCACGATCAAATAAAATGGCCGAAACTAACAGCTGAAACTGGTCGGATATCCCGATCACATTAATTTATTGAAGTGAGCCGTTTGTTTACATCGTCATTTCACATGTTCATCTTTATTACCTATGTTTTCCAAAATGAAGGGCTGTGATTGGCTTATTCTTCCGTTCAGTATTGTTTAGTGGAAAATCAAAAGAAAATAGCAAATCAATAATTGATAAAGGGCTGAGTTTTATGTCCGTCCGTCCGTAAGTTCCAGATCAGTAGCTCCTAGACGGAATGAGTTACAAATTTAAAATTTGGATATTTTACTCATAAAAACCAAATATTGAATAGAAAATTCAATTAAATATTTTTTCATGATAGGATCCCATACTATAAAGGTGAAACAAGGTTGACAAAATGAAAACGATGGCAGATCGCTGTTGAACCTGCGGGTAAAAGCCGTGATTAAATAAATAGCAAGTTTCATCTTGTTTTTAGCAGTGGAATATATACTTTACTCGTAGTTCTTGCACGTACCAAGTTTGTAAAGAAACTTTATTTGTTGTGGTTAGTTTTGTTGCCTTAGGACATCTATCAACAACAATCAATTATTTCCCAACTCACGTCCGCATGACCCAAAAGTTACCCAAAGCTGTACTCTAAAATCACTGTAAAATGTTCTTCAGTTCTAACATAATTCATTACATTGTATATACTTAAGTTTTTATCAAACGGTTCAGAAATTTCCCCATCGTTGATAAGAGCCATGTATGTTTTCATGGAAAGACTTGATCAGGACAAGGAGCGTTGGTAGTGGGCATCCGATTTTTGAAAGCTCACCGAGGTGCGTTCATTAAAGAACCCTAGACTGGGCAGGAACACTGAGGTCGTAACGCTGAGTTTTGAACGGGTTTCGTCGTGTAGCGACACTCCAAGCGCCAATTGTCATTTTTGCATTATATTTAGTACAAATATATCTTTGAGAGGTTCCCCTCTGTACGAAATTTAACGCAGAAATGTCAACTAAAGTTTGGACCCTGCAAACCCTGCTCTGAGTTGATATTGAAAAAGGCTACACCAGTGTAGTGACACTGTCATTTTTAAACGGTCTGTGTTTTTGAACGGGTTAGTGCAACCCGGGTAGGAAACCCAACCCAGTGTTAATTTACGAACGAGTATAGTCCGTTTCTGGTGACTTAGTCACAAGTCAATTCAATTCAAAGGCGTTTTATCTGGCTTCTTTGTTGAGGTATACTAAGGCGATGAATAAAAGAGTTTTTTTTATATATTCTCTTAACAACTTATCAGGATGAGGCTACATACATGGTTATGTTTAAATTGTTCAGATTCGGGGATTAAGCAGCTGCGTCAGCCTGGTCTGGTCACAAACCAGTGATGGGATAGAATAATACTACAAAATAAAATTCAGCAGATAACTTTAACGTTATTCTAAACTAAAAAAAAAACATCTTACTCAATTAAAGCATAGGCTTACCTTTTACATGTAGTTCTTGTAACTAATATTATGAAAAAAAGACATGATCTTGCTAATGCATGGTTATGTTTAAATTGTTCAGATTTGGAGATCAAGCAGCTGGGTCAGCCTGGTCTAGTCACAAACCAGTGATGGGATATAATAATACTACAAAATAAAATTTAGCATAGATAATTTTAACGTTATTCTAAATTAAAAAAAAACATTTTACTAAATTAAAGCATACTATACTATATTTTATATGCATATTTTACTATAAAATTTATTAAAAAAGGCGTTACTTTGCGGAAGTCCATCATGAATTTGTGGATTTATTAATAATTTGCAATATTCCGCTAATCACTCTTACCATGCTATTCAAATAGTATGCTATTCATTAGTATGGTAAGAGTGTTTAGCGAAATATTGCTAATTATTAATATATCCACAAATTCATAGGCTTACTTTTTACATTTAGTTGTTGTAACTAATATTATGAAAAAAAGACATGATCTAGCTAAGTTTCCTGCCCTTCTTCTTAGCAAGACTAATCGAATGGGCGGAGTTAGGCATATTTTTATTATACGTATTGCATATATTTATAATATTATTTATTCCTTATTCCTATAAATTTAAGTAAACCCAACCTTTATTATTTCACTGTGTATTTCCCCATATTATTATTTACTACATAAAACTATTACCCTTACACATAGATTATTTAATTACTTATATTACATCAAAACCGACCTTTAATAAGCGTATCTGTTATACCTACATTACATAAATAATTATATTTCATATATTTCATGTCATGGTAAGACAGTGTCATAATGACAGACCGTTTCAGACAGACTTGGCAAAAAAAGGTTTCTTGTATGTTTTTTGTCGACTTGTTATTTTGTTTTATTTGTTCATGTCATGTTTTGCAGATGATATGAAAAAACGTCGTTTGATACACGTTCGAGTGTCGATATTTTTCGTCCCGACTGGTTTTTCCCTCGACAAGCCGAAGTGTATGGGTCCCACACCCAAGGATTTTGTACCATCTCAAGTAAATCATTTGGATAAAATTGAACTATTGGAGAAAAAATTTTACAGTTAGGTAAAAAATTTAAAGGAAAATCAAAATGAGTTTATTAAGTAATCATTTTTCTACACGGAATGAAGTCATTTTAAAATTTTCACCTTTATCATTTACAATCGATCATCTGTGTATCCAGGTATTACCTACCCGTATTTATATGCCGTCGTCATTTTGTAGAATCCGGGATTAGGTTTACACAATGATATTATATAATACATAAATAAAGTACTTATATGCCTAAGCAAATTGTAAAATAACGAGCTCTACGATATGATGACAACAAACAGACCGAAATAGATGCTTGGGGTATCTCTGATAGAAAAAATCCAAAACGAGGAAATCCGTCAGAGATTGAAAGTGATCGAATAATTTTCAAGCCTGCCGAATTAGTAAGTTGAAGTGGCATTAGGCTGGCCATATTTGTTACTGACACGATGGCCATTGGGGCCTAAAGGCGTTGCAATGGAGACCACGTACAGCAAAGCGAAGCGTAGGCAGTCCTCGTGCCCGCTGGACCAATGACCTGAAGAACGTTGCGGGTAACGGCTGGATTAGCATGACGCAGGACCGCCAAGAATGGCGAAATATTGGAGAGCCCTATGTCCAGCAGTGGACGAACACAGGCTGTAGGATTTATGGATGGACCCCCCTTGGATACGTGCTTGTTGTGATGTAATATGTCAGGTGTGCGTCTACGCTGACTGACATACAGCAAGAAACGGCGGCCATTTATATTCCCAAGGTCTATTAATTTGGATTATATAAGGTCTTTCAATTTAAATTTAAAGTAATTTAGGAGGTGCTTCAGTATCGTTAATACATCACATTCCACTGCAAAGCACTTTTTTTTTCGCGAACTTTTTTTTTGACTTCTCAGTACAAAGTGGTCCGATCAGCTGACTCAGTTTGTATGGACAAGTGGAGAAAAAGTTTGCGCAAAAAAAAGTACTTTGCAGTGGAATGTGATCTGTTAACGATACTGAATCACCTCCTAAATTACTTTCAATTTAAATTGAAAGACCTTTTATATTTTTTTTATTCATAACTGTCAAAACGTAGAGGTCATTAAACATTTAACCAAGTCAAGTCAAGACCTCTCTTAGAGACAGACCTTCAGACAAACGGACAACAAGGTTATCCTATGAGCGTACTAGTTTTTTCCTTCTGAGGTACGAATCTCTAAAGCCAAATAGATTCGGCATCATTCTAAATCCGCGTCTCCAAATCAGGATTCGACAATAAAATGTACCCGCTTTGAACATTCGGCTGCGGTTTCCGCACGTCCTCTCTTTACAAACTTTCTGATTGGAAACTCCTTTGTGTAACTGAAATTTTACATTTTATATCATTTTATTATATTTATACTATTTTGTAATCTAATATTAAATTGAATTGAAATATATTTATTTGTGTAATTTAGGTAATTTAATTTAATTTATATTTATATAATTTAGGTACACAATTTACGTATAATACGGGCATCGATAATATTGGTTTTCTTTCGGATATCTTCACTTCTATGTTTGTTAATGAGTCTTGGCCCCAAGATATTTCTTCAAAGTAATTAAGTTTGGCTTACTTTAATTTAATTTAATACAATATATACTTGCAGAAATAAAAATATAGGAATAAAGGTACTACAATAAAATAAATATAAATGTTACGCCTAGCTCAGCGCATTTGATTAGTCTTGCTAAGAAGAAGGGCAAGAAACTTAGCAAGAACAATAGATCATGTCTATTTTAATTATTTTTTTTTTCGTAATTTCTGTAACAATTAATTAAAGGATTACAAGAAAAGGAATTTATGTCATAAGGAAATGTATGAAACCCTTTTCAGTCTAATAAGGCTCGGCCTAAAACTATAAGGAAATATAATTTGAACTGATGATATGCTCAATATTGTGTCATAATCGGTTCATTAAATCAGAACACCTGTTTTCACAAAAAATTTAGGTGGAGTAAAAGGTCTTGATACATTCTAATGAGTACTAATGTTCATCAGACCTGAATTCATTAGTGAATGTTCTGAAAATATTTTTTTAGTACTTCATACATAACCCTGTGTGGGTAGTTGTAAATAAAAATGTTAGCTGTATAAAACTCTGTTTCTTACAATTCTCTCTTTTAAGAGACTTACAAGTATAAACATTTGCTGTTCACAGTTTATGGATAGTCGTGACCGTGAGTCGTGAGTTATCGAGCTCGAGCCTCTATTGTTAAATTGTTATCCAAACTTAATCCGATAATCCGACTTTTGTTATATGTTTTATTGCGAAATCCATCGTTTTGAATACTCTAATTATTATTAGAGTGCTTTACAAACTTGCAATCAATCAGAAACAAATTTAAAAGCACAAATATTTTGAAAAAATTCCTCGGGCCAGGATTTGAACCTGCGACTCTTATAATAATTAGAGTATTCAAAGCGATGGAGTTCGCAATAAAATCATAGTGTCTGATGCAACAGGTATTGTAGCGACGACAGCGCCTTCTGTTCAGAATGAGCAAGGCGTGAAATCACATAACGCACTCGTGAGCGTTCAGTATGTGCATTACAAGCTGGTATACCGGGTAGTTACAAAAAATTCGATGAACAAATTCACCGTTCCAGATACGAACCTCGGTAGCGCAGTCGGTTGCGCGCCTGTTATGTAAGCAGGAGATCGCATGTTCAAATCCTGGCACGAGGAATTTATTCAAAATATTTGTACTTTTTAATTTGTTTATGATTGATTGCAAGTTTGTAATGCACTCTAATAATTATTATAACAGGGGTTTTCTAACTTTTATTATTATTTTGTGCAAATGTGACCGTGACTGTGACTCGAGTATTGGTAATAGGCTGCACGAGTGTCCCAATGGCTAATTATGTCCAGTTAGAAACAATACTTTATGTACACTATTAAAAATCCTATAATTCTGAGCAATTTCACCAAAAATGAGAAAAGGAAAGCGCAATGGCGTTTTTTTTTTGCTCCCGTAAGCTTAGGCTAGGTCTTATAATATAAATCTAATTATAATTAGAGTTCACAACAAAAAACATAATCTTGAAAAATTATATCAGAAAATTTGTTAACCCGTTAACTACTGAACACAAAAATAAAAAGCAAGCTTGCATTGCTCAAGTGGCGACGACGGCGGCGTGGCGTCCCATTTCGTTATCCTCGCCCGTCTTTGCAAACGCACAATATACTGAGAGCACCTCAACGGTTATTACCTCCTCGAGCAGGAAACCTTTGTTAGCAACCTCAGTGTTGCCATACCATATCCTATAAATATACCTTGTTTTTTTATAACAATGGGTAACTGAATGTTTAAACCTCAATAAAGTGACAATTTCAATTATTCAAAAACACGAAAAAGATACTATGATGGATTCGATGATTTAAGCTGTCACGTAAAACCATTGACGTAAAAAAGGCGGACGGAGTCGCAGCTAAGCAACAACTGAAGCATAGCAATGGCGGCGGTTTGTAAGTGAGTCAATGAACTTACTATGGAAATCGGCATACTATGATGTGAATGTATGCGTGCCGTGCTCGTTTGTTAAAATCTCAATAAAGTGACAATTTCAATAACTCAAAAACACGAAAATGATAATATTGTCTTACAATGAAGGATTCGATGTTTCAAGCAGTCACGTAAAACCATTGACGTAAAAAAGGCGGACGGAGTCCAAGCGGATCAGCATACAATGGGTGTTTCAGTTTTTTGTTAGCGAAACTCTGTCCGCCTTTTTTACGTCAACGCCTTAACTATAAATTAATGTTAGATCATAGAAATATTCTGTTTGATACTCAACATTTTGAAATATCCGCTGAAAACTTTATCAGATTGGCAACACTGAGACCTTTTTACCCAGCACAACCACCCTCCCTTCAGCCCTCTGAATTTAAATGGAGAATTATATTGAAGTATTTTTCGGAAGAAAAGTTTTATTGTATTGTTTGATTGTATGTCACTGTGATAGATGAACGAATAGCTTTTAAATGACGTCTCTTTGTTGAGAAAAACCTGAACGTAATGTCGCTCTCTTAGGTTAAAATGGATGGATTTATTAAAAAGTTTACGCTGACAAGATGCCTGCCTTCTGCCTTGTGAAGTTTAATAGTCGTTGTTCAAGTTTTCGGCAACTAAGTGAAGTTGTTGAAACTTGGACAATTGATTTGGTTGTGCCTTTCGGCGCGAGTCATTTGATTTACATTTCAATGCGTAAGTAGCTTTCAGTAAATTAGGTTCTAACTTTGTCTCACAGTTAAATGTAACAAGCTTCATGATGATTGTTACCTCTTCGTCTTGAGATTTATGAAGAGAAAGTTATTTCTCAATCAACTTTATTACAAAGTTAGTTGAGAGATCCTAAACCAAAAAAATTCATCAATAAAAATGATTTTTCGATCGATGCTAATAGGGTGGCAACGGTCCATTAAGGTGATATGTAAAATTTTTGGCGTCCCTGTTACTCCATATAGGAAAAAATCCTCAGTGCGAGTGGGACGGATTCGTGGAAAAGTAGCAAAAAGTCGGTTTTTTATTAATATAAAATGTACTAAAGTTGCTATAAAAATTTCGTTTAGCCAGGTCCTAGATACCGTTAAAACCCATCTAAAAAAATATAGTTGCAGTCTATATGTCATTCTAGATTGTCAAACCAGGAGAATTGGTATCGAAAAGGACCTCATTTCAATAAATATTTCGCGTTTCTGTTTTAACAGATCCCTAGAAAAATAATCCAAAAATTAGTACTATTTTAAATTATTATTATATACGGCTTGAACACTCACGTGTGATTGTTGTTGACTATATGCCAACCGTTTCACCGATACAATTTCGGCATTATCATGGCGAGTGTCGTTCTTAGGACGACGACGCGGCGTTCACCGTCGTTGTCAAACGGGCACTGTGCCCGTTGTTTGACAACGACGGTGAACGCCGCGTCGTCGTCCTAAGAACGACACTCGCCATGATAATGCCGAAATTGTATCGGTGAAACGGTTGGCATATAGTCAACAACAATCACACGTGAGTGTTCAAGCCGTATATAATAATAATTTAGTATGTCAGCTCACGCGAGTTTTAATAATCTTATAGTACTATTTTATTAAAATAATACATTATTTACTGAAGTAGATATGCAAGTCCTAAAAGTGTCGATTTTATTTCCGTAGCGCCTTAATAAAAAAATTAAATTAAATATTACTTATGACACAATATAAAAAAGACTAAATTGCAACTTGCAAGACTTGGGGACAAAATTAGATACACATATTAACACTCATTCATCAGCATCACACATTCAATAAACAGGATAAACCAAACGAATGCCCCTGGAGGGAAAATACCCTTAATTTGAAGAAAGCAAATTTTACTTAACTTACAGGCTGAACCAAACGAATGCCCCCTGGAGGGAAAGTACCCTAAATTTGAAGATAGCAAATTTCACTTAACTTACAGGCTGAAACGAATGCCTCCTGGAGGATAAGTAACTTTATTTTATTTTTAAAGTAAAAAAACTACATTCAAATAACTTTAAAATAGCACCTCCCTGAACCGGGAATCAAACCGGAAAAATGTAAAAAAAAACACCGATCCGATCAATAGGGTCAATCACAAGAACCCAATTCTTCTACGTAAGACCATGAAATTTCATTTTAATAAAATTAAAGGTATCTAAAAAATCCGTATTGTTAGAACTAAGGAAAAGCCTAAAGTGCTTCGTCTTATCTAATTGAATTTATAATTATTGTGCAATTTCATGATTTTCCTTTAATTTAGAATAAGTACTTATGTTACTAAGAAGAATTTGGTTTTTACTTTTTTTTTTGTTTTTACCTTTCGGTCGGTATCATAAAAATACAGGAAGTTTTTTAACACATTTTTCCGGTTCGAATACCAGTCTAAATAGGTGATTTTTCAAAATTCTTTGAATGTAGTTTTGCTTTACTTTAAAAATAAAATAAAGGTCCCTTAAAGTAAAATTTTCTGTATACAATATTTAGGTTACTTACCCTCCAGGGGACATTCGTTTGGTTCAGCCTGTGTACAAACCCCAACCAACTCCTCTTTCAAAACAACAAACTGCTATATTGAGATGTAATTTAAATGTTTTTTACGACGTGTTCCATTCATTTTTTTTATAATAACAGCACTTTTGTAAAGAAATTTTCAATTTTTAATTCTTTGTTGTCGTGATTTTAGACATGCAACATAAGATTTTGCAAATTTTTGAGTGATTTTTAGCTTTAAGGAGATCGGTCTATCATTAAGCTATCAATTCACGTAAAATTTCAGGCCAAAAACAACAAGTTTTTTTTTTGGCGTTTTTTATTTGCCAAATTTCGCAATTTTATAAATAAAACAAAGAATTGCGACCCCCAAGTCATGGGGGTCAAATCACTCCAAATTAATCATAGTTCCTTCCCTCAAGAGGAATAACATCAATTTCCAGTCACCCTGTACGTAGGTGAAACAAAAAACGCACTCTACATTCGCATGAACAATCAGCGACACACAAGCCGACTCAATATAACACCTTACTTACATATCTCAACTATGTCTATGACCGATATCATAATCAAACATTCAACAACAGCTTCACCGTCTTCAACTAACAGCAGCATAAAAAGGTTTTAAGTTTTTTCACAAAGCTGGAAATAAGAAAATGCAATTGCATTTAAAGTACCAGTTACTTTGAAACAGGAAAGCAAACTTCAATGAAATGTACCAGCACCGGCTACGGCAACGGAATATGTACCGGCACTACCGGCTTCGGCAACGGTATGAAACAAACACAATCTGCGTAACGAGTGTTTGCAAACTTGCCACAGCATGCAAAAAATATAAACTACTGTTACCTACCTGAAAATAATACGAATTTTTACAAACTTCCTTTAGCAAGATAACTTGCAAGGTGCAGAAAATAAAGGTAGGTACTTTTTGTAAAAGATATGATGATATTATTAATCAGGACCCGCGCTTCACCGAATTTAAATACACAGCTAACTTTCAATATCATCACTTACTTTACCGATTTTTAGTGACTTCGATAGCTTTTTAGTTATTTTAAATAAAAGTGTGGTTGTTGGTTAAAAGAAAAACAATATAATAAACATGGACTGATAATAAAGTGTAATTTCAAAACAGTCAACAAGACGTATCAAAAATGAATAGATAATATAAAAAAGTAAAAATGATGTTAGCTTCAGCAACACCGATCATGCGAACAAATTTTCCAAAAAAATACGGCAAATAATTTTCAAATTAAATTTTCACTACAGCGAATATTGTTTAAGTCAAGTCTTGGTTTAATTTAATTTTAGGTAAGGTTTATTTGGGAAATAAGTTGGGCAGATTATGTAGTTTGACACTATTTACACTACGATGCTGACACACCTCTTTTACTTTGTCCACATCTATGAATATTATACAAGCTTATCAATTCCGTGGGCTTTTGTCGTGCCTCTTATACTTACAAATATTCATCATTAAATTATTAGGGCATCGAAAAATTGTACATACTCGTATAATTCGCCAGTTTTTCTTACATCTTAATATGTTTTTTTAGCAAAAAATATATGGAAAAAGTAGCGGCGGTAGCTCAGGGGTAGAACGCTGGCCTCTCAATCTTGAAATTCAGATTCAATCAGTGGTGGCATGCACCAATCAGTTTTTCGGAATTTATGTGCATAGTATTTGTTCTTACTTACCACATTTGTTACCACTTGCTAAACGGTAAAGGAAAACATCGTTAGAAAACCTGCATGCCCTAAAAAGCGTGTATTTGCGCGTGTAAATATGTGTGTTTTTGAAGTACAGCGATAGGACTCACCACCCATCACGTTGGGACGTAATAATCATCGGTGAAACGCGGGTGTACCACTTTGAATACTTCTGACACCCTCTCGGGTCCTGAATGCCGTGACGATACATTTTATCTATATATTTTTTTATCGTGATTTTTTTGTAAGTTTTTAAAAGACTGTATAATTTGAAGGGGGCGGTTAAATTTAAAACTTCGAAAAATGTTTTTTCGTTAATGAGACATGAAATCGCAAAATGAATCAAGGAACCTCAAAATGATTATAGAAACCTTTTGAACGAGCCTTTACTTGACAAGAAGCGAGCATAAATTGCTCAAGAAAATACACTTGATATGTAGCGTCGAGCTATCAAAAAAGGAATTTTTGGTTTCTTTTTCTCCTCAAGGTTATCCTTTGTTTAAGCCAAATTGAGGTTATGTAAATCAATTGGATTCTGAGATTAAAAGTGTGACATACAGACATGATAAGTGAGTTTCTTACCTCGGCTACACCTGGGCAAAGACAAAGGCTATTATATTTTTTTTTATAGCACACTGTGCGTAAAATGACCGCTTTACGCACGCTACGCGTGCGTAAAGTCGGCATTTTCCGCACTTGTGCTATAAAAAATTATACGAAACTCGTGCGAGAAACTTTTTCTCGACTCGTGTGATTGCAGCACTCGCCTTCGGCTCGTGCCGCAAACTCACACTCGTCAGAAAACGTTTCATCGCTCTCGTATCGTAATGTACTATTTGCCTTCATGACATAATTTTCTCCTGTCTTGTATATTTTATCTTTTTATTAAAATAAAGTATAGGCTTACTTTTTACATGTAGTTGTTGTAACCAATATTATGCAAAAAACGACATGTTCTTGCTAAGTTTCTTGCTCTTCTTCTTAGCAAGACTAATGAAATGGGCGGAGTAAGGTATACATTTATTATACGTATTGCATATATTTATAATTATTTGTTCCTAATTCCTATATTTTTATTTTATTCAAGTGTATTTTTTTTATTAAATTTATTTAAACTCAACCTTTATTATTTTCCTGTGCATTTTCCCATATTATTATTTATTAAATAAAACTATTACCTTTACAAATAGATTATTTAATTACTTATATTACTTTAAAACCGACCTGTAATAAGTGTATCTTTTATACCTACATTACATTAATAAATATATTTCATATTTCATTTCATTTCATTTGGCTACAGAACCCTAAAAAGTGGATGACTTAAATAAAGAAAAATGGGATTAACCTTCAATCTAATCTTCTTACGGCCAACTGTGAAATTAATCTTCTGAAAGTTTCAGATCAATCTGTCCCTTCAAAATATTCATTCATTTTCCCGGAACTTGATCCACAAGAATTATGTATACGAAAAGCTTTAATAAAATTCATGAAACTTTGAGCGGGAAACTATAAAAGTTTACGAACCGTACCACGTCTGGGGAATCGCAATGAGATCGGGTTTTTGTAATTGGTCAAGTACGAACTGTGTTTTCACGAAGAGGTTTCTTCACGGTGGTAATTAAGGTTTTTCTTTACGCAAAATACGGTCAAAACAAAATGTTCTCATTAGCTATGTCCAGAAAAAACTGGTGTTCGTCTTCCAAAAATATATCCATATTTATATATTCTATAGTACACTTTATATACATGTATAATATTCTTATCGTGTATATTTATAGTAAGTATTTTATTATTATATTATTATTAAAAAACATATTTTTATTTGGTTTCAATCTTTTTGTGCAATTACTCGATTCAACATTACTTTTTGGTTATTTCTTCTTGATTTTTCTGGAAGAAATCTTTTCTTAGACAAAAGCACGCCAATGTGCTATTGTTTCAAATTAAATATAAAATGTTTCTCTGTGTGTGCACAATAAAGAATAAAGAAACCAATATTTGTAATACAGAAAAAAATATATTAACTTATAATCTTGTAATATATTTAATTATTTTTGAAAAAAAATCTCCAAAACCATAAAAGAACTGACAAAACAGCTTATCCTATTATTTTTGAGTCTCATACTATAACTTTGTAATATTCATGATACTTAATGTATAAGCTATAAAATTTGAAGAACTTTATTCACGTTTCTTTTCTTAAGGAACCCCAAACTTTATTTTAACCAGACAACACTAGATGAGATTAACCGTGCGTTAACCGTGATTAAAAGGGCGGGGTCAGATTGATACATTAATAATCTAAATGAAAACTACGATACTTTTTGTATACTAGCAATTCAACGTCAACTGTTGCAAATGCGATCATGCTACGGCGTGGGTCTACAAATATTAGGTCTTTACATATGAAATTGCCGTTTTCTATTGAGAATTTGAAGGAAACTCAATTTTTAGTATTAACATTTTTGCATTTTTTTAGGAATGACAAATCCAAATTATGTAGTTTCTTTGGTGTATGAATGGGACAACATTAAGCTTAGAGCAACATTAATTAAATTTTTTTTAAATGTCCGCTGTAAAAAATTATTACGAATCTTACCATAGAAATGGATGGCATTTAGGACGAACTGTTTATGAAGATTAAATTTTTATAATCAAACTGAAAATAAAAAAAAAATTACTACGTAGGTATAAAAAACTTGAAATCAATTTTCAAATAAAAATAAATCATTGTAATACCTATTGAATTACAGGAATCTGTAAGAACTTTTCAGCAATTTCATAGGTAAAGACTTATTATATTATGGAGTCGTAGCGCTTGGTAAGATGTCGTAGCGAAACGGGAATTCAGGCGTGCTAGGCAGTAAACCTTAAAACAATAGATCACAGTCAAGATCGTGGTTCGGTTCCATCTTATAGATTAACTATTACTAGGCTAAAGCATAAACTTATAGGTTTTTCTCAACCTACAGTAAAACCACTGAGTGATGGCGCCTATGACGTTTAAATGCCTACAAAGTATCGTAATTATTTATAAGCAAGTGTGAATTAAAAGATGTAATACTTCATTGTTGATAGTGATGTACTATTTGTTTCGGTTATTATTTTTCGATTTGAATGTTGCTTTATTGTGCAATAGAATTCGTATAAAAACAAAGATTTTTTTTTTAAGTTTCTCATTTTTTATAGGCCGTGTTTGAGGTCACCAAGTTACGAAATAATATTTAATTAAAAACAAAACAATGACGAAGTTAAACTAAACGAAAATAAATGATAGTAAAATACTTTTTTCGATTTAGATATTTAAACATCTCTCGGGGGCCCCGGGGCACTACACCGCATAGCCCTCCGATAGCTACGCTACTGGTTTTGACACATTTTCCTTTTGTATCATTATATTGAATGTTGAATGACGTGTCTAATGTTGAGTAAACTCACACTTGATTTTTATTTTTTACCGAAATTTGAAATGTACCTCATCACTAAATGCAGCTGTCATAAGTGCCATCACTCAGTGGCCCTACTTTAATACCAACACTTACGATAAAATAACTGCCAGTATCATTGGCCGTACATTCGCTGCCAGCAGGTCTTCCCAGGACAATTGCGTATAAAATCACAATATACGGCTCAATTGCCCCAGTTTCGTCACCGACTGTACCACAGGTGAGTTCACCTTCATGATCCTTAGGATCCCGTTATGCCCGTCACAGAATACGTAATGAAAAAATGCTATGCTTTCCTTAGCAAAAAAAGCAGCGGATTGTGTCAGAGATACAACCGTTAGTTATTTAAGTGGATACTTCTTATGTCGCCTCTCTACGCAGACGTAAGAATCTATGATGGCCGTTGATATCATAATTATTTATCAGTGATGGCATGGCATTCGCTTACGAAATAATTTAAATTTTTATATTCTTTCGATCCAATACCGGAGGTGACGTACAAGTTTTGAACAGTGACCCCCTTACACGAGTATCCACTTCAAAAATTACAAAATAAGCTAATAGGTAAATTATAAACTTCATTTCAGAGGTTCGTCAAAGCCTAATTGTATTACAAAATCTTGGTTGTGCCACATGCGGTTCGCTTAGCTACAAAAAAGTACGTAGCAAGCTACTTTTATTTCGGATGTCATAATTTTGCTGGGTGCCTGCCTACATGCCAAGAATTTATAACCATACCATGCTACAACTATGTTTATAACCATGGTTATAAACTTCTTCGCTTCGCGTAATTAAATATTTATATTTATGGACCACACAGCTTGCTTGAGTTAAAAACGATGGCGGTGAAAGACAATTAACCAATGAAAAGTCAAATTTATATTTTAAAAACAGCAATTATTTTAGTTGATTTTGATTAATAACTTCGTAATCTCTAAATATTTTTTTATTATTAACACGGTAAAAATTGTTTGTCAAGTAAAATTAAGACTCGTAAAATGCATTTAAAGACATTAAAATGGTTATACAATATGAAGGGTACAGGGAAAGAACAAGGAATGTCACATCATAAGGAAGGGCTCGAATAAATGTGTAACTAACTTAAATAGATTTTTTTTTTGGGCTAAAATAAATGTGGGCGTAATTTGAATATGTTTTTTTTTAATATGTTTTTTTTTTATTTTTACACATTTATTTTAGCCCTTCCTTACGATGTGACATTCCTTTTTCTTTCCCTGTACTCTTCATTAGGCACAATTCGAGGTTTCAGAATGTAAGTCTATGAATACGAGCCCCAAATCGCCAAGGGAGCAGTACACCGTTCGTTACCCGTGAAACCGCCACCAGGAGGGACACATAAACGAATTTAACTGAACAATTTCAACCCTGATCTAACTTTACACATTCATGCAATGCGCGTCCACGGCTGAAAGCTAGATAACGCTGATTGGGTAATCGGTGTCATGAAATATATCGTCACTTATCTATGTGTAATTTATTTTAATTTTAATAGAACAAAAATATTTTATTAAGGGCGACATCTACCTGAAACGACGAAGCGAAGAGACTGGTTTTCTCTGTACAGTTTCACACTAATGAGAAAACCAGGGTATAATAGATGTAATAGCCGTTCCCTTTTACTTTCATTTGTAAAACGTAAAGATAATAATTATGTTTCTTAGTTTAAGTTTAAATTATTACGTTTCTTAGTTTAAGTTTGGTTCGGCTTCTGCATGATTCAAATAAATAAATTTTCGTTTGTTTTTTTTTGTTTAGTAAGGCTTCAAGATTAGGGTTCTGTACTCAAAAATAAGAAAAATATCTGATGTGTATCTTGTATCTCTTTTTCGAGATGGATAAAGCTCTCAACAGAAATATGGGATAGATGAAAATTGTATTTGCTCTCACCTAGTTCAGGTGAAAAGTAGCTAACGTAGCACTAGATCGTGCTCAGTGGAGAAGGATAAGGAGAACCAACCCCAAGTAAATGGGAAAAGGTGCAAGAAGATGATGATGACACCTAGTTCAGTGGGTCTACCGCGTAATTCTGATTTTCATCAACATCAATTTGAGATTGAAATTTGACGTGCGTGTGACGACGCCCGCCTAACATGCCATCTCTTTTGTACGCACGTCAAATTTCAATCTCAAGTTGATGTTGATGAAAATTAGAATTACGTGGTGGACCCGCAGGTGTCTTTGTCCCAAAAATATTTTTTCTTTATCCACTGCGGTTGCAAATGTGAGTAATTATAAAAAATGTATATAAAACATGAAAACTATAACGACGGTCCAACTTTAGTATATGTAATCCCATACTACGATAAGGTAATTGCAACATCAAAAACAGTTTTATAAGTACTTATATTGTTTATCTGTTATTATATTACATTATAGCACCGCGATTCAACCGCTGCGATTGTCCCATTTTATTATAACACCGCTAGAGAGCGAATCAACAATAGCGACGAGAAAAAAGTCCAGATCTTATTTCGTAAGCCACGCGCCCTTTATCCTTGTAGCTTCTGATTGGCCCTCAGGCAGCATTACCGGACGGCGCTAACGAGGTTCATGAACGAGTATTCTCATTTATCGTGAAATTGTTACTTGAAAATATTATAAATAAAGGTGATATTGCTTATGGTCGTGAATAAAGTATTGTGTGCAACTGAAAATAATTAGACATTGGGACATTCGTGCAAAACTATTACGAAACTCACTTCATTCGTTTCGTCAACAAGCCCCCTTGTGCCAATGTCCCAAATTATGTTACAGTTGCACAAAATACCATTGTAGGGGCATTTTTTTTTCTAGGAAGAGATGTAGGAACTTAACATAAATTTTTAGTTAGCAATTTGTAAAAACGCACATGTTAGCAGACTGGCACAGTCCCGACAGTCGTTTTTCCGCTCCCATTACGAGCAATTGTTACAGTGTATACGTCACTACCATATTGGACAATATACGTACGAACATACTTCCTCATCTTTGATCTTATACCCACTCTCGTCGCCGACATATAGTGTAGTATAGTTAGCAGATAAACAACCATTTCTGGATACATGATGCACACTTCCATATACGAATAGATACAAGTATGTACATAGGTATGCGTTAAATTCCCGAATCGAGTTTCAGCTCAGGCTCAGGTGCGTTGGAGGAAGTTTTCAATCAAATCAGCAACGAAATAAGGAGAGAGCTGAAAGGAAACGAGGCTGAGTGGTGACTGATTGACAACATTGTAACCGAAAAATGTTCTGACATTTTCGTTTAGACACGCCAAAACTTTTGCGAATCACTCTCATTTATTTATTCAAAACGATTTTCCTTGATGCGAACTATTTGCGAAACTCGCAGGGTTTGAATTATGCAATTTGATGTAATAGCTCCTTTTCCTCTGAATTCTCGGTCTAATGTAGTAATAAAGATAATGGGATCATGAAATTGGGATTGATCTTGTCTTATTATTGAGATGGTAAGTGGTTGTTTGAAAAGTTAACAAAAGTTAAATAAGCAACCATTTTTAGGTGTAGGTACAAAATATAAGGTAAAAATATATATATACATATCCATATAACCATATTACTGACCAAACGCATACAACATTGTAGATTTATAGCTTTTGGCCGCGGGTTCGCCCGCATTAAAGTGATCAATCTTTAAGTAGCATCGACAATTTTTGGCTTGGTATTTTATCAACAACCCTTAATTTTGCAAAAACATTAAAACTACAACCACGACATTTTTACCAATTAATTATTAGTTATTTATCATTAACTAGCGACCCGCCCCGGCTTTGCACGGGCATGTATTTTACATATAAACTTTTCTCTTGAATCACTATATCTATTAAAAAAACGCATCTCAATCCGTTGCGTAGTTTTAAAGATCTAAGCATACATAGGGACAGACAGCGGGAAGCTACTTTTTTATACTTTGTAGTAATAGTGATATATTATTTGTAAAAATTTGTTTTATCCGAACTAGACAAAAATATTAATAACTATTTGACTTTCATATCCAGCAAAGTATTACCGTTGATCTCATAAAATAATTTAGAGGTAATTTTAGGATTTCTGTGTACAGTGCCGGAGTAAGACTAACTGATGCCCTAAGCAATCCATGCTTATGTGGCCCTTATCCTCTAGCTAGACAACCATAAAGTCGGTATTTAAAAAAATGTACGTATTTATTATAAAGAGATCGATCATAACGTACTTTTCTTGAAATATGAACAAAAGAGGTAAGTTGACTAGCTGTTATAATAAAATCCAAAGCATACCATTTTTTTTTATTGATATGCGTGTTGTTACTTTTACGAACAGCAAATTCACAAACTGTGATGCCTGTGTGTCTGCCTCTATATTCATTACTGATAAAGCGTCAAACCACCCACCCTTGTAGCATCGTCGTTCTTTTTAAATACCTGACTTTTCGGAAGATTTGCAAACTTCACGTAAGGTCATGGATCAAAGCGAAGACATCTCATTACTCTAGTCAATTTAGTTACGTCTTTCATGTGCTAGAATAGTATTTTGTGCAACTGTGAAATAATCAGAGACATTGGGACAAAGTGGGTTTCGTAATAATTTTGCACGATTGCCCCTATGTCTAATTATGTTCAGTTGCACACAATACTTTATTTACGACCATCAAAAATATCGTCTTTGCGTAACATTATTTATGATAATTTCAGCAAACAATTTCACGAAATATGAGCTAAAGAAATCGCGAGATTAATGGTTCTTGTTGTAACTTGTGTCCATCTCTTTCACTCGGTCATAATTATTAACGAGTGAAAGAGATATATATAAGTTACAGTGTATTTTGTTTCTGCACCTGCTATTTCGACATTGAAATTGAACTGTTTTTATCCTTTTTTAATGAATAGAAAGAAAAAAGAAACCACCCGTTGTAAATAATCTGCACCTCAGTTTAACCGCAAAGGTAGGTAGAGCCCCTGCGGGAAGGGGGTTTCGGCTTCACAAATATTTCCGACGGATTATACCTATTGTACCAAAATATTTTTGGTTTGAGGTTATTCGCAGAATTTACGTTAAAAATATTGTATTTATATGCAGATTCATAAAATATACATATTTTTCGAATTTCTATCATTTCGCGCCATTTATCGCAACTTCTGCTAGAAGTGACACTTGATCCAAAAAACATCAAAGCAGGGAAAGCGTTCTGAATGGTTATCTAAGCGTTTTTATAATAAATTAGGCCAATCACAGCGCAGAATTGCGGTGTTATAATGTTATATTATATCGGTCAAACAATGTAGGTGCGTTTAAAACCACTTTGGATGTTTTGATTGCGTTAATGCAACATGGAAGTAGATAAATATATTTTTGACGCTGTTTATGGTGCCCCCCGAAACGTGATGCCCTAAATCCGGTCCTGTCTGTGTAACCTCGTACATGAAACCTTATTTAAATCTCCCATACAGCAAGCTTAGGATGAAACAGTGGGCCCACACAAAATGTTGCTGAGTCATAATTAAAATTTCAACACAAAGGGAAACCTCCCAAAGTCGACTGTATGCAAGCTAGGGTTACCAACCATGTAAGATTCACAGAGTAACTACGAAAATTGCCTAAGACCAAATGAGTACATTTTGTATAGTAAGTTTTGCATTTTTGTATGGAACAGCAGATGTCTTCCCTGGATTTCTTACATACGAATACTATCACATTTTTTAAAGACATAAGTATTAAGGGCCTTACTATTGCCAAATGGGTACTTTCTAAAGCCTACTCCTCGTTTACGGCCAAACCAAATATAATGAAAAAATGTATTATGAATAATCAGCTCTTAGACAACATATGCAACACCAAAACTTCTACATGAAAAAATGTATTAACTAAATGGTGTTTTTTGGCTTGAATTTTCTACTGCTCCTAAGTGGCTTGTCCGATTGAATTCATTTATGCTTTGATAAATAGATAAACTTGATAACTATAAACATAATATAGGATTATTCAATCGAAAAATCACGTCCATGTGAGAAGTATAATTTTCTCCTATTTCGCTCTTTCAAGGACGCAGCGAGCGTCGTAACAGCCACTATGCATTGCGCGCTAATATGAACGTTATTTCAATTTAATTTAATTCGTAGATAACGAACAAAAAGTAACCGTGTATTAAATTATACTATAAGAGTATCTACTAATATATAATTTTTTTCCAAGTATATAACTTACACAGGGTGCTTGGTAATTCGACCTATTCCTTTAAAGGGGTTATACTAGGGATCATTTCCAACAAATAATGCCTATCAACTAGGGGTCGAAAATGATAATTTTTCGAAAACACGTCAAAATTTCTAAAATTACAAAATAAAAAGGTTTTCTTTCCACTTAAGACCTTTTAATTCTGAGATTATGGGAATTCAGGGCACGTATTTTTTTATAAATGATCACTCATCTATCATTGATCAGGAATATAATAAATAAGTGCTGAGAGAGGAATAGTTATTTTTAAATTATTATTTTTGGTTATTAGTCCGAAAATTTGAAAAATAATATGAAAACCTTCGTAACTCGGAGACCATTCATTTTCGACACCTAGTTGATAGGACTTAATTCGTTGGAAATGATCTCTAGTATGACCCCTTTCAAGGAATAGGTCGGCTTACCAAGCATCCTGTATAACTGCTAACTAATATAAGTAACGTTGTTCGCGTGGATTTCGTTTCTCCCGATCCCGTGGGAGTTTCCTAAAATCCCTTTTTTGCGGATGTCTACGTCATAGAAGGAAACTACAGTCCAAATTTCATGTTCCTTGGCCTCGCCGTTTGGTCTAAGAGTTGAAAGATCAGTCAGTCAGTTAGTCAGCCAGTGTGGCAGACAAATAGTAAAATTCGGTAATTTACAAACGGCGCCGTTAGTTTCTAAGCACTTGATGTTTTGCAATTTGCCGTTCCGCAAATTGTAAAATGTCCGCCGCTGTTTGTAAAATGACTTTCGCATTTTATAAAAAGCCGAAATAGACTAGAGTCTTTCACAAAAAAGTGAAAAATGGGTGCGACGACGAGCGGTTTTAACAGTCTACTTACACCGGGTAATTTTTAAGTTCGAGTGGTAAGGTATTTGCTAAAATGAACTAGCAACACTGGCCACTCGAGTGTGTACGTGACTCTGAATATTTCAGGGCAGGGATTCCCTCGGCCCTCGACTGTCATACGCTCTGACTCAATGATTGTGGACCGGTCTCGAACTTAAGGGCTTTGTACAAAACGCCAGGGTAACGAGCGAAATGGAAATTTTCTAACTGGAATTAACATAGCGCTAACGAGTTCGTGTGTAATACCAGGATAGTTCATACGGGAATCCTGTTAAATGAGATGGATATTTCTTTTTGGGTTTCTTCACAAAATGAAATTATTTTACTCTCCACCTAATAGAAAAATATAATTACCCAACTAACACACAAGCTGCTTAATTAGCCTTTGGCCGGCCTGAATTCAGTATAAAAGATGTTTAACTGCTTTATTGTTATCCTTAAGCTGTACAGCAGCGTATTTAAAAGTTTTTCAACAGGCAGTTGGTACAGTAACCATAAAAAGGTGTTTTTTATGTCCAAAGAGATACAAAGGCTTGTTACAGAGCTATTGTACGGACCTAAGAAATAAAGCAGAAATATAACACTGTGTGATCTAAAAGAGATCTATTATAGGTAAAAGAGTTTTTAGTACTTTTAAGAGATAAAAATTTGGTCGTAATGTTAGTAATTTATCAAAGAACTGTGTTCTTTACAGGATGGTACTCATCACTGCTGGGGCCACAACAGTTTAAGGTAGATTAGTCAGTTAATCTTCCCAAGTTATTTAATCACAAATAAGCAAGAGCCATTTGTTATACTCCCGAACAGCAGAACAATGCCATTATTAAACCACGAATGATGGAGTATTTATAAAATAAATTGCTACAGAGGATTGGCGAAAGATACGCGCTGTCAGAGCCCTTTTGTACTTAAACACAATAGATACTGCGCCAGATTTGCTGAAAGCCTTTTTCAGTCGCGACTGGAAGTATTTTTTACGTGCCCTATCCGTGGTCCTTGAATTTATGGAACGTTTCGTTGTCATTCGCTTAAAACTTTGACCGTGGAGTACTTTTCTGTGTTATTTTTTGTTTATTATGTTACATAGACAATGTATAACAAAAAGGTATAACCATATTTGAAGAGCTTATTCAGTCAATGGTATAGAATAACTTTTACTATGGAGCTAATCCGAAATCTCAAAAAAAAAATCAGCCCTTCCATACATTTCGGTTGAGCGGCATTGCATTTTTCTATGAAACATTAATTTTATATTTCAAGTTATAGCGTTTGTTTTATAGTAAAAGTTGTTCTATAACTTTGACTGAATAAGCTCTTCAAATATGGTTACACCTTTCTGTTACACCTTGTATACGTAATATACCTATTGTCATGACATGGATTCCCAAGGGGTTGTCAGAAGTGTTCCCAAGTTTGAACTGTAAATTGCAAGATACAGTCCATACTTGGTTCACCACACCCGCTTTTCAACGAAGATTTTTACGTCCCAAACGTGATGGGTGGTGCAATGAGCCCTATTATCGGGCACAAATGAACCAACGGGATTGAACCCACGACCTCTGATTTAGCAGGCGAGAGCTCTACCACTCGGCCACTCGGTAGCTCCATTGATAGAACTCATTGTTGAGGTCCAGGTTCAAAATCTTGCTGGTTGAGCAATTGAGCATATGCTTCAATTTCATATGAAACCAATCAGTTTTTCAGAATATATATGTATAGTCGTTTTATACTTAAGTGCTGAACGCTCAAGGAAAACACTGTGAGGTAAACGTGCATGTACTAAAAACCGTGTATTTTTGCCCAAAGTATGGTGGTAAATAAAGCTCACTCGCTATCACGTTGAGGCGTTAAGGTGATATGTAAAAGTCTTAGCGTCCCTGTTACTCCATATGCGAAAATACCATCATTGCGAGAGGGACGAATTCGAAGAAAAGTAGCAAAAAGTCGTTTTATTTTCAATATAAAATGTACTTAAGTTGCTATCAAATTTTCGTTTAACCAGGTCTTAGATACTGTTAAAACCCATCTAATAAAATATAATTTCACTGCATCTGTCATTCCAAATTGTCAAACCAGGAGAATTGGTGTCGAAAAATTTCAATAAATATTTGTATCGACCCAAATTGCTGCAATCGTGTTTCTGTTTAACAGGTCCCTAGAAAAAGGTTCCAAAAATAATATTATATTTTATCAAAAATAATACATTATTTACTGAAGTAGATATGCAAGTTCTAAAAGTGTCGATTTTTTTCCGTAGAGCCTTGAAACAAGGGTGTAAAAGTGTTGGCTGTTCGTTTAACACTGGCTCTGGTATATAAGTCTTGACGCTATGTATTGGTGTTTGTTAATAGTAGGACATAGCAAATGCATTGGTTATAAGTATACTTACTTTTGCAACTCTCATAAACATTGACTTAGTTTTTCATTATTTGAGCATACAAGTAATAATATTATGTAAAATAGTATGTTTTGTGTGGTTTCAGAGGGAACCCGTACACAACTATGCACTTACCATTCTCAAAGATGACAATAACTTTGTGGTTATGAGCCATGACGCAATCTGCGTAAAGCGAAAACCACCAGGAAAACAAGAAAATGCACCTCTATTTCCCGCAAAATAAATAAAGAAATAGTATTAATTTTTTGTACTCGTATTGCGCAGCAGCAGCCTAAATCGAAATTGATATTACAATACAAATTAATACGCCAAGTAAACATAAACTGCCCAGGATCTATCCGTATAATTACTTTATTAATATCCACTCCCAAAATACTTATTGGCAGATAACATAAAGTGTACTAATAAATTCAGGAGGTCCATGTTCTACCGACGGATCAAGTTACGAAGTGGTTGCAGACCCTCATAAACGTCAGGAGTTGAGTCGGACATGGGTAGAGGACGCTCAGGTTTCTCACCTACACTTGAGTGTTTGTAATTACGCATCCGCCTAGTTTTCGATAATTTCGTAATAAATCCGATGCTTTAGGGATATAAATTTAGAATACAAAATATTGTTAATAAGAAAATGTTATATCCTCTCGATATGTCGACATTGTAAATAGGAATATTCTCATGTACCCTGAGCAGCCAACACTCATAACTTGCGTTTCACGTACGATTTTTTACGTCCAAATGTGATAAATACGGTAATAAACTACGGGCGCCTATACACTCTTCCTAGGTCTGCACACCTGGTCCTCTAAAAAGGCCGCTTTGGATGAATCATGTTATGATTCTGTTCTAATGCCGTCTCTTTTGCACGCGTGAAAAAACTCTGACTCTATCCTACTTTCAAATCATTTTATGATTCACCTAAGTCGGCCTTTTTAGATCCCCAGGTCAGGTTTATCAATTCACATTTATAAAGATAGTATTAGCAGATGTCAAAGACATCGACAAATGAAATTTTAAAAAATACATATTTTATTATTATACATAATTTTGTATTGATTTCGAGTTTTTAAGAAAGAAAATTTGTGAAAATGACTACTTACATTGTTACACGTTGTATGCTTTAAAGTGGTTATTTACTTTAAGATTGTAATATTTATATATATTTAGGTATATAGAAGTTTAAAAAACACATTTAAAGAGATATATTTCGAACTTTATTGTTCGGCATGAGTCTTATAAATTAATTATAAATAATTATGTATAAATTACTATCGAAGTCAAAGCGAAATTTTTTTAATTTTCACTTAGACTTCGATACTAAATATATTTAAATATTACAATCTTAATAACGACAAATAAGTTTTCACTCTTTAATTTTTATTATTTACTTTAAGTTATTTATTTAAGTTATTTTTAATTCTTCTCTTCATACCTTTTTGTAGACTTCTTTTCTCTGTAAAATAAGAGTCATCCTGCGCGGTACCGTAAATTTACGCTTTTGATCCTGATTAGCAGGACTTAAAGCGTAAAAAATAAATAAATATTGAATGAATTTTCCTATACTTAGCTTCAACAGTCTCCATGAAGTCAAAATATACCATGGCAGTTCTTATCATCCATTGAAATGATTATAATCACACAAAAAACTATTTATTACCTTGAAGGATATCAACTGTGCTTTCTCGACGACTACCATTTTCGGGTTTCAATATCGATTGTGTCTAGTTCGGAGGCGTATTTCTGTTTATATGTGTCGTGTAAGGAAAATGTTCTAGACGTCACGTCAGTCTCGCATGCTGAGCGCACAAATTGAGTCACGCGGCTGACACGTCTTCAGACGAGGATGTAGACGCAGTTGACGAGGCAAATCGAACGGGTTCGGGTTTTGGAAATGCGCGATTTTTAGGTGTCAATCAGTGCAAATGCTGTAAAAAGAATTTTGTATATTTTGGCTCACTTGGGATATTTAAACAAACAAAGAGCCGCTTGTATTTGACTTAGGTAATTACTCCTTTACTTAAATCTTTAAGAAACATGTCTGTGTATTTCTAGATAACCCAACCCCACAGTAAAGAATAGTGACAATAACACCGATTCGGCGCAACACAACTTGACTTAATTGACAGGACTAAACTTAATTTGAGTGTTCTGTCCTTTTCTTTCTGTATCGAAAAGACAAAGACGGGACGCTCAAAATAAGGTTAGTCTTGTTAGTTGTGTTGCGCCGAATCGACCCAATTATTTCTCCATCTATCCACTTAACTGTTCTAAGTTAGATCCAGATAACGTTACCTTCAATAGTGGACGCAGCTGGACTGAGATCTGGATAACGAATGCAATTTACAGGAAAATGCCAGAAAATATTCACAGAAAATATATTGTAGCTTTAGTATTTATGTGTATTTGCAATTATTTCGAAAAATTAAACAAAGTTTAAATAGAATGCATATATGTTACTATATATTTAATTATAAAAGCGGCCGTAGCTTTTTTATTTATTGATTTCAACACAGATAACATACATTTTAATAGCATATAGGTGTATCAAAAGCCTGTCAGGGTTTGTATGTATTCACCGAGATTTCTGTGTTACCTAAAAACAAATTCAATAATATTTCTATCGAGCCGAATTCCTGCAATCGCATTTCTGTTTAACAAATCCCTAGAAAAAGATTCCGAAAATAATATACTATTTTATCAAAATAATACATTATTTACTGAAGTAGATATGCAAGTTCTAAAAGTGTCGATTCTTTTCCATAGCGCCTTAAGGCGCTACGGAAATAAAATTTACACTTTTAGAACTTCTATATCTACTTCGATAAATAATGTATAATTTTGATAAAATAGTATATTATTTTTGGAATCTTTCTCTAGGGATCTGTTTAAACAGAAATGCGATTGGAGAATCTCGGCTCGATAGAAGGATTTATTGAAATGAGGTCTTTATCGACACCAATTCTCCTGGTTTGACAATTTAGAATGACATATGGACTGCAATTATATTTTATTCGATGGGTTTTAATAGTATCTAGGACCTGGTTAAACGAAATTTTGATAGCATTTTTAGTACATTTTATATTAATAAAAAACCGACTTTTTGCTACTTTTCCACGAATTCGTCCCTCTCGCACTGAAGGTTTTTTCGCATATGGAGTAACAGAGACGCTAAAACTTTTACATATCGCTTTAAAGAGAGCATTTGGGTGGTTATGATGCTTTTCTTTTGTTTTTGCGGGAACTATAAATTTTAGAGTACGGTATTGTAAAGCGTAAATTTTATCTAGATAAGATCTAAACGTTCTTCCATAACTACGAAACTATAGGTAGGTGGCAGAGCTGATGCCGGGCTCGACTGTGGAGGTACCACCATCTTACTTGGGGACCCCCTCGAAGTAATTCGGGGGAGAGTAAGAGGACAGCTCACAGGCAAAAAACCAGGAGCCCACCATGCCTGGGACCGATGGATGGCGGTATATCTATCCCTAATAGCCAGGCCTTATATGGAACAGACTGATGACGGGCAGCGGCGTCTCTGGTGCGAGGGTTCTGGCACCGCTCTCACCAACCCGCCTGCCCAGCGGGTGGGAAAATGGGCAATTCTTCCAGGATGACCGCCAGGAGTGCCAAAGTCCTGGAAAGGCTTATGTCCAGCAGTGGACGAACTAGGCTGATGGATGAATGGATGAAACTATAGAGTCAGCTAACGATCTGTATATATCTAAACTAATTGTGAACTTTGCCATGACCGCATGCAATTTCGTACATACGTGGTCTACGAGTCCTATTATGAGTCCGAAGTTCAGTTGATAGAACGCTGGCCTCTCAATCTTGAGACACAGGTTCAATCCCCGGTCGGGCATGTACTAATAAGTTTTTTCGGAATTTATGTGCATTGTATTTGTATTACAGTAGGTGAAGTAGGTACCACTTGCTGAACAGTGAAGGAAAACGTTGTGAGTCAACTTGTAAGCCCTAAAAAGCGTATTAAAGTGTATTTGTGCTCGACAGGGCTCATCACCGAACACTTTGGGACGTAATAATCGTCGGTGAAACGTGGGTGACCGAGTGTAGACTGTGACTTGCATTTCACTGTTCACACTCGGGAACACAGCTGACACCCCCTCGAGGATTCATGTCGTTACGATATACTGGGTGACTTTTAATCAAACCCCGATAATTTCAGAGGTTATTAAAATACGTTAATACAACATATTTTCAATGTAAAAACAATCAAAATTAGAAGTAAAAAAATGTTCAATAATATAACTTGGAAATATAATTTTTGGTTATCCTAGCCATTCCCATACAGAACAAGTCCAAAGTAGTCCAAAATAGTGAGATCAACAATAAAAATAAGTCACCTGTATTATTTTATCTTTCCGTTTGGTTTCAAGTTTGTCATCAAACCAAACATTAACCGTTACATAATGCACTATACAAAAAATACAACATATCAAGAGGTGATGTCACGTCATCTCCTCAACCTAGAATCACATATATCAGCGTTCGTAATCCAAAATAATGTTGCAACGTAAAACGTGTCACCCCGAGGACGCTGATTTGCAGTATACTTTAGAGCAAATACCAAGCAGTGCTAGGGGCAAATGCGTATCGGTTTTCGAAAATTTTTCGCGAGAATGTATTCGAAAACTACATTAAATATATAGGTTTATAGCGCAGTTTAAAATGAATGTGAATACGCGATTGAATGACACTGTGATCCCTGTAGTTAGATAATTTTTTTTTTTTTTGCTGTGGTATTGTTCTAAAAAATCATCACAAATTTATTTGCGGCTATATCAAACATTATTTAAGTGGTTTTGAGCCAAGATTTAGACGTTCTGGCACGTCAAAGTAAAAACGTCCATTACAGTATAGTCCGTATGACTTTACCAGTTACAAATCTCAGACCAAATAGAAATTCAAGGCAGAGCGCTGTCACCATTGAAGTGATTCCGGTTTTGTAAAAATGTCTGCGCTTAGTGTTACCGCGTAGTAAAAACCGACACAGATATGCGAGTTTCAAAACGTGTCTCACTTTTGGCCTGCATCACCCGTTACAAGAAGTGAGCTTCATCTTGATTTTTATTTGGTCTGAATAGTAGTAGTAGTGCCAGCTGTGCTTTGACTCAGACGTGACGTAATCTTGTAACGATAAGGGATCTAATGCAAAAAAAATTAAATATACTTTTCAATGCAGTTGCTCGTAAAGTTTTCTTTTTTGTGTAACAAAATTATGCGGAAACCGACTCTTTATTTCACGCGTGAAATAAAACAGTACTGAAATCCTTTATTTCATGCGTGAAATAGACGTGTTTTACCTACCAATAAAACACATATTAAACCACTTACCTGATTCGAAGCCTAAACATAATGAGATGGCGACCCTCCTTTTCCCCTCTCTTTCCTTTACGTTTGCGTGTAGCTACTGCTGTCTCTTTCTATCATCTTACGTCACAACAGCCGCCGGGCAGGTGCTGCGTGCACACTGAATTCAAAATCATTGGCTCATTGTTTTAGTTCATGCCAGGCAGCATTGAACCTAGGCTTCGAATCAGGTAAGTGGTTTAATATGTGTTTTATTGGTAGGTAAAACACGTCTATTAAACCCCTGTTCTGATTCGAAGCCTAAACATAATGAGACTTGTTTATTATCGCCTGGCGGAGGACGCCAATGTGAAGGCTCAGTACACCAGTAGTATGTAATGAGTAATGAGGTGTTTGTATTATCTGAGTTTGCTTATACCTGGTAGAGATGATAGAACTAAATAGGTGAAAATCCATGTTTTTGTTTAAGGAACTAAATTAGAATAGACTATAATTATGTCCTAGTCCGAGCTGGACTATATGTATATGTACTATACTTTAAATTTCATAATCTATATTATAATAAATATATTTGCCAAGAAAAGGAATGAGTACATAGCAAAATTAAAACCATGAATATCATAACACACAATGTTATATTTCAGAGACAGCTCATAAATATTATTGGTAATCAACTAAATTTGCAAAAATAACATAATCCTCATTTAATGATTAACTTTTATAATTTCAACTTTTATAAATCACACAGAATCAAATAATCTTGATATTGGATTAGTTTGTGCAGACAAGACTTGTTTTCTATAGAATTTAGCAAAAGTGTTTCCTGATCTCCAATTACCCCGAGTCAGAATATCCTCCAGAGGGGAATTATTGATCCAGCTGCTAGATGCAACCGCAGCTCTGACACTACCGGGTGAAGCCGTTACACCGGCGTCAATTAAAACAGATTTAATCCATCTAGCAATGATAGTCTTGGAAGCTGTTCTGGGCTCCCCGCAAGCAGTTATGAACAAACTGGTACTCTTTGCAGCTTCTCTTCTTTGTCTCGACAGGGTTATTACTTTCTTTATCCAAAACACAGGGTCTAATGCAAGGTTATCTTGGTTGCATAACAGCTTCCACCCGGACTGTCTGTAGTCAAAGGAGTCCGTTTTAGAGCCAAACTCGGGCCAAAAAATTATGTTGTTGTCGTTAACAACACAGTGTTCTTCATCCATGTGCAACAAGATCAAATCATGCACTCTACGTCCCGAGCACAATAACAATAACAATGCTGTGTATCTTGACGCGTCATACAAACTACTGGTAGCTGTATTAAGAGTTTGTAAGTGAGATGTCACAGTATCGATATTCCAAGTCGGCACTTTGGCGTTTTTGGGATTTTGCAAAGCTATAGCCTTCAGTGCATGTTTCACGATGTTGTGTGAACTCAAATGCGAGGAGCTAGGGTTGCACAAAGTCGCTACTACTGATTTATGGAGCACAATGGTGTTGTATGAAAGGTGATGACGTAAGTGGAGGTCTATTAAAAATTTACCCAAATCAGCTCCCGATGGATTTGTAGCTATAACATCATTTGATTGGGCCCAGGCTACCCAGCGTGACCAGGGTGATTTATAGGTTTTTAGTGTAGACAGCCTCCATCCAGATTTTAAAGTAGCCTTTTGTTCCGAGGACCAATTACCGAGGTCCCTAGACCACCCCCACATCTCCATGCTTCCAGGGTCATTTCGTCCACCTTCGGCGGGGAAAGACCTGTTGCTGCATCCACTAGGACTTCGCGTAAGTTCCATATCGTGTGTGGGGGACTGAGTGCTCTCTGTTTCAAGTCTGGGCGCCAAAATATGCGGTCCCAGCGGGGAACCACTATTATGTAAACTCCGCTGGCTTGGTTCAGGTGATTCAGAACCTGTGGGACTAGGCAAGGCGGAGGAAAAAGCCATGCGAGCTGGAAGTGCCAAGGGTGTGCAAATGCGTCGTACATCATTGCTTTCATGTCGTGTAGGTTCAACGTGCAGTAGTTGTGCACCACATGGGCTATTTCTGAAGCGAAAAGATCCACTATGGGGACTCCCCATTTCAAGAAAATTACGTCTGTCGCTTTCGGTAAGAGATGCCACTCTGGTGACGCCAGGCGGCGAGATAGATGATCTGCGTCGCTGTTGTATTTTCCAGGCAAGTGATAGGCCATTAGGTTTATGTTGTAATGATCTAGCAGCTCGAAGATTTGGTAAGTTAGGTTCATGAGCGCTTGCGATTTGGTACCGCCTTCGTTTCGAATGTAGGCCATCACGGTGGCGTTGTCGGTTTGTAATAAAATCGTCTTGTTCGCCAGTGATAACTTTTTTATTTGCAACATTTTGAGAACCGCAAGAAGTTCTTTTTGGTTGCAGTGCAGGTGTTTTTCCGACTCCAACCAGGTTCCTGACAAGTTCAGATTGTCGAGACGAGCCCCCCAAGCTACGTTGGCTGCATCGGTCGTTAGAAAATGCACTGGAGGTGGTATATGTATCTCCGAGATTCTGTGGCAGTTTTTGAGCCACCACTCCATTTCTAAGAGAACCACAGGTGGCAGGGGTGACCTCTTTTTTATTTCGGAAAGTGTGTTGGTGTGTTTTTGTATTTTTCGATAATTCAGTCTGCCCCTGGGTACCGTGAAGCTTGCAAAATTTAATAGGCCCACTAACATTTGTAATTCTTTGAGATTTGCTTGCTTGGTTTTTAGTAGATTGGTCACAACATTTTTTATCTTGGCAATTTTTCTGAATGGTAACACTTTGGTGTTCAGCCATGGATCCCATACTACACCCAGATATTCTAGGGATTTGACGGGCTCCAAGATTGACTTTGGTCCGTTTACTTGCCATCCCAGATAAGAAAGTAGGTTTAGGGTCATTTTGACATGCTTTTTTAGTGCAGCCTGGTCTTGGTGAGCCAGAAGGTAATCGTCCAAATATACGATTAGTCTGATTCCCTCGTTTCTCAGGATTTGCGCAATCCATGCTGATATTGAGGCGAACGTTGCTGGCGCCGAGCTCAGACCGAAAGGAAGGCACGTCATCTCTAAGAGTTGGCGGTCGTAGATCAGTCTTAGGAATCGCCTGTGGGATTCTTGTATCGGTAGGTGAAAGTACGCCTGAAAAATATCGATTTTTGCCAGCCAATCGCACTGTTGTAGGAAATCTGGCACTTTGAACATCGATATGAGATGAAACTTTGACGTGTGCACGAACTTGTTGAGGTTTTTTAAATTGAAAATCGGTCTTTGCGATCCGTCTCTCTTTGGACGAAGAAAAATCTTCGAGATGAAGCTGGCAGAGTCTTGAGTTGCTTCTAAGACTCCATCTGTTTTCATCTGGGAAATTATTTGAGACATTTCTTTCGATACCCGTGTCAGATTTTGATTTTCTAGATTGAGTCTCTGTAATGGGGGTTTTCGGTTGAATGGTATACGGTACCCCTGTATAATTTTTATGAGATGCGTTGGAGCACCCATTTTTATCCAATTTTTTACATAAAATTTCAATTGGCCCGCCCTGAAAGGCCTGGCGTCAATATTTGGTGCGCTTGTTTTTGTCGTTTCGAAAGGAAGGTGACCAACGCCGCTTTCTAGGAGCCTGCCCTCGGGCTTGGCTATTCCTTTGGCCCCCCCTCCTTTCTCGCGCATGAAATGACCTTGTGTCTTGATTATAATGTCTATAACCTGAATTTTGCTCAGTTTGCTCTTGCGCAGAGCTTTGAGCAGTGCCACGTCTATTCGCAGCATTGTAACCTGAAGCACCCTGCGCGGGAAATTTAGTTTTATGAAAACCTTGCGCAGGCCTGTAGGCTTGGCTCCCCTGCGCGGGGTAACGTTGACCATCACTAGCAGAATTACCAACTTGCGCAGTTGGTTTGCTAGTTTGCTTTTTCCAGAATGCTTTTCGTACGCCACCTGCTTTTTCTAAAGCCACGGTAAACGGTTCTGAGTCGAACAAATGCTTACACGACGGAGGAATTTTTCGTAATGCTGTTCGCACTAACGGATCCTTTACCAAAGCTAGGACAGCATCCCTTCTTGGATCGACAGCATCAGCTCTATGCCCACAAACCATCTGCAAAACATCGTTCGATATTTTGGTATATTCACCGTTAGTGAAAGACTCACTTAGCTGATCCTTGATATTGTCGTATGACAGAATTTCTAGGTTGCGCGCCCAGGTTAAAAAGTTGCGCACGCTTTCTTGAAAAGCATTTTGCTGTTTTAGCATTGCCATTGTTAATGCGGCATACGACCTTTCCGCGTATGCCAAATGGCGGGAACTCTCGAAAGCCTCTATCTCATCATTAATATCCAGCTCCACATAACCAGGAGTAGTACCGTAAGTTTTTTGGACCTCAGCGTACCTTACTTCAGACCAATCAAGTGTATTGAACCTTTGTAGTTCGTTTAACTTGGTCAAATATTCGGGTGGCGTTTTAGGAACAGTAGGTGGTTTTAGCGATGTCCCGACATTGATACTAAAATCGTTTGTGGTTTGGGATTGATTTTCATCATTGCTCTCGTCCTCATATAAGTCACGGCTAACGTTTTGATCTAATGGCTGATCGTATTCGCACTGATTTTGACCGTAATGTATTTGGTTACGCAACTCACTAACCTCTTTTGCCAACCTCTCCAGCAGATCATCGCGCTTAGCACGTTTTGCGTTCTCGCGACGGCGGCGACGCTTTTTTCTTTTTCGGCCCGAACGAGAGGAATCGGATGATGAAGAGCTTGACGAGGACGACGAGTTGCCAGCATCAGAATTATCTCGGCTGCGCGCCTCGGGAGCAATAGGTATCTCGGGGACATTAGCACGACCTACGTTCTGTACTTCTGCACTTTCTCCGTTCACATTCATTGCTAATAACTTTATTTACGTAAAAATCTTAGAATTTATTTCAATGAAAACCAATTTTTGGAAAAAATTATCCAATGCGGGTAACTACAAAACAAAATAAAATTAAAGCAACGTTCATAGCAAAACTTTTCACGTATGTTTGGATTGTCATACAACTGAAAAGAAACCTGATAAATTTCTTTCGTACACTAAAACGCTAAATTTATTAGGTTCTTTCTAATCGCTCGAACGGTAATACCGTTGATTTTAAGGAAAATTTGAATTAATTTTATGAAATTGCTATAAAACTGGAAAGAGTATTAAAAAGTTTCTCACAAAAATCCACGTGGCACAGTTGGATCTTCCTCCGGAACGCTCTGCGGAGACAACCGTGCTCGTTGGGGAAAAGGACGCCAATGATTTTGAATTCAGTGTGCACGCAGCACCTGCCCGGCGGCTGTTGTGACGTAAGATGATAGAAAGAGACAGCAGTAGCTACACGCAAACGTAAAGGAAAGAGAGGGGAAAAGGAGGGTCGCCATCTCATTATGTTTAGGCTTCGAATCAGGTAAGGGGTTTAATAAAGTAATTTTCTTAAGTTTTTGACTCTGTGGTGCATGGTGCAAGCACGAACCTATACCCTAACCGGACTGAGTACTTGTTTCAAAAAACGTGAAGAACGAGAAGTCATACTAGATAATTTCATCTCTGTCTAAGTAGGGTAACCATATTTAAAAATAATTGATTGAGACCACGTAGGTAGTAAAAACCGTATTCAAAACATTTATTTTATTGGTTTAAAGTCTTCTGCTTTAAAATAGCGGCTGCAGACTACTGGATTTTTGCACTTTACTTCGTTTCCTAAAACTTCTAACCATTTTCTTCGGATATTTTCAGTTTTTGGAAGACTGTAATGTAAAACCCAATATCATGGTTACTCTAGCGGTATCAATGTAAACATGTATCATTTCTCCGAGAAAACGTTGTAATTATGCCTTACCTATGAAACGATATCCCACAATTCCCAAAAATTTGGCTTCTGCAGCCCTTCACGCTGCATGCTTTAACCATTTTTGCAAAAAATTATTAATTTTACAATTTTGTTTTCAAATGTCACGGCCGTGGCGCCATTTTTAGATAAAAGGGTTACCAGTTTGCAAGCATAAGAATAATCCCAACTTTATTAAGGAATGATTGATCTTACATTTACGGATAAAACTAAATGTAAAACATAAATAAACCTAACAAAAAAATAGTGACGGACTTCAAATGTAACTGCAGCCATTCGCTAAAAAGCTTAAAATAATTATAAAATGACAGATGGTACCGAAATAACACTTTTTCCGCCTTCTTTCTTCCTAAAAAATATGTTCTTTAGAAGTCGGCGCTCTTATATTGGTTTCTGTGTTGCTATAACCAAGGGAACGCGGTCACTTTTAAAGAACATATTTTTCAGGAACAAAGAAGTCGGAAAAAGTGTTATTTCAGTACCATCGGTCATTTTATAATTATTTTCAACTTTTTTGCGAATGGCTGCAGTTACATTTAAAGTCGGTTACTATTTTTTGTTAAAAGTTTATTATTTTACATTTTTAGTGTTGACGGGTCAAATTGTGTAATGTGGATAGTTCTTGTAAACGCGCTGTTGATATAAAACGAAGGACAAGTTATAATTGGTTATATTTAATAAATACCCTGTAATCAGCACCCTAATACAAACTGATTGCCGTAATCTCAAGTTATGTGCTGTCACCCGTTGAGGAGTTCTATGGTAATGAGGCCAAGATCAAAGTTCAGGTGGAGAAATTACAATTTACAAGTAGTACTCGGCAATCACTATCCTAATACAAAGCGATTGCCTTAATCTTGAGTGGTATGCTGTCGTCCGTTAAGGAGTTCTATGGTGGTGAAGCCAGGATGGAAGGTCAGGTGGGTATTCTGATAATTTCCAAGAAATGCCCGACAATCAGCACCCTACCAAAGTGATTGCCGCAATCTCGAGGTAAGTGCTCTCATTCGTTAAAGAGTTCTATGGTAATGACTTAATAAGACCAGGATCGAAGGTCAGGTGGAAGATTGACAATTTCTAAGTAATACTCTGCGATCAACATCGTAGTACAAAGCGATTTCCTTAATATCAAGTGGTACGCTGTTACTTTCTGAGGCGTTCCACTGCCTATCTCTGAAAACTTTCATCAGATCATGGTCAATCTTAAAATGGGACCTACCTCAAAGGAAATTTTTCCAAACAAAAAAAGAATCATTCAATTCAGTTCAGAATTGACGGAGATAAGGAATAACATACCCAAAAAAAATACAGTTGAATTGAGATCCTCCTCTTTTTTTCAAGTCGGTTAAAAAAAAAGTATTTACTAAAAGCTAAATACAATAAAGTCGTTGAAAAACTAAATCGTGAAAAACTCAAGCCTACCATCGCAATTTGTTTTTTTTGTGATGGCAACTGTGCGAGTAGGACACAGGCATCGACTGTGTGTTGTCCCGCTCGGCACGTTTTCTCTAGTTGGTTGTGTCATAATAAAATAACTTTTAACTGTATGAAATAGAGTCTATTTTTCTACGCGTAACATCCTTCAGTGCTCAATCCAGTTTATGTATACATCCATGGGTGCAAGTCATACAATTTTAAAAATTACAAAGATGCAAGGAGGTTTTGCTGTCCAAAAAAAAACAATTATTTATAAGTATGCGCGCTCTAGCAATAATTGAATGATGATAAACACCATAACACATAAGATTCTTGATTATCTCATTTAAAAATACGTGTTTTGTTTCCGCAAACAAAAATATTTTTCACATTATTGGCTGTATGTATACTGTACCTTTGCCTCAAGAAAGAAAAAATGTATGAAACGCGCGCTCTGCAAAGAAAGCACGCCATTTTGTTGTAAATAGGCTTTGGTGAAATAAAATTACTTTCTTTATTATACTTATTTTTTTGTTGTATTTCCTCGCAAAATGCATTGAAAAATGTTGTAAGATACTTGACCGTAAAAGGTTTTTATCCGAATGCGTGCCAATGAAACTTATTCGTATAAAACCTTACTTTCCGCACGTGTATTTTAAATAACTATTGCAAGATTTTCGGTTTTAAATGAAAAACGACTCGCGCATTCAGTCCGCAGCTCTACAAAGCAGTTTTTCCACTTTCCGTGAGTGACATTTCACGTTTATGGGGTAAGACGTGTTTCGTGGATGTTCGTGTTCACGTTTCACACTAAATTAACTCGGAGAGGTGTGTTCGTGTGGAACAGATCATGCAGAAATATACTTGCAAGTCACATGTCACTAGATAGCACCTGAAAAAATGCAGACTTTTTGGATTTCTTGCAAAACATCTGTATTCGAAATTCAGCATAAAGGTTTTTGGGGTTGGTTAATGGCGAAAACAATTTATCACATGTGACCCGAGTAAAATATGCCTTTTTCAACCGAATTTCGCCAAAAGGCAAGTAAGTACTCCCATGAAATACATTCCAGCAAATGAAATGTAAATAAGTATGTACTCAAATGTAGGGCGCGCAATTTGGCGGTAAAACGGTCCATGACATTTCCCGCGCTGTTTGTTTGTTGCCGCATTTTCGCCGACAGAGGGCGTTGGTTTTTAATTAACATGGAGTTTTCATATCGTTAACCAGCCTTTTTGAACAAACGGTTTTCTTTTAGGCAGGATAAATATTTTCGTAATTTCTAATAGAATGGAGGCGCGATATTATCTACATACAGTTTAAAATGTAATCTACAATCTGCTCTTATGACATGATACGAGCAAGGTTTTTAAGTTGGAATACGTGTGAAAATCTTTTATAAATACCCGCTCTTGTCTAGCTTAGTTTTTTCTTGACAATACCGTCATTTAACAAAAAACGCGAATATGTTTCATAATCACCATATAAATAGCTGATTTATATAAAAACGGCTCACACTGTGAGGCGTAACGTCGTCGCGTAAACGTCTTCACTCGCCCAGATGAAGGCAGTCTAAATCTGCTGAAACTGGTCGGCTTTCCCGATCATAACACGTACTGAGGTGAGCCGTTTTTATATAAATCATGAATTATCCTCAAGTCTCATTTAATTCTATAATTTAAATAACTCTCTGGTAAAACCACGTCTTACGATTACAAAGACGGGTTCAACCCAAACAATATTAAAATTCCGCTTGTTTCTTACAAACTAAAGAACGGAAACGGAAAGGGCTCTCCTAACGAGATAATAACATTTCTCGCACAGGTGGTCTCGATGCAACCGTCTGAATACTCCAACAACTAAACCTTGAATTCTATTACAAACACACAAAGTCTTTTTTCGAATAGCCCAACTACATGGCTTAGATGGTAAGTGTAGAATCTTGCCTTCAAAGTACGGTATGTCTATGCAGATGGCAAACGTTTTACCCTTACAAATGCCTTGGAACATAGTTATTTTGGTACTGAACAAATTCAATTGCATTTAGTTATATGAAGTTAGAATGAGAACCAATAATTCGGTGTTTTTTTTACTTTAATGTGCAATTTTTGTCTGCTTTTTGGAATAAACAGATCAATTTAGGTATATAATGTTAATAATACATATAATTTTCGTGCTTTTAAACCTATTTTATAAGTATTTTACTATTAACAAGAAGTGACATAATCATATTAGGTTGAATGGTCAAATTCCTGTCAGACTTAAAGATGCGTTCAAGAAATATATTTTTTCGTATTGAAGTGTGTGATGATGACGTCACTGAATGTCGAATGAAAGACATCACTTGTTTTCATTTGATAAAGGATATGCATGCTTGCTTATTATAATATCTGTATACCAGAAACGGTTATGTTTTCGAAAAGTAAATATTGACGAAAAAAAAAATTGTTGTCTTCTGTACAGAGGCGACTATCCTTGTGAAAATGTGAAATTCGACATTTTTGAATGTCGCATACCTACGTTGCATCCTGTTGATTTTGGAATTTGAAACTCTGCATCACATATCTTTTAACTCTACTCTAAGTTACCATCATCAGCGTTTTTATAGCTACTTAAAGTACGCTTTACGCCTAACTACAAAAATATAAAAAAAAAACACCCTTTTCTCGTCAAATATGGGATAAAATGCAGAACTAAACACATAAGCAAATGTGGTTTATAAAAATGATAACAACCATCTGAATGTTTTCTAAAATTTTAAATTTTTATTAAAATAATTGTTTATACTTTATATAATTTATTATTTACTTTAATATTAATTTCTTTTGTTTATTTATTATTATTAAAACAATAAAATTGGTTTTTGCTCGATATATTTCGGCCCACGATATGGGGCAGTCATCAGTTATATCGTGGGCTGATATATCGAGCAAAAACCTATTTTTATTGTTTCAATATTAATAAATTAAAAAAAGAAATAAATTAAACATTTTAATATTAATGAATGTCCATGTTGGAATAATTCCATATTCCCATTTAAACTCCAATATTTAGAAAATTATTTGGAAAATGTATTTCTAATTGGCATACTACTTAGGAGCTCTAACGAATCACGGTTCCAAAAAAGTTGTAGACACAAAATATTTCCAAAAAACAAGGATTTTAGTGATTTTGTGCATGTGACGATTTTCCCACCAACATCACAGTGCTAGTTGCTTTAAAACCCTACTCTTACATCATTACGAGAACTTGTAGATCGAAAATAAAACTTAATGTAATTTCAAGACGTCTGATTTTCAATAAAATGTTATTGTATTAACAAAAGACAGCCTATTTTATCCACGCAAAATGGATAAAAGTATAGTTTCACAACTATAAGAATATCCATATCTTTGTAAAAAGCACATGAAAGCACAGTCGCGCGCGATTCACGTTAGCCTTGTAAAAGCGTCACATTTTCTGCTAGGACGAGTTCAGAACCCTCCCCGCGCGTCTAGGAATCGTCGTCACACCTGCGTTCTGAAATACTGTCTACGTGCACTGAAGCTATTATCACACTGCTAGAAAGTAGATTTACTCCAGTAAGGTTTATTTATTTTCGCACACGTGACTTTGCCACACTATATAATTTAAAAATATTATCAGTTACTACATAAACGCAGCTGTATGACTCTTATGTGGAATTTGAGGTCATTCCACCCTCAAACACCTGCAACATTGTCAAAACAGAGCTATGGAGTTATCTATAAATAATTTTTTTGTATAATAAAACAAAAGTATATAAAGCAAATATATAAAAGCAAAATACAACTTACTCATCACAAAATCACCGGGTCACTAGAAAATGTTAAAAAGAAAATAAAAAGACAGGAATGACGGTGTACGTAAAAACCCTTATAGATTTTTGATACACCTTATTACTGTAAATTATGTTTTTTTTTGTAATCAAATAAATAAATAAAATAAAATAAATATTGTTGGAAAAAATATATAAAAATAATAAATATACGGTGAAATTAAATCAAACGCCCGAATTCATACTGGATACTCGGTTAGTGGTCAGGAACAAGTTCCATGATCCTTTTGTTCGAAACCATAAAAAAAAAATTTGTTCCCATACGAACTGGACTAGTTCAAATACAATTCCAGTCAGAGGGCAAACATTTTTGCATCACCTGAAGTGTCGTTAAAAATTGTTCCTGAACACTAACCGAGTCTCCAGTATGAATTCGGGCAGTTGATTGAATTTCACCATATGTATAAAGTCTTTCAATTTAAATGGAAAGTAATCTAGGAAGTGATTCAGTATCGTTAATACATCACATTCCACTGCAAAGTAATTTTTTTGAGCAAACGTTTTCTTCACTTGTCCATACAAACTGAGTCAGCTGATCGGACCAATTCGTACTGAGAAGTGAAAACAAAGTTCGCGCAAAAAAAGTGTTTTGCTGTGGAATGTGATGTATTAACGATACTGAATCACCTCCTAAATTACTTTCCATTTAAATTGAGAGACCTTATATATCTTTCAGTTCACATCACAATACTTACCAACTGAAACGATACTGATATCCGAAATCCATTACCCACCTTGCATGCGGCGTATACAATTTTCTTTTTTTGTATGAAAGCTTTCGAAGGGCTGTAATGGGGAAAGTTTTTCCTGGTCCCGTAATTGTGAGGGCTGATGTAGGCCCCATAAATAACCTCAAGCTGTTACTGGCCCCTGCCTCCGTCTCTGATTGAACTTGCTAATGAATGGACGACAAGAAATCCCGAAACTGAAAAGATTGGATCTAAAACTTGGGGAATCGAACTTCATTAAGTCCTTTCTCCATCTCTGAACACTTGAAAAATTGCCTAACTTCTCTCTAATTTACTTTTCTCCTGCCAAAACTTTTCTTTCTAACAAAAGTCGATTCATCAATGCCAAATAAAACTAATACCTAAGAGAATAGGAGCAAAAAGTCAAAAGGGTAAATCCATTACAGATACGCGATTCGGTTATCAATAATTCCTTTTACGTTATGCATTAAAAAATCCTGCTACCGATATCAAAGGCTGTTTGGTGTTTTCTTAACAAAGTGAGTACGTGAGCAGAAACCCGATGAGAGGGGAGACCCTTGTTTTTCTTTACAACGAATTGCATCCCAAAACCACTGACCGGGTTGAACAGACATGCTGTATCTTTGTTAAGGGCCCGTTATCCCTGACATTGAGCACCCCTTTTAATATAGTTTAAAATGGCGCGATCTGAGCCGTGGCTGTTATGACAACCGAAGCATCACACGCTCTTAAAAAACATGTTTTTCGCTCAAAAAAAATTTTTACGGTGAAATTTACAAATTTACAGAAAATTATTCACAAAAGTACTAAATTACATTTTTCTTAATGTTCTGTAATTTTCCTACGATTTGGTAATGAAAACTTTATATAAAACGAAAAAAAACATGAAAAATTTACCAAGTTTCGGTTTTTTTTTCGATCGAGCAAAGTATAACGTAACGCGTTTTGAACCGCAAAATAATCTGCAGATAGAATGTAGCTAAGATATATATTTTTTTCAGACATAAAATATCACGATTTCATGGTTTAAAATGAATCAGAAAAGAGACAAAATAGGGATAAGCCCCCCTTAAAATACTTTGCAACTTTGACTTTGAAATTGTAGACCTTATGGACTCCCTATTTCAGATAAGAGGTCTCTTATTACTCCTGTAACATTCTTCTTACATTGTATACTGGGACCGTATTTCAGAGGGACTATAAACTCAGGCACTCACATGAAATAGAGCATAAAATTCTTGAATTTCAATTAATAGGAGATGAACCCTTTGCGGGCCACGTCATATTACAAAAGGACAACCAGAATAGCCGTTATCCATGTCCCAAGCCAATTATACTGTTCTACAGTGGGCGCAACGGCGCAAAGTGAAAAATTTAGGTCTCTTTTGGATAAAAAATTCACACATAATAAGTACTATGTCTATAAATTATATGCTTCGTTTTTCATATCTTTTTCGCCAAAATTGACACAAAAGATTAAGAAAATGTAAATTTCTTAATGCTTCTGTCCATAATTTATACATTTCATACCCTTTTCTGACTTAATATATATCACATTTTTCCCGATAAATTCGGAAGTTGCAAAATAGTAGCAGCTATTTTTTTAATAATGTTTTTTATGATTGTCTAGGCACACATGAAATGTAAAGCGTGGGCAAACTGTCAAAAGCCTCTATAAAATTTAAGAGTTGCCTTTTTTTCTTATTCAATTATTTACTCGCAAACTGAACTATAAAATTTGAAATGTATATGTAGTTGCTTCAAAATCTTCATAAGATGAACTTTTCAGAAACATAATAATACTTTATATTAATTCAAATAAATTTTAACAGTAAATAATTTTTTTAAGTAATGAAGTGAGCTTACTTGACATGGATATTTATAAGACTAATAAACATCATTTTAGCACTGAAAAAATCGATTTTTTTACAACTTATATAAAATGCCCTCATTATGATCAAGTTTGAATCATAACGTATTAAATAAAATGAAAAAAATATGTGTAGCGACATTGGTAAAAACCATTTTTGATGTCATTTTTCACCGTGCGGTGCAACTTTGTAGTATTATTTTATTGTATAGAGCTATACTTTTTGATTATTAATTTACCTTTATTTAGACGATTCACAAAATTCATAAAATAAAAAAAAATACCTTTGTCAATTTAAATTCCTAGAGTTTCACGTGCCTTCTGAAGCACAAAGACCGAGCACAAAAGTGTCCCTATTTCAAGCCGCGACCACCAGTTTAGTTGTCGATCTGTTCGAACCAATAATGATTGGTTATGACTTTATAACGTTATGACTACGAATACTAAACAAAAAAAGTATATAAAACAAATAAAATATGAAACTTAATCAAACACCTGAATTCATACTGGAGACTCGGTTAGTGACCAGGAACAAGCTTAGGTTCAATGATCCTTTTTTTCTAATACATAAAAAGATTTATTTTTGTTCAAATACAAACTGGACTAGTTTAAAGGTATATAGGCAGAACGGGAGCAAAAATTTTTTTTTGTATTTCGCCTGAAGGGTCATTAAAATTGTTCCTGATCAATAACCGAGTATCCGGTATGAATTCGGGCATTTGATTAAATTTCACCTTATATAGGTAAAATATTAATGTTTGCAAAACCAAAATTGAAGTACCCCACTGTAGCAGCACCACTTGGTGACTAGATAAAATTGCTCCGGATTAATTTACCTGTGCGGCGATCCCTGTCGCTGACAGGCTTTGTGCCGCGCTGCCGGTGTGTAGGGACTTCATTAGAATGTCTCACAGGATCACTGGATGTAGGGAGGTCATCTGCGATCTTCGAGAAGGTAAACTCTTCTGCTAATGCAAATAGCCGAGCCTGCAACAGATGGCATAGTTATCAGAGCAGGACATTTTGAGAATTATTCTGTTTTTTTTTTTTTTTTTTTGGGTGGTAATTGTAGTTGTTTGTTAAATGTGGGTTCTGCTGTTCTAGCTAATATACAGTTGAAAGTACTTCCTACAACTCTTCGCGAGTACATGTCTTATAATACGAGTATAAAACATTTTGAAACCTTTCTAGGTTTTAAATTCCTCAATAAGGCTTAAGGTGCGGTGCAGTAATTAATAAGTATAATATTATTAAAACTTGCGTGAGCTGACAAACTAAATTATTATTACATGCGGCTTAAATTGAACACTTACGTGTGATTGGTGTTTACTATGTGCCAACCGTTTCAACACTACAAATTCGGCATTATCAAGGAGAGTGTCGTTCTTAGGACGACGATGCGGCGGTCACCATCGTTGTCAAACGGGCACTGGCAACCACCGATCGGCTTGATAACGACGGTGAACGCCGCGTCATCGTCCTAAGAACGACATTCGCCTTGATAATGCTGAAATTGTATCGGTGAAGCGGTTGGCGTATAGTCAACAACAATTTACACGTGAGTATTCAAGCCGCATGTAATGATAATTTAATTAATCAGTACTATAATATCTATCACAGTTCACCTCTGACACCCCGTATCGTCGTGACGATATATTTATTTATTTATACTATATACATAAAAGTTGCATAAAAAGCAACCAGACTTTTCTAAACTTACATAAGTAATGTGAAAGAAGTTTGTTAGTTAGTGGTTTCTCTACACAAGTTTGAACAACAATTTCCCAGAGTTTGTTTTTTTTATCTGAAAGTGCCAAACACTCGAGTATTGTCCACAACAAAAATATTGCTTAACTAAGGCAATAACGGGACCGGTTAGTTTGGAACTTGTGGAACTTGAGCCAAGTATTTTTGTCCATCATAATAGCCGAAGTTTGTCGTGCAGCCGGTTTGTTTCATTTTCATTTCCTTTCGGGTGTTGACTTTAAGGCAAAATAAAACACAGGCATAAGGCCTGTTGAATAAATAAATATGTTACTGAAGTAAACTAAAACACGTCATAGTCACACAAGCACTATTGAACATTTTGAACTACAAACAACTATCCGGAAAACGTTTTGAATGCCTCTAATGCTGTAAAAGTTCAATAAGGTGCCAAATAAAATAAAAAAGCATTTTTCGATCAGCATATGTGTTATGTGATCTGCTGGACTACCAGTGTTATGATTTCACCAATTAAGGCCCTTACTATTGCCAAATGGGTACTTTCTAAAGCCTACTCCTCGTTTATCGCCAAACCAAAAATAATGAAAAAATGTATTATGAATAATCAACTCTTATACAACATATGCAACAGTTTTCTTTTTCATACCACCAAAACTTCTACATGAATTTTTTTTTTTACTGAATGGTGTGTTTTGACCTCAAATTCCCTACTGCTCCTGAGTTGCTTGGCCGATTGAATTCATCTATGCTTCGATAAATAGATAAACTTTATAGCTATAAACATAACATAAGATTATTCAATCGAGTAATCACGTCCAAGTGAAAAGTATAATTTTCCCCTATTTCGCTCTATCAAGGACGCAGCGAGCGTCGTAACAGCCACTATGCATTGCGCGCTGATATGAATGTTATTTCAATGTCGTTTCCGTTGATATTTGTAGTGACAAATATCGAGCTGCTAATTTGGCGATGGTAATCGCCTTAAACGGAAGTTAAGACTTCCTATTTGTCCGACCAACCACGAAACATTTCAAAATTTCGTAGTCTAATTCTGCTGAAGTATGGCATGTAATGCTGAAGAGTGTAGTAGTAAACAACAAAGAAAATCTACAAAATTAACATCATATTTATATATCTAGAAGTTTATGACAGGTACAAAATACCTCTAATTAATTCTTCTTTAACGCAGATTACATTATACGTTTATACTGACTGAAGAAAGCTATGCATTTTGAGATTAATTCATACTTTCATAAATATACATTTTAAAGATATTTTACTAAATTAAGAAACAGGTACAAAGTAGAGCCTACCCTTTGGACAATATGCCAGACAAGACGTCTGGGTCGCGAAGCCTCACGCCTCGTCCTTACGTCGTAGATCGCCGGCGATGAGCGTCGAGCAACTTTTATACAAGTTGTTCTATTGTGACGCTAACTACCTCCGTGATTTGGTCAATTAATTCCCACCAGCACTCGTAGCACAGTGTTTAATCGCTTAGTTGAATCACTAGTGCGAGGAGAGTGACAAGATGTTTTTTTGCGATTAAACCTTCGACCAAAATAAAATCAATGGACGGGCCATAGCGTGCTGATTTTTGAAGTCTGTAAAGTGAGCGCCGGCTCTCACTTCATCTCAGTCGGTCTCTGTCTGTTAGAAGTGCGACACGTACGCTTATTATTACATGGCATCAAAAAAACTGACGAAAAAATGCCTTTGTGTGCATTTCCAAAGTGCAAGAATACTACCAAAAAGCAAAATAAAAGTTCAGGATCACATTTCACGCGTAAATACATGTTTATCAGTCTATTTTATCAAGAACGTAAATATAATTCCAATGAAAATTGTTTCGTTGTCTCCAAAAGCAGGTGTTCTCTTTTTCTCACGTAATTATTATAACCACTATCTTTTTTTTGTAGCAAATGCGCTATAAAAACTAACAATTAGGTATTGAACTATATATCCAATTGCTTGGACTCGTTATGAATGAGCAAATTGTAAGGACAAGGCCCGTCCATTGATTTTATTTTGGTCGAAGGATTAAACAGTATGCCACACTCCTCGCACCTGTGGTTCAGCTGGTCTGCTACGAGGCCAGTTCTCACTACGGTAAATTGTTGCTGCAATTATAATTACTAGACAAAAATTGTTTATCGGCTAAAACAATTTTTCTAGTACTCGTATAAATTTTGAATGAATTAATAATTAATACACACTTTATTGTACACAGTTCAATAAAAAATTAAGTACAGAATTTTGAACACACAATTTTGTTCAGCAATCAACGATATCTCCACCCTACATTTGGGTGGTGAAGAAAGTGTTATATAAATGATTCTATATTTATTGTATTTTATTTAACGTTATGTATTTAATTGAATTCGAGCCACGAAAATGAGAATCCCTCATAGGACCTTCGACTTATTTTTTTTACAAAACTGTTATATAAAAGCCAAAAAAATAAATAAATATGACATATTTTATCAAAGTCACGATACGAGAGCCACGTATAAGTTGCTTTACCAAACGAAATAAAACCTTTACCTAATAAAACTATAATAGTCAATCCCATCAACTCTTTCCTTATCTTACTGGAAATCATTGAGGTTAACAATTTACGATCAGATAAAGTCTTGACTCAAAGAGCATTGAAATGATACCAAACGGTCGTAAAATCTATACTTTGTTGTTGTCGTAAGCGGACCGATATCGACGATCAATAGTGATTGTGGAATAATACGGGGTTGTGTTATTGCAGACACAATGGTCAAATGTATTCATGTAAAAATAGCGGAGCCAGTTCCATTTTGTAAGGGCTTTTTGTAACAAACCATGCTGTTTCCTTTTAAATCCTTTGAAAATTGTTTTCCATGTAAAATTTCGGATTGTAAACTATTTTCAACTCAAAGTCTGTTACAAAGTCCTGAGGCAACTGTTAAAATCCTTAAAAATCGGCTACAAAGGGCTACACAAACTGCTACAAATCCTAACAAAACTGCTACGAAGTGCTAATTTCTACAAATATACCTGAAAAGTCTGCTACGGTGAGATACGTAACTGCTACGAAATGATGTTAAAACTGCTACTAATGTTACAACACTGCTACGAAGGCCCACAAATTCTCACACAACTGCTACGCGAACTGATACAAATCTTTAAACAACTGGCCCACATGTATTAGTTTTGCGTTTTTGCGTCTGTTACATAAATTATAAATCATATTATATATTAATTATAAATTATTAGTTTAGTTGTCCGCACGGTAACCTATATATCTAATGCCAAATTGAAACACAAGCGACCTTATCTTGATAACTTTGTATTTTATTACTTTTTTGATGATTTGAATCTTTAAAGATGAATCCACTAAGCAAAAACAAAACTCCTAAGCATGTTACATACTTGCAAAGATTTACAGTCGCACACGTCCTTCATAAAACAAAAGGATCATAACAGAAGAAGCGTGAGAGACTCAATAAAACACGGTATTTCCTAACAGTTGTTCCGTTCCGCCTGTAAATTAAAGTGTCACAAGATTTGTGGCTGGTACGTAACCTTAGCCATTTGATTTATAGCCCTGTTGTATCCTTTTGGAACCCTCGTCAGTCAATTGTACAATAAATAATCGTTTGGGACGTGACAACTACAATCGAGCTGGGTATTGTGACCATTGCCTGAATACGAATTGCTTCGTGACATTTACACTTTATTTTACAAGTGACGAGCTATTTCCTCAGCTAGAAAATGTTGGTGATTTAAGTGGGTTTACTGTTGATTATTAAACACTGTTTTTCTTAATAATTTCGCTGAATTATACAGTCAAATGGTTCTATTAAATAATATCAATAACCAAAATTTTAAAATAAAAAGGATTTTAGGTGGCTTAGATCATCGTATCACCTGAAAAATATGCCTCATAATAGTGGCAATTTTAATATGAAATTGCTTTTTGGTAAGCAATACAAATTCTTTCGTAAGAAATTTCAAAGTATACTAAACATTTTATATACCTATATATGATAAATAATTAATTTAACAAAATTTTTATTAATATATTTTTAAAATCATAAGAAGAGTTTGGCTCTCCAAACGGGCATGAACGTTAAAACTGCTGAACCTATTTGGATAGGGTTTTCACAGAAAATGAACAAGTATAGACAAACTAAAAAATGCAACTGAACAATGAACTACAAGTAGTTCAAGACATAGTCACTGTAGCTAATTTTGAAAACATAAGTAATCTGAAGTGTAAAATTATATTTATCCTATCGTTATATCTATTTCCAGTGAAGTAATACAAGTTAATGCTTTTAGTTTAGTTCAATTCAGCCTCCAAATCAGCTTTTATGATTATTTATATATGTCGTGGCTAGATCGTAAAATATGAAATCTAAAATCTGTCACCAATAGTCGAAAATAGGTGTGACAACGAACGAAGCGAAGCGGAGCGAGGAGGAGCGTGTTAGATTTACATGTAAATAATTTTGGGGAGCCGAGTAAAGCGGAGCGGAGCGATGCGACCCCCTAAGTTTTTACACAAATATGATATACCTGGGTAGATCATTATATGCCCAATTCTAAGATCTGCCAACGACATATATTAGAACTAGATAGCGCGATTCACTGAATATAAGGTGGTAATCGTGAGAAAAATTAAACACAGGTGTAACGTGCCGCGCACGAATCTTTCTTCCATTACCCATAGTTCTTCTGTACCAAATGAGTAATTATTTCCTCATTAACTAGACAAAGGGAGCTCAAGATAACTGTAAATAAATTGCCACAAGGTGCTCATTAGCTTGCGTGCTGCCACGGAAAAATATGGCTTCGAGATAAAACTTTGTGTTCTTCAGGTTAGATGTATTTGTTGGACCGTGTTTTGCGGCAAGATATAATTACCGTTCTACTCTCTCGATCTGCATATTTGCATTTTTTGTTTGCAAAACTCGTAATACAAGTTTTTAAGAAAGATTCTAAGCACTATGCGGTTCAAATAAGAATGTGATTGGACCCGCACCTAACTTCACCTGATAACCATATCTCTATTTCGCTCTGTCTAGCGATGGCGTAAGGGAGACTACAGTAAAATGGCGTTTTAACAGCCCTATTATAATTTTAAATGCAGAAAAAATAGTGAAATTGATGAATTATTTCTTCGAAACAAAAAACAAAATGTATGTTGTTTAGTATATACGAGAATGCGGAAAAGAGAGGCAATGTAAATATTCAAATTTATAATAATGATCTGGATATTGTAAAATCATGTAAGTTTATACGATTTTATATAGATGACCACTTAAGGTGGACCATACATATTGATTAACTGGTCTAAAGATTATCTTCAGTCTGTTTTTGTTTATAATCCTAATAAGAATATGAGGAAGAGGTTGTCAATTCAGGAAATTGGGGTGAGTTTTATCCATTTATGACAAACAGTATCGAATATTGGAAATCATTGGAAAAACAAACAAATAACAAGAAAGGGTTGTCGGTATTATGACGAATACAGCTATTGATGCACATTGCAAACCCCTCTTCAAACAACTTTGACTATTAACAATATTTAATATATTTGTTTTAAACATGGCTTTGTTTGTTAAGGAGAACCCAAACATATTTGAAATTCTCGGTTGTGGTCATAATTATAATACGCAAAGATAAGAAATACACAGTTGTCAATTGTGCAACATAAGCACAAGCATTTCGAGATAAGTATTTCATATAGTGCAACAAAAATAAATAAATCATTACCACCAGAAGTAACAAAAGAACCGCGAATAAATGTATTCAAAGTAAAAGTTAAGGATTGGCTCAAAGATCAATGTATCTACGGTGTAAAAATGTTCTTTAGTTAAAGTTAGCCCTAGTTTGTAAGATACGACAAGACAAGAAATTCTGTAATAATTATTTCAAAAAATTATTATATTGTATTCGTCATTAAAATTTTTTTTACGTAAAGGGTTCAAAGTACCTTATTCATATAAAATATTAATATTTTTTTCCTTTCTTTATTTAAAAAGAAATACACAAACTTCCAAATTCTTTTTGCGTAATTTTTCTGTACTGGAAAAATGTAGAATGTTTGAGTATTTCTTTTAAAATAACGAAAGGAAATAAAAAATAATAAAAATCTGTCAAGGCTACTTTCATTTCTTTGCTCTATAAAAAAATATTTTAGTTTGTAGTTAGATCAGTAGACTGATCATACTAGTTTCAAAGCCAAATTACGTTTTCCGTGATTTTACTGATCTTTCCGATTTTTTTCTCAATGATTGTGATGCTTGCGTCAAATCTGAAAAATTATAATATAGTTAAACCCCTTAACTACCTACACAAATTTTATTTGTTAAAAATATTTTGTTTTAATATGCTAAATTGTCCAAACGCGAAAGCATGTTTGGCGAAACGGACCCTTAATACCCGGTGTTATTGTAACGAGTGTATGTACAGAGAAACTTAAAAATTAGTTTCAAATCCAAATTCAAAATTGAAAATACAAAATAATTTATTTATGAGTCACAGGTTAGTAGTTATATAAATAGCAAGTACATTAGTTTCATCTCTCCGCGCTCTGCCACATGGCGTACATTTGTACTCACAGAAAAATTTAAATATACACAATACATTCACATTTTAAACATAAATAATTATTACTTAATATGGAAATCAATATTGAATTTTGACTTTTTGTCTTTTAAATGATTATAATTACATAAAAAAAACAGTTACGTAATTTTTTTGTGAGATATATTTCGGGCTATTCGGGCCGATTGTGACTGATACCGGGCCCGAATGCCCCGAAATATATCTCAAAAAAAAATTATTTTACTGTTTTTTTTATGTAATTATAGTTACTTAATATAGTAATTTGTAATTAACATGCAAATTGTAATAATTAAAATAACCTTTGGACTCATTGTGTATCGGATAAATATTCATTTACACCATTATAAAATTTTAGTCGAGGTAGAAGTTTTTTAGATGACTTTTAAACATTTGGATGTCTTCCGCATCTCTTATAGCCTTTGGTAACTTATTATAGATAGGGGTGCCATTCTAAGAACAATTTCACAATCGTCTACAGAGCGACAGGGCTCTTTTAGCGCGTGTATTGGTCGTGGTAAAAACCGGAACTAACACTGCTATCCTATCCCTTGTTGTACAGCTGCGCCCCCCTGTCACTGTCATCCACGCGCCAAAATATCCTTGTAGCACTGTATTTGTTTCGGACTTTTTTTTCTTACATGAAAATAAAAATATAAGAAAAAATATTTATTCTTTGCGAAACGTACAACAAGCATCCTATAAACTCTCTAGTTAAATAGATACATAGCTCAGGTTGTTTTTCTTTAAAAACACGGGAAACAGGGAACGTTAGGAAAATAAAGACGCCTGCCCAGAGAACAAATGTTGCGGAAGTGAGCTCTATCAGGCTGAGCTACGAGACCCTCTTAAGGAAATGTTCAAGGAAGCGGAAGAAAAATTAAACTCATGAAAATCGCTCCAGTAACACATAGAAAGCCTTAAGTCGGGTATGGAGGATGCATTTTCTCATGCTTGAACGCGATGGCTGCGTTTTGTCTGGATGACCGGGTTTTCGGCGGGTGGTTCATTTTAAAACCATTATTTTGGCATTTTTATAGAAAAAACAATTAATAAATTTAAATCAGGATATGATGATCTACATAAAATCCATTTACACGTTTCGTATATTATGTTGAAAATAAAATAAAGTAGTTGACCGGACGGCCATTACAATGAAACCTATCTCACAAAAAAACACCAACAATCCACTTTTTTGGGGCACCCTATATTCACTAGCTTTAAAAACTTCTGGACGGCGATTCTGGTAAGTGTAAAAAATTTGTTATGGCAGATTTCGAATGATTTTGATTTCGAGTGACTTTACAAGGGATTTTGAACAGAAATGATTGATTTTTCTGCTTTCGCAATATTTGCGCGCGCGCTAAAATTGCTTTCTAGGTGGCTATTCTGGCATTATTTTTCACAAGCAACATCAATCATTCGACTTTTATTTATTGTGTGATAAATACCATGCGATATAAAGTTCAATGACTAAAACCTTGTCCAATAAAGATTACAAAATGTAAGGAATACAAACTTTAGGTTTTTAATAGAGAAAATCTTACACACATTCTTAGAAAACCTGTTTTAATATCACATGAAATCTGCTTTCGCAATAAGGCGCAATTAGGCACTTTTTTCATAATAACGGTTTAAACTTTATTCCATACAAAATGAATGGGATTTTTTTTTCATCTTGACTATCTCTAACGGAATCTGTTTGTAATACAATATCAAAATAGTGTGATTGGAGTTTTTTTTTTTTTTGAGTAGCTCATGTTTTAACCCAGCTAGATCAGATACTAGAAATTATTACTCACCCGAAATATTTGGAAGGTAAGTAGATAATATTGGGTAAAACTCACTGCTAATTCACAACGGAGAGTTTCCTAACAAACTTTACTTGCTTGTAATAAAGCTGCGTTAAAGTTCAACTTTACATTCAAAATGAATGTTCGAGATTTAAGGGGCAGCATAATGTAAAAGTTAATTTTAATCCTTTCTCCATCCGCCACTATCTCGTTATCCGGTCTCCGAGGAATTCGATGCGCTTTTCGAAGGGTTTCGCTAGGCTTTCAGCTAAGGGACTATAGAACGAGTTTCTTTTATATTAATACCAGCTTTGGCCCGCGGCTTCACCCACGCTGATTTCGTTTGCATTTTCCAGGGATAAAAAGTAGCCTATGTCACTCTCCAGCTCATAAACTATCTCTATGCAAAAAATCACGTCAATTAGCTGCATTGCTGCGTGAAAAAAGGACAAACCAACTAGCCAACAAACCAACAGACACACTTTCGCATTTTTAATAGGGGTACGGGTGTTATAAAAACGTTCTAAGCACAGACATAAGCTGAGTGTTAAGATGATGTTGCAGAAGCTGGAAACTGTTACTCAGCCATACGAACAACTTTTACTATGGATTCCAACACCCAAATCGCAAAAAAAAAAAAAACAGCTGATCTATAGAAAAGTTACATACCTACCTATTTAACCAAAATGTATGAAACCATTGTTTTTATGTACACTTTTTTAATGGTATACTCTTATAAACGCAATGCTTTCAATTATCTAATAAAAAGCTATAAAAAGTAAATATCATCTGTATTGATATAATAAGTATTGATTTAATAAATATAACCTCAACCAAATAAATTTAGAAAAAAACAAGCTGCTTCCACATTTACACATCATCGTGCGGAACGCTAATGCTGATCCTACCTCTGCTATTATCTCGTTTTAAACCATTTTTACTTATTCCTCGACTCGTACATTTCCAGATAGTAATTAAAATGCTTGCAATAACTCAAACAGACTGCACAAAAAGACAATCAAAATATTTTCGTTCATTATGGTGCTTTACATTCTATATTTTGCGTTTTTTGTTTTGTTTTAGTCCGAGTGCCGTAAACAAAGAATTGTGTTTTTAACTCTTGATATAAGTACAATCGTCTTTAGCTAAAACTACTTATTTTTTACCATCTTAACCCTCTTGATTCTCATTATCACTAAAACAATAGATTGCAATCCAACTCCTCTGTATCTTTAGTTGCCAACTGGACTGGGCGCCTATCATCAAAAACATAGATAAAGACTGAACTTTCAAAATTGCCTTTATTAGGTATTAAACTATTTACGATCTGTGTCGTCACTTCAAATACAAACATATCCTTAGACAATCAGAATTCGATAGTAAATATGTTTTTGATGACAGGCACCCAGTCCAGATGGCAACTAAAGATACAGGCCCTCAGGCCGTTACTAGGACCCATGTTACAGACATGACATGAAGTTCAGACCTAATAGAGAAGGGATGGGTCTTGTATTTGAATCCTATAATGTTAAGTTAATACCGGAATCACTTTCTATCGCAAACAGCTACAGCTATATTGTACGGGTCTGTAACGATTACTGGAAGGTTACGTGCACTTCGGCACACTACGTGCAGTCTAAACAGGATACAGGATTTGACAGGATATACAAGAAGCCTAATTTATTTTTTCCACTGACCATGTTTTGCGAACAATCAATTCTTACAGACGATTAAATGCGATGTTGAAGAGAATAAATATTTAAAATCTTACAGGAACATGTAAAAAATACCAGTAAATGTTAAAAGTTGAAAACCGAAAGAAAAGCAATTGCGAACTTTAACCAATTTGCCAGAATAAAGAAAGTTTCAATCAAAGTTACAAGAAACACAAACTGAAAGAGTTTCGGAGAGCTCTGCACACCTTCAGCAAACATTACCTTTCAAACCCGAGAGCGTGTAACATCGGACACATTTTAACTCTTTCGTTGACGCGATTATGTGCGAATTTCTACGATTTGCTGAAAACTTTTTTTTTTATGCTCATTTAACTTTAAATAAAAATAGAAAGTAAACCTAACTAATCAAAATATGTACATAAATCTAGTAAATTAACAGATTTAAGGAGCTCCAACAGTTTTACATTGGATTCAGTTCCTTCAATGTAGATGGTTAAAATTTAAAAATAATTAACGTTGTTTTTGACTTAAGACAATTATTAATTACACTTTATAAATAAACATAGTTTCAATCTTCTTTTATCAATCAATCAATCAATCAGTCAATCAATCAATCAATCAAAAGTTTATTTGTCCGAAAGCATGGTACAAAAGTTTTTACGTTAAATGTTACATGTACATGTTAGTTCCAATGCTATCTGCCAGGCCAGCATACAAATATTTTAAAGTAATCAATTACACTTAATTGTAGATGTAGATGTGTATATTTCAAAACGTACTAACATATTCAAATTCAAATCAAATTCAAATTCAAATTCAAATTTATTTATTTACAGTTTAAAAACAAAGATTGGCGTTCTCTAGTCCCCACAGTAGGATTCCCTGGGTGGTGGGGACTAGCTTCCTTTACTCGTCTCATAAATTTGGTGTTCCATGCTGCATTATACAAAATCAAAAACACAGATCTTAGCTATAATAAATTACTCAGTTACCATTAATTACATTAAATTTAAAATTATAATAAATTGATTAAAATATGAATTTACATCTAATATGAATTATGTTACTGAATTAAAATTAAATAAAAATTAAGTTAAAAATGTCAATCAAATTATAAATTAATCACAGAATTAAGATAAAAAAAAAATTATTAAGATACAAAATTAGGATTACAAAATAAAAATAAAAATAAAAATAAATAAAATAATTTAACATAAATTAAATTAAACCAATTATTTACAATTTAATTTTAATAAAGCATGAATACCACAAAAAAGCGATTCAGTTTCCATATTTTAAAACCGTTTGAAACGAAACCAACACAAGCAGAAATTTACTAAAAAGAAACCATTTTTATTACATAATTATAGTTTATTTTATTCCCTAATGTAGCCGCGACATAAAAATAACTGAAGTTTTGCGTGCGCGATATCTGATTATAGCAGGATAGACAGTTAAAAACAAAAGCGTTAGAACAGGACTGAATTTTAGCGTTGTGCAGCCCCTTAAGACCATTAAATAAAGAAAGGTCAAGGTCACCGAGGTCAACCGATCGGTTGAGGTATAACTTGACTGGTATGAGGATTTTATAAATGAGTTACTAAGAATTTGGCCTTATTTTAGGTACATATACCTCGCTTTTTCTTGTTTGCTTCACTGCTCTATGTTCTTACATTGTCAAAGGAAAAAAAAAACTCCTTATTCTGAGGTTTTTCTAGATACTTTGTATATGTGTATAATAAACACAATAAATCGCTAAAATCAATAATGAAATAAAATAATGGAATTTATTAAAATATAAATGAAATAACGGAATAAATTGATCTTTGAATGCAAATTGTGACTACTGTACATTTTATAAAATACATAAAATCAAGAAGTAAATAATATAATAATAATAATTCCTGAAATAAAGCAAACGAATATAATTATGTAGAAATAAATATACATCACATTATTACATTTTCATGTGGCTGACTGTACAAAATGTGTGATGGAGGTGGCCTGAATGTTGGGAAAATTGGACACTGTATGCTTATGACATTACGAAAATTCAGTCCCGCTCATTGCAAGAAAAGGAAAATTTAATGCGGAAAACCCTTTATTTTTTCCAAAGATCTCAATATAAAATGCTAGGATCTGAATATATATGCTACTGGTATACTAGCGACATGCCCCAGCTACGTACGGTAGATTTAATCTTGTAAGGAATTCCTTGAGATAACGTTGAGACTTGAAATGTTGTAGTAATACTTATGGTTTATTCAGTGTAAGCCATGTAAGCGCTTTAAAATCATAGTCTTTTAAATATTTCTATAGATTAAAATGTGAATATGTTATATTGTACATATGTATAAGCTTCCTTGTGATATGGTCTAAATGACGTGAAAACTGCATTAAAATCCACTTTGAATTTCAAAAGTTGTAAACGACTTTGTGAAACAAATACACAGATAACGGACTGCGACTTTGTTTCATATTAATTAGGGATAAATGTTTCTTTATTTAAATACAATAAGTAATTACATAAAAAAATATATATTTATACATATATACTTACACCTAAAATTAAAACTAAATAATCCTATAATTAATTATTAATTACTTGACTTAATTCCACTGACGCCGACTTTACAAGTCGAAATATATCTGGAAATTATTATTATAACAAAGTATTTTTATATAAATAAATATATAGTATAAACTGAATAAAAAAACAAATAAGTTCTCTTTAATATTTAATTCACCCCCTATAATTACTGAAAACTTAAACTAAATACCTAAAAATGTATATATTTTAAAATAAACTAAATGTAAAAAATTATCAATGTCATTATCAATATCAATATCAATATCAATTTATCAATGTCACAGACGGTGTGCGGGAGAGTACCCTCTAGGGATGAAAATAATAGTACCCGGCAGTAAATAATGCACACCGGCTATCTTCGGCTTCGCAGAGAGCCGCGCTGTCTCTACTTCGTGCGACAGAGATGACGCTACGATACGATGTGCATTATTTACTGCCAGGACCTGTAAGCTTATTATCAGTAGCAGAATACAAGTGGTCAGCATAAGTTTGTACATGCTAAAAAAAACAATTTTGAAAAACTCCTATCTAACTAGTAAATAATATATTCGCTCCTAAATCTAACTTGCGTGGAAAACTATGGCATAAAAATAAATAGGCAATATTTTCCACTAAAAGCGGTACAAATCTTTCTACTCTGGCACCAGTACAAAGTAGCTAATGCATCATGTCTCATTATTTATTTGCTTCTCAAAGTTTCCAAGAAAACTGAACAAGAAAAAAGGGGGAAACTTGGAAGCCACCGCTTTTCACATTATCTACATTTGAAAAGTTGTGAGACCAAGAACGTACCATCGTGAAAACTGCGCTCTTCCACTCGTATTCGATTACCAGCAAATGCCACGCGGTATTACTAGCTTGGATCCCGTTTCTCCCGATACCGTGGAAATTTAGAAAAACCAGCCTCAAGGCGATATATAAAAGTTTTTGCGTCCCTGTTACTCCAAATGCGAAAAAACCCTCAGTGCGAGAGGGACGGATTCGAGGAAAAGTAGCAAAAAGTCGGTTTTTATTAATATAAAATGTATTAAAGTTGCTATCAAAATTTCGTTTAACCAGGTCCTAGATACTGTTAAAACCCATCTAATGAAATATAATTGCAGTCCATATGTCATTCTAAATTGTCAAACCTGGAGAATTGGTGTCGATAAAGTCAGTCTTTTTATTAATATAAAATGTACTAAAAATGCAATCAAAATTTCGTTTAACCAGGTCCTAGATACTGTTAAAACCCATCTAATGAAATATAATTGCAGTCCAATGTCATTCCAAATTGTCAAACCAGGAGAACTAATGTCGAAAAAGACCTTATTTTAATAAATATCTGTATGGAGCCGAATTTCTCCAATCGCGTTTCCATTTAACAGGTCCCTAGAAAAAGATTCCAAAAATAATATACTATTTTATCAAAATAATACATTATTTACTGAAGTAGATATTATGCAAGTTCTAAAAGTGTCGGTTTTTTTCCGTAGTGCCGAAAAATAAAATGAAAAAATAAGGGAACCGCTGTACAAAATTTCAGCTTTCTAGTTCCAAGGGTTTGAGTTTGTCAGGACTTCTTTATTTTGTGCAACTATAACATTATGTGAAACATTGCGGCACGGGTGCTTATTTACGAAATAAACGAAGTGAATTAATTAGTGAAAATAATTGTGATTGGTTCTCTAGCGATGTTATAATAAATTTGGCCAAACACAGTGCAGAATTGTGGTGTGATAATATAATACGAGTATTATAACGTCATATTATAACATCAGTCAAACAATTTAGGTAGTTATTAAACCAATTTTGACGGTGTAGTTACCTTATTGTAGTATGAGAGTAGATAAATACATATGTATATGTATGTATACATATATGTGTTGATGATTACTGTTATGATATGACAATGCTGTAAATTAAGGCATGGATTGACTGCGCTTACCGCAATAGTAGGTATATGCATATTGAAATTAAAATTCAGATTAAAATTCGATCCCAAAACTTTTTGTTTGTTATAAGTTATTGTAATAAACACTCTTATAATAGTTTTATCAAAGACCACCGGTCACTTTGTTTAATTATAGCATATACCTATAATTTGTGTACTTATAAAACGTCTAAATAACATGTAAACCCTTGATAATTAAATAAATTTCGAAACCGATAGGGTGTATGAGCTAAATAGTGTATTACAGTTTCCCCAAGTGTCAACAATTATAAGTTTAGGTAAATATAAATCACGTTTTTTTTTTTCGGAATAAAAGATTTGATGATTTACACATCATTTTCAAACGAGCAAGTGTTTGATGTCAGTGGACACAGGTAGCTTAATAATGATTTCGGAAATATGATTCGTTTCGCCTTGATAAATTGTATGTAAGTGGCACACATTTTTATTTTGAATTAAACTTACAGTATGTACAAATCTAAAACTTAGTTTTTAAAGTCTGTTTTGGGAGAGTTGATAAATATTATGAAAACGACTGTCACTTAAGTATTGCAATCTGAGTAACGGGCGTCGCTTATTGCCGCACGTACAGGGTTTTGTGTTACGAGACTCGCAGTTATTTTGGAAATTCTTATTTACAGAAACCAATGGATACTTTGCGATGGCAACATACACAATACAAAGTTAATAAGGTTTTGTTGAATAACTATTGAGTGAATTTTGAATGTTTCGATTAATTTGAAAAAGGCGGGTTTTCACAATCCGGCTGCAAAGCGCGAGGCCGGACGAGCGATGGAATGCGCTTCAAATGTGTCGTTCGGCCGCAAATTCAAATTTTATTCAGTTTAGAAACTCTGCTTTTAGTTTTTTTATCAACTCTCGCCGAACAGACTTTAGTTCCGTAGAACATCGATCCCAGCACGGATTCCTTGCGATACTATCTCTTTCAATGTCTTTTGATGTGAGTATTGTTTTAACAACATCTTATTAAGAATAGAGAATTAATCTTATATCTGATTGAACTAAGGATTAATTTAACCTATTCAACGAGCAACAAGGTAAATAGCTAATCAATCGAATAATCGTAATAATTAATAGGATTTAACCGTAACACACGCCCCGGCCTGATAAGCTTGATTAATTGAAGCTATCAATATCTCAGGAGTTACTTGAAATTGTATTAACAACAATTAATTAAATATGTAGGACTTACTATTGATTTCAATATTAAAATCAAAACAAGTGAGAAGAAAAAAGCAATCAATTAAATATTTTAATTAATTTATATAATTTCATTTATTATTTGTATATGTCTATTTATCAGGGTTCGCAAAAATCCGATGAATGATATTATTATATTAAAATATTGGATATTATATAAACATATATCGGATATATATATCATATATATTCATATATATATGTATATATAATATCATATATATATATATATATATATATATATCAATATATAATTGGTAGCGCGCTTGTCTTGATAACAAGAGGTCGCAGGTTCAAATCCTGGCCCGGGGAATTTTTTCAAATTCTTGTCTTTGGATTTGTTTCTGATTGATATTTTCTAGTTTGTAATGCACTCTGATAATATTTAGAGTATTCATAGCGATGGATTTCGCAAAATAAACATAATCATTGTTAACATTGTTTCGGTATTTTGAAAACAACTTGAAACATAAAGAGCAAAGAATAAGAATAATAATCATTGAGACAGAACATCATACTATTCTATTATAATGGTATACTACTGGACGCCCCGTGGTGTTGGTTGCGTGGATCCCGTTTCTCCTGATCCCATGAGAATTTCAAAAATTCCGGCCTTTTTCGTTGTCTAAATTATAAAAGGAACCTCTGTGACAAATATCAGCTTTCTAGGTCCAAGGGTTTGGGCTGGGCGTTGATGAGTCAGTCAGTGAGTGAGTGCTGATTGAGTCCGAATTTTTCTTTTTTTATATATTGATTGTGTGCAGTAAGGACTTGCAGTGCAGTAAGCAAGCCTGGTTTTGTACTTTTTGGCACCACCCGTAGGGACTCTACTATAGTAGACTGTATCACAAGGGACCAAAATAATGTATTTAGGGCGAGAGCGATTGTTTGAATCCAGAGAGAAGTGAAGGATTCTAGAGTAGCGTAGCGAGGGATTCAAAGTACGTCGCTAGAGGTTAAATAATTTTGGTACCGTGTACACTCTGCTTTTCATCCCCCTCTATGAGAAAACTTAACAATATTTCACTTTCACTGCTAGAACCCATCTTTTATTCAATTTGTTTGAATCAAATTAAAACTGTGGGTATTATTTTGATAAAAAGTAATAAAAAACGATCTTAATCGTTCCCGCGTATATATATACATATATTTTATTTGGTTAACCAATGCCACGTCAGCAGGCGCGCTTTTTTATAACCGGCCAGGACTTTATCGAAGTGAATTGCGTTCAAACTTTTTAATTAAATAGTGTTCCGAATTCAAAAGTCACGTCACTGTAACGTCACTGAAGTGCGCTAGAATGACCCATTTTGCTCGCACATATCGAAGAACCCTTCACTTCTTTTCGAATAGATGGGATAAAAATATATTTTTGTTTTAAACATTAGTAAACTTTTGGCCTGATTGTTGCAATCCCTTATCATTTAGATTTAATTAAACAAATATTAAAACTATATGATCAATATGGATAAAAGATTAGCATAGTGGCAAAGTTGAGCATTTCCGTATCCGTTCGTACGTTCGTATATTATAAATGCGAAAGTGTGCTTTCACGCAGCAACGGATCGACATGATTGCTTATGGGCCGGAGAGTGACATACCAGGGACCCAGGTCCCAGGGTGGTCCGTGAAGAATCTGACCTGACGTATAGATGACGGTAGTTGTAAGAAAAAACTTATAAATAGGTCTGACTCTAACAAATTATATTGAAGCTGAGCTGGATTCAACTTTGAAAGAGTTTAAATGAGGTCGTGCAAGCTGCCAAGACGAACATCAATCGATCAAATAAAGTGACCACTTCAGAACCGGTGAAAAATTCCATAAAATAGTATTATATGACCGTCGACTGAAAATGCACGAGCTAGCTAAAATGGTAGGCATTTCAAAAAGTGCTATACATCGCATATTGATCGAAAATTGGGCATGAGAAAGCTGTGCGCAAGATGGGTGCCGCGCGCGGTTACTAACAAAAACAGAACTGATGCGATGTTTCACAATGTAATGGTAAAAGTGTATTCCGCTACAAGGAGACTTTGTAGAGAAATAAAGATAAATTATCATAAAAACCAGTTTTTTCTCTGTTAGGTCGGGTACTTCTGGGACCTCCCTCATAGCCGCTATTACTTTTTATCCTGGAAAAATACAACTAAATCAGCGCGAGCGAAACCGCGGGCAAAAGCTAGCAGTAATATTATTATTTAGTATATAGCTTAGCAGGTGGATTGGTGAGCGCGATGCCGAAACCCTCGCACCAGTGATGCCGCTACCCGTCACCAGTCTGTTTTATATAAGGGCCGGCAAATTGGACTGAATATACCGCCATCACCCGGTCCCACGTATGGTGGGCCACCTGGTTGTGCCCGTTTGAGAGCTGAAAACTTTGGGGGAGTTTGAGAGTAAGATACTGGTACCTCCACAGTCAAGCCAAAGACAAAACTTTTTTAAAACAAATTATTCAACATTAAATATCCATCCATCCATCAGCCCGTATTCGTCCACTGCTGGACATAGGCCTTCCCAATATTACGCCACTCTTGGCGGTCCTCAGTCATCCTCATCCAGCCGCCACCCGCAACGTCCTTCAGATCGTCAGTCCAGCGGGCACGAGGGCGGCCTACGCTGCGCTTTGCTGTACGTGGTCTCCATTCCAATGCAATCATTAAATTTAATATACAATCAGTTTAAACAAACTAAACTTATTTTATTCGTTGGCTTAAATAAAAGCTTGTTTTTAAAAAGGTTTTTAATTTATTATTTTCTCGTGTTCTCAACAAGAAGCTACGAAGAGTTAAACTGAGATTAAAAAGGATAATAAAAAAACAGTATCTTTAGTTTCTTGCCCTTGTTCTGACCTGAACAAGACTGGGCGGAGGTGTTGTGTTGTAATTTATCTACCTATCATATATATCGTTTATATATCGTTTGTATTGTCCATTACATATACCTTATTTAGTCTTTATTATTTTAATAAATATAAGTAAGCTCAATAAACATATAATTTGTATATACAAATATCATAGCACCTACGCCGTAGCACATCTGTAAATTCACGAGTTGTGTTGAGACCTGGATAGCTCAGTGGTTAGAGCAATCGCCCGGTAAGCGAGAGGTCCCGGGTTCGAATCCCGGTTCAGAGCTCCTCACAACCAGATTCACTTTTTTTTCTGCGTTTCTATACTGCAATGATATAATGTTAAGAAATACAAAGTTAAGTTATGCACTTTATACTAAACAACTGATGTTTAACCTTAATATTTGTATCTCTAAGGTTTAGAGACATTAGGCATATCGTGAGATAGTCTAACCACAACGTAGAACGTTCACTGCCGGCTACACAATTCGCTTAGATTAAATTATGTTAACGTGTGTTAATTCGAAAACCATTTCGAGATTTTGGTTTTTTTAATAAGCCGGATTTTAGAACTTGGGGTCTAAAAACCCTAATGGTGATTAATATTTTTACGAAAAAGCTGCAAGTTCCATTTGCCTCCGTGTGACGTCACTTGAGAAATGGCTGTATAGAAATGTGTCCTTTGCTATCAAGATACATTTATAATAATTTTCTTCAGACTAATTTAACAGCTAGATGACAAATGAGTAGACAAACAGAGACAGACCACTTTTTTATAAGCAATCACACATCACAATCAGTATAATGTCTAAAACTCTCAAGTGACAAGGTCATCGGAGAATTCTTTAAAAAATCATAAAACAATAATGGTTAATTTATATACCAAAATAATGAAAACTATATCCTAAAATGACGTACATTCTCTGAAAAAAATTTATAAAAAAATCTTTTAGAAATTAAGCCATGGGAATTGCTAAAACTTCCTAGTTTTCCTGCTCTGTAGACACGCAGACCAGTAGTGGTCTGTGTAGACACGCCATTGTTAGAACGCACAATACGTCAACTTGAGCTGTAACGTGACGTGAAAGATAATATCACCTACCAAACTCTACTCACTGTGTCAGATTAATAAACGTATTTCTTCGTAGGTCCCAAAATGTAGGCCCTTCATTTTCGCCAGCGGCACTCTGCCGGTGCCAGCTAGTCGGGTGACGACGGACGTGTTTATTTTTCATTTCCGGACTTTCCCCGTGGACCCTTTAGCTCATATACGAGTAGGTACATATGTATATCCTCTACACACACGTGGCTGTATTCGAGCTTATTATAATGAGTGTATGATTGTAGGTGTAGGTAAATGACTCCTTCTATCAGCCTTTTTTTTTTCTTCCACTGTTGAGCATAGTCCTTTCCAAGATTTCGCCACTCTTGGCGGTCCTCTTGGAAGTAATGCCCATACTCACACACGCTGCGCAGGCGGGGTGGTGCGCGCGGTGCCAGTGATCGCACCAGTGACGCCGCTGCCCGTCACTAGTCTGTTTAATACAAGGTCCGGCTGTTGTGAATGGATATACCGCCATCAATCGGTCCCAGACATGGTGCGCTACCTGGTTTTATGCCTGTTCGATAGCTGTCCTCTTTCTCTCCCCCGAATAACTTCGAGGGGGTTTCCAAGTAAGATGGTGGTACCTCCACAGTCGAGCCCGGCATCAGCTCTACCTAGGAGGTATTTCCACCTCTCTTTATTGCACAAAAAACTTAAATAATATTTCATACACATGAATAAAAATTTCTGCAAGGGCGAGCTTATTTCTACAGAAATTTCTTCCAGCCAACCTTCAATGAGGTGAAAAGGTAGTGAGAATGGTGGGCAAATAATTGTGCACAACTTTAAAAACAAAAAATTAATAGAAAGAAAGAAATTTAATGAATAAGCAATAAAACATGCAAAAATACATAAACTTTTACATATATACCTATAATTATATCAAATAAATAAACAATACCAATTACTCAATAAACATACGCAAAGTAACATTGCCTAATAATATATACTAATAAAACATATTAAATACATAAATATTCCAACTAATAAAATGCAGATAGGGAAAAACAAAAATCCACTCTTAGAGAGAAAATGCTGTTTAAGATTTCTTTTAAATGACGATACAGATGGGCTGTCTCTAAGCCCATTTAGGCAGACTATTCCATAATCGAGTGGCTCGATCTGTAAAGGATTTAAAGTAGAAGTCTGTATTACAGAAAGGTACTTAGAGGGTCCTGGTGTCGCAAGCTCTCTGAGGTCTAGTGCGGGGAGGTAAAAGCTAAAAACGAAAAGCAAAATTTACCAAATTGGTTGTGAAGCTCTGTAAAATGTCTGTAACAAACCTACATTCAGTAGAAATCGATGAGTTCACGTTATAGCTTCAAAGCTTAAATGATAAACAATTTATAAATTTAAATTAAATTAAAATTAATTTATTGATCTAAAAAACACAAGCATACAAAACAAGATACGAGTAGTAACACAAATTTAAACAGACAAATTGAGATAATTTGTAAAAAACATAATTTTTGACACCTACGCTGGCTTTGCAGCCGTCTTGCAGCATATCAGTTACAATAATTTAATCAGGGATATAGACACACATATTAAACAATAAAAATAAAAAAAAAAAATTGTGAACTTAATTCTAAAAAGTGCACTTAAGTTTCTGCTACGGCGTAGCAAGTGCTACGAGGCCAGTTTTCCCTTTTTTTCCATTATTTTTTCATGTTTTTGGTCATTTGACCTTTAAAACTTTGCCATGGAAAGGCGGAACAGACAGTCCCTGCTAGGGTTGCCAGATATTTTTGATCCTGTAAGGGACAAATGCTAAATTTGGCAAAAAAACGGGATTTGAAATTTTTCCCAGGGACAAATGAAAAACATGTATTATACGTTCTTATTTTTATGTGCTTTTATTGCTAGTTATATTTTAAAGAAGATCGTTAATTTTTAATATATCTTTGTTTGATTTCTCATATTTTATCAAATCCGGGGTACATTCGTTGCGCACGTCTGTCCATTTCAATGCCATCTGCGAAAATATCCTCTACGTAGCAATTGGAACAAGGGATACTGAAAATAAACGATATAATGTTGAAATACGGGACAGAGTCTGTCCCGGCGGGATGTTTAAAATTATGCCTGAAATACGCAATATCCCGGGAAATACGGGACGTCTGGCAACCCTAGTCCCTCAAATTAGTTCGTTAGTGCACTTTTGGGCACCATAGGGGAGAGACTCCAGCCTAAGGGGGCTGTGATGAATGAGGTGTTCATTTAAAGCCGGACACTTAAAACTCAAAAGGATTTATAGATCCACCACTTAGTTTTGACGCATCAGTATATCGTGGTTTTACATAAAATTATATTATAGTAGGAATAACACAGTGGTGGATCCAGAGAGGGGGAGGGGGGGCTGAAGCCTCCAAATATAAGTAATAGGACTCAAACATTTATGTTATACTTCCTACTATATTATGACAATTTCCTACTTATGTTGTACTAGTCTTAAATTTACTTACCTATATGTATTTTAACCCTTGAGGGTTCTAAGTAATTTGAATGTGTGACAGTTATAAATAATGTATGAATGTGCTCTTTATTAGAATGAGAAAAATACTTATCTTTTTGTTTTATTTTTTATTCAATAGTTTAATTGTACAACCATGTGGGAATTATATACATAGGTATCTGTTGTCGATTAAAATAGTGATTTTTCATGGTGGCCACCTATAAAATAAAAAAAAGTTCAAAAATTTAGATATTTTTAATTTAAAGGTAATCACTAAAATAATCATCGAAAAAAAACTCGAAAAATTATAGAATTTAGGTATGTGATAATTGTACATCGGACTTTTTTTCGACATTATTGTAAAAAGTCTTTGCAAAACAACAAATATAACAAAAAGTGGTGTTGCTTTTTTCTTGACCTCATAGCTCCTAGAAAGGCGTTGTTTCACGCAATTTTTTGTTATATCATAGACTAATATGCTAAGTCTTGGATTTCGACATATTGTGTGAACACTAGTGTGCCTGTTGTTCCTATAAATTGATTGATTTGTATGTGAGAAATAATTGCCTGCTGCGCTATTGAGGGTTTATAGTAGGATATGGTGTTTACTATGATTTCCTGAAAAAGTTTGATGACCCCCCCCCCTCCAAAAATATGTTTCTGGATCCGCAACTGTAATGACATAATATATAAGCTCATCTAACTCTATTGCACGTGGAGCTGTTCATGAGTAATCGCGCCTATGGAGCCAGGGGTAGGGAACGTGTCCGTGTTACTGGTCGCAAGCAATAGGCAACAATGGCAATCCAGGGCTCGTCGGACGGTTCGTTTATCTCAATAACGCAGACGGCAGCCTGCCATCGCTACGTGACTTCAGATCGGAGTGGGACGAAATAAACAAACAACCCAAGAATATAAATCTGCTTAGCAGATAATAATACTGCAAGAAATATTTTCTCTAATGCTACATAATAGCACTCTATTTATGCTGATAATAACACATAGGTATACAGGGTGTAATCGTTAAGTATGACCAGGCGATTATTCCGTAACTATTACAGATATCAAAAAATTTTAAACTGATATCGAAAGTACGTTACCTAATCAGTAAAATGACATTAATAACTTTTTGAGAATCCAAAATTTTGACATTAAACATTCCCATACATTTAGTATGCATGCGATATTGAAACAAGGTGTATTACTAATTTGAAGTGGTAACATAATTAATCTACACTTGTATCTACTTGAAAATCATTATTATAATATTCAGATTCATGGTAAAATGAGTACTAGACCACTTAAAATAAGGAAACTAACACCTTTCTACTAATCTCATACTAAATGAATGGGAATGTTTAATGTCAAAATTTTGGATACTTCTCGTTTGATTTTCAAAAAGTTATTGATGTCATTTTACTGATTAGGTAACGTACTTTCGATATCAGTTTAAATTTTTTTGATATCTGTAATAGTTATGGAATAATCGCCTGGCCTGTATACGTGCTAAATAACGACCCTGGAAATCCCTTTAAAATCTGCTTCCTTAAGTTAAATAAATACCCATTATCAAATTACATGTTTTGGAATAACGCGTTACTGGCCTGGCCAAGTCTGGGAACTCTTGTTTCAATTTAGTGTTTTTAACTTTTGAGCAGCGTATGTAGTAATATTTGAATTACACCTTTGTACCTTTCTTTGCAATTAACAATTTCTTACTTTAACTTTACCCGTTCAATCGGTGTTATAAATTATAGTGTTAGACTACGGGCGCACCGTGTGTAACCCTAAACAACGTGTAACAGAAAGGTGTAACCATATTTGAAGAGCTTATTCAGTCATTGGTACAGAACAACTTTTAATAGGGAACAAACCCTGTATCTCGAAACATCTCGTTACACCTTTCTGTTACACCTTGTATATCGAGTAACAAGATGTGACCAATTCGGAGATGTGCTTAAAAAAATAAGGTTCACACGTCCTATGTTGGTACCAAAGTGTGTCAGCCTGATTTTATCGAAGATCGATTAAGATGTAACCAATTGGTATAGATTAAATTATGTTGTGTTAATTCGAAAACCATTTCGAGATTTAGGTTTAATAAGCCGTATTTTCGAAGTTTTGGTCTAAAAAACCTCATGATGATGAATATTTTACGAAAATGCTGCAACTTTCATTTGCCCTCGTGTGACATCACTTGAGTAATGGCTGTTTAGAAATGTGTCCTTTGCTATCAAGATAAATTTATAATAATTTGCTTCAGAATTATTTGACAGCTAGATGACAGGTGAGTAGACAGATAGAGACAGACCACTTTTTTTTTAAAAGCAATCACATGTCACAATCAGTGTAATGTCTAAAATTCTCAAGTGACAAGGTCAAGGACAATTTTTAAAAAATCATAAAAAATAATGGTTAATTTATATGACAAAATAATGAAAACTATGTTCTAAAATGGCGTATATTTTCAGAAATAAAATTAAAAGAAATCTTTTAAAAATTAAGCTATGGGAATTCGTAGATGTGTAGAAACAAAAACTACATTAAAATAAACAGGGTTGGCTGAGCGCAACCTGGAGCATTTTGTACAGTCAGCAAAAACAAAATGCTTCAGGTTGCGCCACCCAACCTATTTATTTTGATGTAGTGTTTTTTGCTATGCAACTACAAATTGGTTTCATTTTGTTACTCGATACATAGGGCTACCCACGGTGCGTCCGTATTCAATGTAGTTAGCACGCGCCAGAGTTTATCTATCCTAGAGGTACTTGCGCTCTTTGCGTTTGCCAATTGTGTCTTTCCATCATACTTGCTCTCTCAATGTGCGAGAGAGCAAGTATGATGGAAAGACACTATATATGGCGCGGGCTGAGCCTAGAGCATGACCAACTCCAGGCTATCTAGGATTCGTTTGAAGAAATCCGGACACTCCTTGTATTGAAAAAAATATATTTGGTTTATTAATCTTTTCTCTAGGGATCTTACGTATAAACAATGTACTAAGATTTATACTTTTGTCAAAAAAAAATGTTTTGCACCCTCTTTTTTTTGGTTTTCAAACGTTCGCTTCAAGAACGCGGTTAAGAGATCAACTTAATTTTTTTTTTCATAAAATAGGTAATAGAAATATGAAGGTATATAACCTAAATTCAATATTTTTTTCCCTACAAAATATTTCAGTATTAGCTAAAAACACACCAATTTGTTGTTTTGCTGCGTGATCACTAGTATTACGCGTTCAAGAAAAAGAGGCCAAAGAGCCAACATATAATCGCCTCTATGAAAAGCAAATAAAGTCTTTGCCATGAGACTTATTGTGCTGGACGGGTAATAAAAAAAGCTGCTAGGGTATGCCATCCTCTTAAGTACAGTGCTCCCAAAGTGATAATGCGCATACAAATCTTCGCCACTGTTCGGCAAAGTTCGTATTTCTTACACTTTCTAGATTCTAGACAATCTATAAGGTCACTTGGTACGTCCGGTCGCTCGGCTATAGATTTGTATGCGCATTATTACTTTGGAAGTACTGTATAACGTGCAAAAAGGAACTTGGTTCCAAAAAAGCACATCCCGAGACATAAAACACAATAATCCCGAAAGTAAAAAAATAACGTTAACCAAGTTAACAATTAAAAAGCCGGTCAAATGTGAGTCAGACCTACACGCCCAAGGTTCCGTAGGTATTTAGTAGGAAAATGGTATTTAAATATTGGCTAAAACTGTTAATGATGACTAAGAAATGAATAATTGATTGTACCAAACAATTAAGATGGATATATGCTGTGTTTATAATTTTGTAGGGTGTTTAAATTTTTTTTTGTGATTTTATTTCGGTTTAGAATTGCATTACACTCGGTATAATAGTAGGTATATACCTATACTGCCAGCCATCGTGACGCGTCATTGAAGAAGGCGGCATGAACTTCATTCGCATAGATTAAATTATTTTAAGGTGTGATAATTGGAATACCGTTTTGACATTTAGGTTTAATAAGCCGTATTTTAGAACTTGTGGTCTAAACACCTCATGATTATGAATATTTGAACGAAAAAGCTGCAACTTCCACTTCGTGTGACGTCACTTGAGGAATGGCCATTTAGAAATGTGTCTTTGCTATCAAGATAAATTTATAATAATTTCCTTCCGACTGATTTGACAGCTGTATGACGTAGTGAGTAGACAGACAGAGACAGACCACTTTTTTATAAGCAATCACACATTATAATTATAGTACCTATGTCTAAAACTCTCAAGTGACGTCATATCGGATAATTCTTTAAAAAATCATGAAAAAATAGTAGAATAAATATTATTTTAAAGCCTTTTTAGCCTTTAATTATTTTAAAATAAATTATGAATATAAATAAAAAAGTATTACTTGTAATCGATATATATTTCGACCCACTTGTTACAATTCGACTGACGACGACCACAAGTGGGTCACAATACGAAAAAATAGTAGTTAATTTATACCTAAATAATGAAAACTATGTCCTAAAACGACGTATATTCTGTAAAAAAAAAGATTTATAATCTTTTAAGAATTAAGCTATGCAGCCACCTTCTTCCATATGGTTGCAGGCAGTATATAGCAAAAGATGGCAAACATATGATATGATGATAGATGGCATAAGGTGACTAACCAGAGACTCACACTGGAGAGGTGTTAGGGATCAGAAAATAGGCTCAATTGACAATTTTTACGATAAAATGAAATTTTCGCATGATATACTACCTAATTTTTTGACTCGTACATGCGCTTCAACTTAAGGCCCTTAATACCGCCAAATGGGTACTTTCTAAAGCCTACTCCTCTTTTATGGCCAAACCAAAAATATTGAAAAAATGTATTATGGATTATCAACTCTAGGACAACATATGCAACATTTTTCTTTTTCGTACCACCAAAACTTCTATATGAAAAATTGTTTCAACTGAATGGTGTTTTTTTGGCTTGAATTTCCTACTGCTCCTAAGCGGCTTAGGTGATTTAATTCATTTATGCTTTGATAAATAGATAAACTTGATAGCTATAAATATAACATAGAATTATTCAATCGAACAATGACGCCCATGTGAAAAGTATTATTTTCTCATATTTTGCCCTTTCAAGGACGCAGCGAGCGTCGTAACAGCCACCACGCATTGTGCACTGATTTGAACGTTATTTCAATGTCGTTTCTGTCGATATTCGTACAGACAAACATCAAGCTGCTAATTTGGCGACGGTAATCGCCTTAAGAACCCGGTGCAGGACGACGCCAACTCCGATGCGAAGCGGGACGTATCGCGACAATAAAGCGCATATTTGGCTGGCTGATCTAAACAAGCGCCTCACGCTTTGCCCCACGCCGTTTGAACTGTGCTGAGCGAGTCTCGCCCTTTACGTTGGAAAAAATAATTATTCCCGAATACCTTAAAATTGTGCTTCGATTACTTGTTATTTTTTATGCTGTTTTAATTAATTAGAATATTGATGATATTTCCAAGTGGTGTATCTGCTACTTTGCTTGTTAAATGTTCATAAGTCACTTAACGAAGCCTTGTAAAAGTACTCGATTTTAGAGCGAGAACCCATTATTTTAAATATTTTTCTGGTCTTTAACGAGATGTTTGTGAAAAAATCTGGGACATACACCACTTCATATTGACCGTCTTAATGAAAGCCTAAAATTTATTTGATTGTTTTTATGGTTTTTAGTTTTAGATACCATGTATGAAGTTCGATTCGGAGCGGGTTCTTACAGAGACACAAAACAATATTATATTTCGAATTTCAAAAGTATTTTTTTTTACGTTGTCAAAAATATAACAAAGACAGGATTAAAACAAAAACAAAAAGGGTTTTATATTTATTTACACATTTTAATAAATTAGTATCTTCCACTTAGTAGATATTAAGTAACATTAGATAAAAGCGAAGTTTTTCATCATCCTTCAATTGCTTTGCAAAAAAAAGTACACACAGTACAAAAAATTATTAATTTTCTAGGAGTTACCTACTACTCTATCGTCTATAGATAGTTATCACAGTCCAAAACTTAGTGTGATAATATATAGAAAAATAGAAAATTTCTGTCGTGACACAAGAGTTTACAAGGAAGTAATTACTAACATGAAATATATTATATATAACATACCTATATAGATCGCTCCAAACTTCTAGTTCGCTTTGAACACGGAAAACGCAAAGACGAGCGAACTAGAAGTTTGGCGCGATCTACAGCTACCTAAATTTGTTTGCACTACCTATTTAGACCAAAATATTAACTTGTGTGAGCAAATATACATATAATTAAATATATTTGTATTGAATTTCATAGCATCTTTTATATATTTTTATTATAAATATACACAAATGACACAATAATAAATACACTTTAATTATTATTGATGCCGGGCCCAGTGGGGCCCGAAATATATGTTGGTTTTTTAAAGTGTATTTATTATTGTGTAATTTGTGTATATTTATAATAAAAATATATAAAACAAATATACCTACATATACTTAAGTATAATATTAAATATACATTTATGCAGAGATGCACGAAGTTTTTAAATGGAAAATATCGTGTACAATAATATTTTGTCTTTCATGCAATATTTTTGCTTTAATGTTCTGATAACAACAAAATATTTATAAAATCCAACGCAGCTCCCCGAAACTAGTTTCAGTGCCGCCATCTTGTCTATTCAGGAGGACAAATTTTGAACTAAGTATTTTCGAGTCACCTAGAAATGGGGTCATTGTGTATATCAGGTGTACACTCAAAGATCATGTTGAAAGTACCCCTTTTCAACCCGAAAATTCATTTGAAAATCCAACAATAAAAAGTCTATGCTTCTGACCATCCTTACCCATCTAGCTAAAGAAATGGAACACATCTTTTGCTCCTACTTACTTGTTTTCGGGTTGAAAATTGTACCAGCGACCGTCAGGGGACATTTCGCTCGCTCACACAGTTCTGTCTCTCTCGGTCCCGTATACAAACGAGCACGTGAGACGTTTGTACTATTCCAGCTAGTCTAGCATAGCGAACTATATCGAGCCTGATAGCGCGTGATACAGTGCTCTCTTTCACTCTGTTGATCTTCCTAGAGAGAGATAGACATGTTGTATCAAGCGGTTAAAGCTCGATATGGTCTGATATGTCAGACCCCCTGACGAATTACACCGAAAGAGTTAAATAAAAATCAATCGTATTTAGCACAGCAAAGCATTATTTTTCTATACTCTTTGCTTGCTAAAGAGGCGCGCCTTTTGTGCTTCCCCTGACAAATATGCATAAATAATAAAAAAAGTCAACATGTAATCAAATTAAGTCACATCATGAACATACAACAAAACTTTTTACACAAACTTCTTTGCAATTGCAGATTATAGGTACTTCGATAAAATATATATCACTATAAAGTATGCAGTATTCCATACCTACTCCTGAAAAACAAATTTATAATGTAGAAAATAAGGCATTAATACAATAATTAATTAATAATGCGTTAAACCTTAATAGCGACACAAACACGAAATTTCTGATGGCACTTTCACAACTACATAAATATAACAAAAATAATTGAATGTGTTTTTTCAACTCAGTTTCAAGAAGTAAAAAGTTTCATTATAAGTCCATAATAAAAAACTAATTTAGGTAGTATCAGTATTTCGAGGCCGAATTTCTCAACATATAGTGCAACAAAAATAATTCTCATACTTAGCTTATAATAAGTCAACAAAGATTTAGACCAATCACATCCCTCGCCTTAATCATCAATTCTTATGCGATTAAAGTGTCAAAACCCTAGATTACACAATCAAAGAGTCGTATAACAAAACGCAAGCAGTGCAGTCATTTTTGTACTTAAATAAACATAATGTAAGTAGGGAAGCAAAATTTTCATTAAATGCATAAAGCTGGAATTCAAAAATATTTCTTGAAATAAGAGATTCTTTCAGTAACAAAATTCAGGCCATACTCTAATACAAGGCTGGACAAACCCAGGCACGCGGGCCATGAAGTGGCCCGCCAAGGCATTTTAATTTGCCCGCCAGCACTTCGGTCGGCCGGCTAGCCGACAAATTACTATCAGGAAAACCACTTCGTAGCTCACATTTAAAAAAAAGTTATTTCTTTTAATTTACAAATAAAGTAAATTAAAGCATATTTTGTCTTCTTTGTGAATAAATTACCTTATTAATAAGGTTGTAGTATTTGCCCGGCGCGCAGCCAGTCTAAGAAATTTTGCTCACCTGGAAAATCTATTGGCCAGCCTTGCTCTAATACCTCATCGAACAGATAGATTTTCTCGCTGCAACCCCAAAAATTTATCTGCCAAATGTTTCGATATATTTTATCAAAAGTTAATATCTCTTGATACCCAATTAGAACACAACCCAAATAATATTTTACACATTTAGTACCATAACTGTTTAGATTGGTAAGATTGGTTCGCATTAGACATTCATACATTACACTGGTAAACAGTAGTTTTGTTTTATGAAGTTTCATACTTGATTTTGTATGATTCTGCCACGCTGATCCCAAATCTGTTGTCAGTTTTTCTCTAGCAGCTCTAGTTTTTGAAATATTAACATATTACATTTTTAGCGAAAAATACTCGAATTATAAAATGAAAAAAATTGTTTCTCTAACCTTACATGAAAAAAACTTTCTTTTGTAAGATTTTCTCGCATGAATCGAAATTTCAGCCTTGTTTTGAATGCTCCAGCAGTAATCAGCCATCATATTTGCATTCCAACGACCCTGGTATCGCTTTTCCATCGTGCGAATGTCCTGATGAAAGCGTTTTCCTTGTTCTTCGCTTAAAACGCCTAAATTTTCTGGGAAGCGGTCTAAATGGCTGAAGAAAAAGTGCATCTTGATGCTCATGTTACATCCTAGTCTTTGAAAGTGCAACATGAGCTACTCAATGTGTTGAATGTAGTCTGGAGACTTTTTATTTCCTAAGAAATTTTGCACAACCCAAACAAATTCAATCCATGTCTAGATTCTCTTTATCTGTCATACAGTCAGAAAAATTTTGATCCTTAATTAGTTCCCTGATTTGAGGACCGTCAAAAATACCAGCTTTTATTTTTTCTGTGCTCGATTTCAGGAATATTTTACTGATATATTTAAAACATTCCCCATCCTTGTTGAGAGCTTTTACAAATTGTTTTATCAGACCTAATTTTATATGAATAGGGGGTAATATAATGCGGTCTCTGGCTACTAGAGGTACATTTATCACATTCATACTACCCGGCACTAAATCCACTCTCGAAGGCCAAACTTTTTTAGTCCAGTGTTCTGTTTTGGCTCGGCTACCCCACAAGCACATAAAACAGGGGTATTTGGTATATCCTCCTTGCTGACCCAAAAGAAAATTGACCATTTTAATATCAAAGCATATCAGCCAGTTATGTTCTAGGTATTTTATTTCCTCCATAACCAAGGGGATATTCCTCTTGAACTTTTGTTGAAATTTGGGATCCATGGCTTACTAAACACTTGTAATGGCGTCCCAAAGAAGTCCAATTAGGCCTTTTTTATAAAGTTAGACGCACTTAAACGGCATTCTCGAAACATATATTCACCACAAACAGCACAAAAACTATTTGGATCGTTTAAGCAAGTTCTTCTTAATCTAGACATATCGATTTATTTATGAAATTTAAAAAAAATTTGCACTAAAAAAAATTATTAGTAAGTCGCGTAACGAAATTTTAAGAAGTACCTGTATCACAAAAACTAGAGCTGCTAGAAAAAAACTGAGGGTAGATATGAAATCAGCAAACCCATATTACTAAGAAACAGTTAAGAAACTTCATAAAACAAAAAAAAAGTTGAATTTTGTTTACCAGTGTTATGAATCATTCTTAATTGGTAACCTTGAAACTATTCCAGTTAGAACATCTGAGCTATATCAATTGCATACAATACATGCAAAAGAATTAGGCGTCAATCAAAAAGCACCTCTATTTAGCAGATATAGGGTTACAGTTGGTCAAATATTTTACCCAATAATAACACGGGACTAAAAAAATCACTCATACTCAATGGAAGTTTTTTCAATAAATGTCACATGTAATCACATATCGCCACATAACTTTGTAATCAGTTTGTTAATTCTCATTGTGTGACCAGTTGATCAACGTTTCACTAGGTGTGTCCTCAATATCTAGGAGTAAATTGTCTTTATCGTTGCTTGTTTTTTCTGTAAAATTCGTTGGCATATCGAATTCATCATCATTTGGTTGGAGGTTTATGTATGAAAGTGACTTTTTCTTTTGTTCCAAGTCAAATATTTCTAAATCTTCATCATCGTCTTCGTCGGAATCCATTGTCAGTGGTATTCTGGACAGTTCGAGGTTGTCCCTTTGATCATCAGACTGGAGGACACCATATCTAAACTGGTTTGTGTCATTTGAACTATGTGCGTTGCTGCCATCATTTTTGTTGCTCTTTCTCCTGGAAAAAGAGACAGAAAATTGTTAAAAAATTAAGTTTTTAATCATGAAGTGATTTTATTAGTTGTTTATATGTTTTGAAAATGAATGTATACTTTTATTTTATTACTAATTGATAAGAAAGAGCTTGTTTTAAAGCCTATATATATAATTTATTAGTTTTTATGAGGCAAAGTAAATTTACCCATTTATTGGAAACGCTAAGTTGTCTTTTAAATACAGGTATGTATTAAAATAAATTATTAGAAACTGACAGTATTTTATTACAGAAATTTAATCCAAGATATTAACCGTTTCTGATTTCAAACAGATATTATTAATTAATTTTTTCAATTAAATTATTTCAAGTAATTTTTAATATTCTCGGAATTGGAATTCAGTTCTTGGACCTATATGCCATTTATGTTACAGAATACTGAAAATATATAAATGTTTTGAACTTATTTGTTTTTCATTAAATCTTATGGAAGTATATGCATATACAAAACCCTTTTAAAATAATTTTCCAAATATATTTCGACTAATTAATAGCCGGCATCAGCAGAATTAATGAGAAATTACAATCAATATATGTATAATAAAAGAGTAGAGCCCGGTGTGTCTGTACATTGAAGAAAAGTAATAATAATAATAGAAAGGGGGTGACTAAAGAAGAGTAATATATATATATTATAATATATATACATATTATAATAATAACAAATCAAATCAGCTATTTTAGAATTCTCTGTCCTGTATGTATGTCTGTTTGTACGCGCACATACCCGAAACCACTGAACGGATTTTTATGTAGTTTTCACAGATGGACAGAGCTTAACTTGGATTTGAATATAGGCTTTGTTTCATTAAAATCGGATGTCGGAAAAAGAAGTTATCGTCATTTGAAGATTTCTGGAATTTACTTTTCTACTGTAAGAAGTTACATATTAAATAATAATTCCTGGCGATGAAGGCCTATAGACGTTACGAACGATTATTTAAAAGAAAAAAACAAAAAAACTTTGGTCAAAATTATCTAGTACCTATATAAAAATTGTATATAAAACGTGTTATTTATTAGAACGGGCATAAATATTTTATTATTTAAATATAAGGTTTTATTAAATAACTATTGAGTAAATTTTGAATTTAAGTGTTCTGTTTCGATTGATTAGATAAAGGCGGGTTTTTCAAAATCCGCTCTTAAAAAACTGTAAAAGAAAGGAGCTGTCTATGTCTGTCCGTAAACTGAAAATATTAAAAAAAAAACGGGATTTTTGACGGTATTTCATGCATTACGCAAAAACTACTCAACGGATTTTGATGTGGTTACCACTAAACGATCCTCAACAGTGAGACAACATGGATTATAGAGAAAGAAGGAAGGGAGATCACTGTTCAATAACTTATTATCTAACTTAAAAACTGGCATATTTTTTTATAGCAGGATTCCTAAGGGATTACGCTTTGGCCGCATTATCTTCTTCCACGCGGACGAAGCCGCAGGCAACAGCTAGTTATAACATATCTAGATATTTGACAATAATATTATGGACAGGATACAAAAAAGATTTTTAAGTTTTCATGCTTTTTCCCCAGGCAATGAAGTGTTTTGTGTGATGTTGTGTAAATAGCCTCAATCAGAAAACCAGTTTTAGGGGAACAGGAAAACAAATCAAATACCCATCATATACTTGCTCATGATTTTCCTTGAAATAGCTTGTTACATGCAAGGAAAAAACCGTTTCCAATAAAATTAAAAATAGCAAATATTAAATTCCAACAAAATTACCAGGGTTCGAGGATACATATCAATGGATATATTATCATGATTTTTATACCTTGATATATATAAAAAAAAAAAACACACTAAACTACAAATAGGTAATGTTTAGTTTTGCTATTAATTTGGTGACAATAATAATTTCATGTTGATATTTATTTTACGTTTTAACCTAGCACGGAAAAAAGTCCAAATAGAAGGTGAAGTTTTAGTTTTTTTATCATTTTGATGACTATTTATTAGTCCTGGAAAAATATATATGTGTAAATGGCATTGGACAGGTATCTAACGAAACCCATAATTTGCTGATCATACTAAACAAAAGAAATTAAGCCTAACCATAAACAATTTACAGTAGTAATATTTCATACAAAATTGGTACAGAAACGGGAAAATATTGAGTAATCGAGAAAAAAAAACTCTTGTTTCATACTTTTTGTCAGGTAGCTATGTAACTTTTCTATGGAACAGCTGATTTTTTTTTCACGGTCCCAAGGTTGGTACATACTAAAAGTTGTTGGTATGGACAAGTAGTATCGCTAGTTTCCGGCTTCCGCTACTTCATCTTAACACCCTGTGTACATTGGATAGGTATATCAAAAAAATCTGACTTTTTGTTTTTTATTTTAAAAATCCGGTTTTTTCAACCCTGAAAATTACATTATAATGTGGCAAGGGCAGATCTCGATTACTGAGGAACGGGTCACAGCCGGTAGCTTTAACCACACGTGACAGAATTGAAATTTTGCTTCAAACAACGGAAATAATAAAGTTGTAATTTAGATAACTTTTTCTTGTTTTTGAGAATTTTGTCCAGTGGAGTAAATGATACTATTCAAACCAACCTGTCGATTTACACCTAGCACACAATATGGTTGTATCTTTTAGTCAGGGATGATAAACTTTAACACCCATGCCATGAGCAATTTATTCTCTATTTTTTTTGTCCAGCTTGTGCCTTTAAAAATTACTGCTAAAATATATTTGCAGTAAAAAAATACAATTCTTTTTTTTTTTATCAAAGTTTTTCCAATACTAGGTATTCAGTCACGTGTAGCCTATGGCACACACACTATGGGTTTGTCATTCCTATTTTATTCTTAGCTTATAGCGCACTTCATTACTTACTTAAAGAACACATAATATGCAACGGCGAGAAGAGCAAATCCACCAAAGACAATCAAGCCTCTCTTTAGGACTCCTGGATTATTAAGATCCAGCTGGTTCGGAGTGACCTTGCTAGTTGATGATGTGCTATTGTCAGTTGAATTGTTTGCCAATACAGTGGTGGAGACTGTTTCATTTGCTGAGCTTGAACTGGCTGGAACTGTAAGAAATCTTCATTTAGCCCATCTTATGAAAAGTAGTAGTTAATTTCTTGATAAACTAAAAATAAAACATTTTCTACCACATTTTCAGTCTGGGGCACAACTGAGGAATAATGGCCATAATCAGGATCTAAATGAACATGAGAGTGGTTAATGGTATATATATATATATATATATATATACATAACACTGTAAATGAAATTTTACAGGCGAAGATTATTATAATGAATATTTTGTGATAAATTTCTTTACAAATCTGATACAGTGTAGAGAATCATTTTGAAGAAACAGTCTTCTAAATTGATTCACAATATTATATTTTACTTTATATTTCTGTATCAGTGTTTTTTCAAGATGCTTTCAAAGTTTCACCTGACAATTGCAAGTATAAATTATGTTACAGAATCATATTGTTTTCACACTAATGTATGTCTACAATGCTTTGGTTCGGTGCACCATTTCATGTTTGTAGATGCCGTATCAAGTTTCTAACTATAGTTTTGTTGCTGACGATAGGTTCGCAATCAGGGCTTAATATAACCTCTTAAATTTACCTATCGGAGACTCTGGTTTAGATATGGTTTCATTTTTGACCAGGACTGGTTTTGGTTGTGGCACAGGTTGTTGCACTGGTTCTTTAAGCACCTGCTGCTTGTCATTAGGCTGTTGTACGAAGCCTCCTTCACTTTGTCCCGGCTGAGAGCCCTGGACGTCCCTTTTCCCCACTCTCATAGCTGAAACCGCGTTACGGGTTGAAGGCCAAAAAGCGTAGCGACTGTCAAGACCATTGTAGATGTCCTTAGTCTGGCTGAATTCATGAATATTCTCCGAGGTCCTTACACAGTTAAAAAGTAACAACACCAAAGCGATTCGCAAATACATTGTTGAAGACGGAAAACTTAGTAATAATACACAGTATTGAATATTTATCACTGTTTTAGTTTTAAGATGTAGTTTTTACACAGATTTCTTTGTAAATACATCTCAATCACTTGGCAAATTGTTAAAGAATTGTGTTGTGGTGAATTGATTGAATTGCCATACCTATGCAGATTATAACAGATGCTTTTTTTTTAATGGTTTTATGGCTCTGGATGCAAGTCCTTTTGAGCCAATTGTTTTTATTATTTTCACTTTGTGAGCACTATGCACATCGTTTTATCACTTAAAGTCGCCGTCAATAGAAATTGTGGACTATGTAAACAAACCGTTTTCTCAATTTTTCTCAAGGTTCTGTCACGGAGTCTCATTTAACATTATTCCAAATCATGAAGCATCAAGTCTTACCAGTCATTCACTGTATTTCATCATGAAATATTCAATAATCACCAGTTAATTACAGAAAATCATAGAATCAATAATCAATTCTGTACTGCGTCGAGATTGCTGTCATATTTTTTTCTCATCGAATCTGTATTGTCTTTGAAAATTGGTGATGTACCAATCTATTTGAATATAAACCTATTTTATTCGTGATGTTATTTTATTCCGTCATTCTTTTTTAACAGAGTTACTTCATAATCTTTGACATAAACGTGTGTGTGATTCTATTGAGAGCTGTGTGATCTTCCAGCGTTGCTCTAAAATGTGTAGCTCATGTCCTAAAAGTAGAAGAAAAAATGAAAGAACTGGATGGGATAATAGATACGGCCAACGACGCTGTGACGGAACCATTTTTAATTAACGTGGGCGATTTGACTAGCGATTCATCAGAATATTTTAGCGATGAATCAAATAAAGAAAACTAATTAAGCACTTAACATATTTTAATCACATGCTTACCCATCTCTAGATAGTTCACCTATTCATAGACAAAGACAACATGGCGCTTTGTTTACATTGTCCACAATTTCTATTGACGGCTACTGTATACAATAATATTTACATTCAATTTATAGTTTATCTATGCAGTGTAACGTTGCACTTGTTAACGTTCCATAGTAAAGTATTAATTCTTTAAACTAATAAGTATGTACATCTTAAAATTACAATTATAAATAATTTTTTACAAAGTAGTTCAATTAATTATTATTATTTACAGAATGCTATATCAATAAATATTAAAACAATTAATTCAATTCATTTTAAAACGTACATAACCTAATTATTCATATTTTTATTGCGAGCGGTACCCGCAAATCTGTTCGTTTTTCTCGCGCCTCGATGACGCGGCCGTCGGCGTCGCGGCGCGCCGCCCGGCCGGAACTCGCGACACATTCCACTCTCGGGTCTCGAGCTTCCAACGCGACAACTAAATAACGGTCACTATAATTGCCGTAAAATATAATTGTCGGGACCTAGTTATATGTTATTTTTATATTGTTAAAAGGTTACAACATAAATATCTGAAGTGATTACTATTGCTGGAATAATACCAGGACATTATTTATTTGTGTGTGACGCATTATTGGATTTTCCTTTGTTCCCCAACTCGGGTAAGTAAACGGTGAACAGTATTACCTAGTTCGTTTATTTTTTGTGTTTATGTATTACGTTATTCCATGATTGTAACTCCGTTCTGCTGTTGGAACCACCACGACAATAACTACATTACCGCGGTTCCCTGATTTGTCGTGGCTGGCCAACCTTTGTGTTCGGTCGTGAATAATAACACGTCCGTGGATTTGCAGGGAACAACGCTACGGCTTTTAAGGCGAATTGATACGCCAACTGAAATTTGGGACCTGTCTTTGAAGAGCTTACTCCTTCCACACGAAGATCGCCACACCGCAACGTCGCCGGTCGCTAGAACTTCGACTCGCGCCGCCGCCGCCCGTCCCAGCAAATCCCACGTACCTTCGGCTGGAGACCGCTGACCGCCCGCGGCTACAGGGAAGTGCGGACTGAAACCATCTCGGGGGATCAAACTTATTTCAGCCCGATTTTATTATTATTATTATTTTATTTTTTTTAATATATATTTTTTTTTTTAACGGACTCCTGCCTCGTCTATCAATTTATTTATCCCTACCCTAATTTAGGGATAGACAGGTAGGGACGTCACACTGGCGCCTAAACGTGGTTAAAAATAAGTTTGGTTCCTTATTCCTGGTTTGTAGTTAGTGTTGTTGTTGGTGTGTTGTTTTTTTTGTTAAACGCTCATTTTTTTTGGTTTTCGCTTTTACAGCTTATGTGTACATGGTAATATTTATTTTATGTTATTCGTTACGTACATTACTTGAGTTTTTGTATCAATTTTCAAATTTGTGTCGTACATAAAAGTACTGACAGCAAAAAAAGTAATCTCAATTTTAATTATTATTTTATTTGAATTAATTATTTACATGTTTTAATTTTTGTTTAACCACGTACACATTAGTTGTTAATTTTTTATTTTTGCATTTTTTTTTCTTTTTGTTGATTATTTTTCTATCAATAATAATATTTTTGTTGGTAATAATTTTATAAATCGACAAAACCAAGCGTTCTAGTCATCGTATTTCATTTTGTAACAGGACGGAGTATTATGCCAATTATTAATTAATATTGTTGTTGTTTTGAATTATTATTTTAGTTGCTAGAGGGTTATTTTAAGTGCTGTTCACCATTTATTCTACTAGTTGGGGTATCGTGACTCGTAAGATTTTTTTTTCTTTCTTATATATTTTTTTATTCTGTCGATAGTAAAAATTTTTTTTTTGTTTAACGAAAATGTATCCCATTAAGTTTCTGTCACTCCAAAAGTCGGAACTTGAGTACGAAGTTGCAATCAGAGGAACTACACCTGGTTCTAAAGTATCTGATTTGCGAAAACAAATAGTTAAATTGGCGGCTGGATATCCATCCGAGGAAATTTTGGAGTCCCCTTTCGAAGTAGTGGAAGATCTTACGGGTTGTTTAGAGGTCTTAGGTAAAGTGGAACAGAATCTTGAAGATGCTCAACCAGATATAGCACTTGTTAAGCGCACTGAGAACTTACTTAACCACCTTTATCATAGAATTCATCGGATTGTTCCTTCGGAGGAGCATAAAGCACAATATAAAGATACCTTGACATTGTATAAAAACCTTGCCGGTCAATTTAAGACGTTCTTAGAGAGGGGAGTCGACACTCTTTCGGTTTCACCTTCTTCATCTCAGGAGACATCGGTTGACCAAACTGTAATTCCCGTGATAAATGTTTCTTGTGACCGCGGAGGTTTGGCTGATTTAGGCAAATTAAGATTTAATGGCGATACTTGCGTACGTGCTTTTATTGAACGCGTCTCTGAATTCTGCAAGGCAAGAAGTATATCAGATTCTAAGCTTCTGTCATATGCTACCGAGATATTTACAGACAAAGCACTACACTGGTTTAGGAGCGTAAAGGATCAAGTGTCATCTTGGAGCGATCTTAAAGTTTTACTGAAACAGGATTTTGATAAATCAGATTTTGATTACCGACTTTTAGATGAAATTCGTAGCCGAACTCAGGGCGTCTCAGAGAATATAACAATATATTTATCCATCATGTTTGGTATGTTTACGCGATTATCTAAAACCTTGTCAGAAGAAGACAAACTTGAAATATTATTGCATAATATTCGCCCGTGCTACGCGAGTACACTTGCTTCTTCAACTGAAATTACTACTATAGAGCAATTAAGAACTCTTTGCCGCAATTACGAGACTTTTCAATCTCGTCTTACTCATTTCCGCGAACCTCTTGGTGTAACACGTGAAACATTGGCTCCTGAATTCGCGTATTCAAATTCGAATTGTTCGGGAAAGAAACCGAACTATAACAATTCGTATAATAATAAGAATTTCCAGAATAAAAATTATAATTACAATCAAAATAATTCTAATAACTTAAATAAATATAATCCTTATAAAACTAACAATGAGGAATATGTACATGCAATTGATGCCAAAAAACTTTTGTTTTGTCCTAGATGTCGGGAGAATTCGCACAATCTCCGCCAATGCAGAAACCCAAATAGGTCCTTGTTATGTTTTAAATGTGGTCACAAGGGTGTCAAGTATCCGGATTGTCCTGAATGTCAGGCACCTACAAACAATCCGTCTACTTCAAAAAACTAATTTCCCAGAATTGTGCCTCAAAATTCGATGCTATCGAGTGGAATACTTGGCTCGATTTTATTGAAAGATTTTTTAATTGCTATAGGGTCTCCACAATTCTGGATGCTAAGCCTTTTAATGATAATAGACCCTACGTTTCTGTTAAAGTGAATGATATTACAGCTTGTGGATTGTTGGATTCTGGATCAGCGATAACTTTACTAGGTAATGGTAGTCATAAAGTCTTACTGGAACACGGTTTGAAGGTAATTGACGATGAACGTATTACTATTACTACTGCAGGTGGTGAATCCATTAAAAGTATAGGTTACATAAATTTGCCAATAACATTTGAGAATGATTTCCATATAATTAAAACTCACGTCATTCCTGAGGTAGATACCTCATTTATCCTAGGTATAGACTTTTGGCGTGCTTTTAGGATCTGCCCCAAGTATTTGGGTAGTGTAACTTTATCAAATACTTCCTTGGCGGAGATTAAAGTAGATTCAACCGACATTTGTTTGCAGTCCTACAATAATTTAGATGACGCGCAAAGGTTGATTGCTGATGATATCGTGCAGCAATTTAAAGATATCTCAATGGAGATGAAGGGTTTAGGGAGAACCAATTTAATTACGCACCGTATCGAAACAGGTGACGCGCAACCGATACGACAGCGCTATTACAGGTTATCACCTGAAAAACAACGGATTTTACAGGAGCAGGTTGATGAGATGCTGGATCTGGATGTGGTTGAACGCTGTGAAAGTGCCTGGTCTTCTCCTGTGCTAATTGTACATAAAAAGAACGGACAGCCTCGGTTTTGTTTAGACAGCCGTAAATTAAATTCTGTCACTAAGCGAGATGCGTACAATTTGCCTTACGTTTCAGAAATACTGGACAATTTACGTGATGCCAAGTTTCTAAGCAGTATTGATTTGTCTAAAGCATTTTGGCAGATTTTGATAGCGCCTGAAGACCGAGACAAGACGGCATTTTATATTCCTGGACGTGGTACTCTTCGATTTAAAACTACAGCCTTTGGTTTAACCAATGCTCCTGCAACTCAGCAAAGGCTGGTTGATATGTTATTCGGTGATTTTGACCTCAAAACATTTGCATATATGGATGACATTGTCATCATTAGCAGCTCTTTTGAGGAGCACGTGTCACTGTTATTACGTGTCCTTGAAAAGCTGAAACACGCAAACTTAACAGTTAACCTGGAGAAGTGTAAGTTTTTCCGTAGTCAGCTCAAATACTTGGGATATGTTGTGGACGCAAATGGTTTACGGACTGACCCAGAAAAAGTTGAAGCGATCCTTAACTACCCGACTCCTACTTGTCGAAAGGATCTTAAACGCTTCCTGGGAACAGCTACCTGGTACCGTCGGTTTGTACCCAATTTTAGTACAGTTGCGGGTCCATTAAACAAACTGACATCTAATAAAAAGAACGCACCACCATTTAAGTGGACACCCGAAGCAGACGCCTCTTTTAATAAATTAAAGGAGTCTTTAGTCTCAGCTCCGGTGTTATCTTGCCCTGACTATAATCTACCGTTCGAGGTCCACACAGACGCAAGTAATTATGGCGTCGGCGCCATGCTTACACAGACTGTTGACGGTAAAGAACACCCAATCGCTTACATGAGCCGCTCACTGACCAGTGCTGAGAAAAATTATAGTATAACTGAGAGGGAAACTCTTGCAGTGATTACTGCCCTCGAGCACTGGCGGTGTTACCTGGAAAATGGCCAAACCTTTACCGTTTATACAGATCATTCGGCGCTAAAATGGTTTTTGTCACTCAGCAATCCCACAGGTAGGCTGGCTCGATGGGGAGTCAGGTTATCTTCATTCAACTTTGAAATGAAGCACAGGCGTGGGGTCGATAATGTTATTCCCGATGCCCTTTCTAGAGCTGTACCTTGTGATGCAGTATCAACAGCCAACTCTTATTTGGACACTAATGATACGTGGTACAAGAAAATGTATAATGGTTGCCTCAATACTCCAGGTAATTTTCCAAATTTCATCATTAAAAATAATTCCCTCTTTAGGCTGTCGAAGGCAAACTCCACCTTAACAAACGAATTTGCTTGGAAGGAGGTCGTCCCGCAAGAATTACGCGAAAAAGTAATTTTCGACAATCACGCAGAACCTACAGCAGGTCATCTTGGTATATTCAAGACTTATCGCCGCCTTGCATTACGCTTTTATTAGCCAGGCATGCATCAAGATGTAGTAAAATTTGTAGGTTCTTGCGGAAAATGCTTGGCGTACAAGGCACAGAATCACACTACACTAGGTGAATTGGGTCGACCAAAACAGTGCTCCAGGCCATTTCAGATGATCTCCATTGATTTTATTGGCCCTCTTCCTACTAGCCGGAAGCAAAATAGTTACATTTTAGTAGTCACGTGCTGTTTTTCAAAATTTTGTTTGATTTTCCCAATTAAGCGGGCCAATTCGGAAGTAGTTATTAAAATTCTTGAAGAATCTGTTTTCATGGTACATGGTATACCCCAAACCATCTTTCTTGACAATGGTAGCCAGTTTATTTCTAGTAGCACGGAATCTTTTTTCAAGAAATATAGTATACCAAACATCTATTTTACTCCCAGATATACGCCACAGGTTAATACGGTGGAGCGTTACAATAAAACAATTATGACTTGCGTTTCTACTTTTGTTGATAACGACCACAGATCCTGGGACACTAATATCCCTAAAATACAATTTGCTATCAACAATTCGGTGAATGAGTCTACAGGGTATACACCTTCCTTTTTAGTCTACGGTCGTGAGTTGGTTACGTGTGGTACCCATTACACTGACACCGATGTTGGCAACGAAATTTTTTTCCTACCTCGTGACGTCTACGCAGAAAATTTAGGTTGTTTATCAGAGATTTTTGATAAAGTGCAGTCATCTCTTTGGCATGCCCATCAGAAAAATACTGGTCATTACAATTTGCGACGCAAATCAGCAGAGTTTAATGTAGGGGACATAGTCTTTAAGCGCGCTTACGTTCTCAGCGATAAAGACAAATACTTTTGCAAGAAATTAGCCCCAAAGTTTATAAAATGTCGTATTTCCGCTAAAAAGTCTCCTTTAGTATATGTACTGGAAGATATGACTGGTAAAGATATTGGTACTTGGCACATCAAGGACCTTAAATTAGCTGGTTACAATAAATGATAAAAAAAAATTATTCTCCAAGTTTATATCTACAATTTTTTTTTATGATTTCACGAATGAGAGTGTATTGCAATCACGGACAAGTTTTGGAGACGTATTTTATCAAAGGGTAAAATCCTTTTGGTGACGCGGGGGGTAATGTAACGTTGCACTTGTTAACGTTCCATAGTAAAGTATTAATTCTTTAAACTAATAAGTATGTACATCTTAAAATTACAATTATAAATAATTTTTTACAAAGTAGTTCAATTAATTATTATTATTTACAGAATGCTATATCAATAAATATTAAAACAATTAATTCAATTCATTTTAAAACGTACATAACCTAATTATTCATATTTTTATTGCGAGCGGTACCCGCAAATCTGTTCGTTTTTCTCGCGCCTCGATGACGCGGCCGTCGGCGTCGCGGCGCGCCGCCCGGCCGGAACTCGCGACACATTCCACTCTCGGGTCTCGAGCTTCCAACGCGACAACTAAATAACGGTCACTATAATTGCCGTAAAATATAATTGTCGGGACCTAGTTATATGTTATTTTTATATTGTTAAAAGGTTACAACATAAATATCTGAAGTGATTACTATTGCTGGAATAATACCAGGACATTATTTATTTGTGTGTGACGCATTATTGGATTTTCCTTTGTTCCCCAACTCGGGTAAGTAAACGGTGAACAGTATTACCTAGTTCGTTTATTTTTTGTGTTTATGTATTACGTTATTCCATGATTGTAACTCCGTTCTGCTGTTGGAACCACCACGACAATAACTACATTACCGCGGTTCCCTGATTTGTCGTGGCTGGCCAACCTTTGTGTTCGGTCGTGAATAATAACACGTCCGTGGATTTGCAGGGAACAACGCTACGGCTTTTAAGGCGAATTGATACGCCAACTGAAATTTGGGACCTGTCTTTGAAGAGCTTACTCCTTCCACACGAAGATCGCCACACCGCAACGTCGCCGGTCGCTAGAACTTCGACTCGCGCCGCCGCCGCCCGTCCCAGCAAATCCCACGTACCTTCGGCTGGAGACCGCTGACCGCCCGCGGCTACAGGGAAGTGCGGACTGAAACCATCTCGGGGGATCAAACTTATTTCAGCCCGATTTTATTATTATTATTATTTTATTTTTTTTAATATATATTTTTTTTTTTAACGGACTCCTGCCTCGTCTATCAATTTATTTATCCCTACCCTAATTTAGGGATAGACAGGTAGGGACGTCACAGCAGAGTTGCCACTTTACCATTGCCAGATGTGATTTCTCAAGTTTCCCCAGATTCAAAATAATGTTTTTCCCAAAATGATACGTTTTTTAGAAAAAAAAAAACAACTTGATTTGGCGGAATTAACAAAGATGAAAACAAAAAGAAGTGCAAACAAACCTTAAAATTATGTCCTAAATTTTATTTAGATAGATAAAACAATGTAGTGTTTATCGAGTAATCTTAATTCCCGCTTGAAACAATAATAAAATAGTAGTTTATGTTACTAGGGCGAAAAGGAATAAATTACGAGGACGATTTAAAACACGAGCGTAGCGAGTGTTTTAAACGTAACCGAGTAATTTATTGCTTTTACGCCCGTGTATCATACTACGTTTTTCAATGCATAGTGTGAGGAAATGACAATAAATATAATCTTGTGAACTTTAAATTATAATTGGCTCAAAAGGACTGTATCCAGAGCCGTTAAACAGTGGAAAAAAAAAGTATAACATCTATGGTACACAGGAAAGGCTGCAGGTTAGCCAACCATTATAAATAAATTAAAAAAATAATAATAATAAAGCCCTAAGGCAAAATAATCGACTTTTTGTTCGGTTTTGATGCATAAAAAGTTGGCCTTTACGAGCACATGCATTGAAAAGAAATTTAACATGTTTCAGATCTAAATTAAAGGACACACTAACCCTCATCCTAAATTCTGGTAATAAAATGGCTTTATCAAAAGAACGCTTTATGGTTAAATTCCCACAGCTTAATTTCTATAAGATTTTTTTTTCTTTCACAGAGTATAAATGCTATTTTTGGACATTGTTTTCATTATTTTGGTTTACAAATAACCATTATATTTTTATGATTTTTTAAGGAATTGGCCGATATGTCGTCACTTGAGAATTTTGAACATTATACTGATTGTGATGTGTGATTGCTTATAAAAAAAAGTGGTCTGTCTCTGTCAGTCGTAACTGATCTGTCATCCACTTGTCAAATTAGTCGCAAGTAAATTATTATAAATTGATTTTGATAGGAAAGGAAACAGGTATAAACAGCCATTTCTCAAGTGACGTCACACGAAGGCAAACGGAAGTTGCAGCTTTTTCGCAAAAATATTTTTAAAATATTTTTATTTTAAAATACGGCTTATTAAACCAAAATCTCGAAGTGGTTTTCGAATTAACACACCTTAACATAAAAATAATAAGATTGACAAAGTTAAGAACTCACCAGAAAACTGAAGTTCTGCTTCCCAAGCCGGTCTATAACGTCTAGGTAGTTATTTAATTGTATTTTAGATTTTACTAAAAACTGCTCTTGAGGTCTACTTGACTGACTGACCCAGTGACCAATCTTTTTTTGTTTGTGCGTGGCTTTTATGGCACTGGAATAAAGTATTTTAGACAGCACCTTAAATTTTTAAATGCGTTTCATTGATTTCAGCCATTCGAATAGGTATATAAACTTATTGCCTTGGTTATATACAGGACCTTTTTCTTTTGAGATTATGGGAATTCTGAGCACGTGTATTTTTTATAAATGATCACTCATTTATCATTAATCAGAAAAATAACAAACAAGTGCCGAGAGAGGAATCATTATTTTTGAATAATTTGTTTTTCGTTACAAGTCTGAAAGTTTGAAGAATATTTTAAGAACCTTCGTAACTCGGAGACCATTTATTTTCGACCCCTAGTTGATAGGGCTTAATCTGTTGGAAATGATCTCCAGTATAACTCCTTTGAAGGAATAGGTCGAATTTCAGAGCATCCTGTATAATACATTAGTATATTACGATACGAGAGCGATGAAACGTTTTCTGACGAGTGTGAGTTTGCGGCACGAGCCGAAGGCGAGTGCTGCAATCACACGAGTCGAGAAAAAGTTTCTCGCACGAGTTTCGTATACTTTTCTATAGCACAACTGCGGAAAATGCCGACTTTACGCACGCGCAACGTGCGTAAAGCGGTCATTTTACGCACAGTGTGCTATAAAGATATTTATTTATAGGTAACCCCAAATTTCCCCAACGTCAAATTTTTTTCCCCAAAGATATAATTTCCCCAAACTTTCCCCAAATTCTAATTTTTTTCCAAAAATTGCGGAATAATAACGAAATCTGGCAACGCTGGCCATAAACCTAGCATCTTCTAACTCACAACAAAGTCTGTCTGCCAGTTGTCGCGCCTTTCTGTAGTATGATCGTAACGCCTTGAGTTCTACTACAGAATGAACACGGGCAACAAAGTATAAATATAATAAGATAGAAAGGATGAGTCGACCGTGCGTGACTAAATGTCTATTTCGTCTTTATCTTGTACATAGCATGGGTCTGTACGACATGTACCCTAACGGTCGACTATTGCTCCGGTTTGTAGGCTGGCTAGTGGACTGTCATAGCCCTACACTGTGCAGGGGTTGCCTGAGGGTCTCAGCATCGCGCTACCTCCCCCTATCGTGCACAGCAGCTGGGCTATCATCTCACTATGGCTGCCTAGGGACGTTTATAGGCTGGCTGGCTAGTGGACTGTCATAACCCTACACTGTGCAGGGGTTGTCTGAGGGTCTCAGCATCGCGCTACCTCCCCCTATCGTGCACAGCAGCTGGGTTATCATCTCACTATGGCTGCCCGTTCTATATCTCATGGATAGAAAAGCAACGGTCTAACTTATATTAGTATGAACACTCACCAGAGTTGTAGGTAACCTTGTGCTCGCCTGTGCCTCACCTCGCACCGGAGGGCAGCAGTCCGCCATTACTCGCACCGCATCGTGTCTCGCGCCATCTATACTTTTCAAAAGTGCCAACCTCAGAATAAGGAATACAAATAGAAACCTGGCTAAAATAAGAACTGGGCATGAGCCATTGTACTCATCTAACGTAAATTACTCCTGTGTACGAGTGAATGAAACGACGGACCGCACTTACTTTATATTTTTTCCTGGTGTGTCACTAGATTGAACCAAACAAATGTCAGATGGATGTAATTTGGATGTATTTTAAAAATTATAATACCATCAAATTAAATATGTCTCATCATTGTATCGTTGTGTTGTAATATCGTTCGTAGCGTGCATCACATCTTAATTTGGTGGCATCGAAATGTCTAATGCATTTTGCGAAAGTTTACAGCTTCACCGAGAGAAATTAAATATTTTTGTGCTCTTCCTCTCAAAATTCGTGAAAGTGTGATTTATTATTGTTTGTGTTGATTGTTTTTTTAACATTGTAATAAAATGTCTTGTGCGATTGAAGGCTGTAAATCGCATACAGGAAGAAAAGAAAACAACAATGAAGCAATATCATTTCATCGGTGAGTTCTGATAGTTTTTATGTTAATAAGTTGCAGGATCATACCTAAAACTCAGTAACAATAATAGTAGTTCTTGTAAATTATACTCGTGTTCAATTCTACACCGATATTTTCCTGTTTTATATAGATTTTCTGCAGACTAGTAGAGGTTATGTTTTTTCGCATAGTGATGTACTAAAGTCCGTGTCGCAAACTATCGAACATTGGTTCCCGTGGCAGCCGTGCATAAAGGATGAAACCGCAGATTAATTGCAGCGCGAGTTAAAAGAAAAATAATGCCGAATAAATATTGCCATATCTTTTTGTTACAGATTTCCAAAAAGGGAAGAATTAAAAAGTGGATGGCTTAGACGAATAATTAGACCCAATTGGCCAATTAAAAAAAGCAGTCATATTTGTTCGAAACACTTTACGCCGGATTCTTTTGGACCAAACGAAAATTTAACATGGAGACGGTTAAAAGCAGATGCTTTAGCGACGTTATATTTACCAGATACAGACACATTGGTAACCTTTAAATAATTATGTATAATTGCATTATCAATCTTGTTTGTAGGTACGTGCTTGTACTATACTATAGTATATTAACTCGATAATTTTTCAATTTCAGGCAAGAGAACCAGTACCTATGGATGTTTGTGGTGTAGAAAAGTGCATACTTCTATGTTCGCAAATCGTTCTGAAAGGCCTGTTCAGAACTTGTACGTTACTTCCGTGATCGACTTCACGAAGAAATTCCGCAGATCAAGACATTTTCGTACTTAGTGGTTGACAATAAAAGTACTTTGACAGGGTAGTTCTTTCGTGAAATGAATTTTGGGAATGCTTATTGACTTGAACTGTACATAATTTGATTTCTTATTACAGGTTATAAGGTATTTTAATCGTTCATTATTTGTTATCAGTTATTATTCAAGATTAGTTGATGTTTATTTGATATAATGATAAAAAAAATTAAATTACCTCTGTAGTAATTGCGCTGTCATCGCTCATCATTTTTTGTACTAGAAACAAGCACAATTTTGGACTTAACTTATGTACCTACTTGCCTACGATATAGTAATTTGTTCTTAATAAAAAATATTATGCTAAAGAAAGATATCCTTTTATTAATTCCTTATTTACACAATATAACATGTGTCCCACTGGGGTAGACAGAGACCACTTTGCTATTAATTCTCTTGGCCTCCTTCCAAAGCAAGAGGATGTCACCAGAAAGGTCGGTGCCTCCTGCATTCTCTTTTTTTTCACACTTTGATACGATATAATGTGTGGTAAGCAGATTGGTCGTGGTTCATTTCGATTTGGTTTATTTATCGTAGTCAAAAATCGACATTGTTACATCACTAGCAAAGCAACGAACTAGTGACAACCTACCTAATTAAGAAAAAACTAATACATATCCATCTCTCTCTAACGCACTAGAATGTCGTAAGAAAATCAAGGATAGGTGTTTTTCTCCGCGTATTATTTTAGCCAGGCTTCTATTTGTATTCCTTATTCTGAGGTGCCAACATAACGGTTATGACAAGCGGAAAGCAGAGTTGCCAATCAAAATAATGTCATGATATGTTACACCATAGCCGTCTAAATGGAGACGGCTATGGTTACACTCACCAATGGGTCGGATAGCGACTCGCGTACGACGCGACACCAGTATCAGTGGCAAAATAGCAAATCGACCGTTTAAGGCGATATGTAAAAGTTTTAGCGTCCCTGTTACTCCATATGCGAAAAAACCTTCAGTGCGAGATGGACGGTTTCGTGGTAAAGTAGCAAAAAGTCGGTTTTTTATTAATATAAAATGTACTAAAAATGCTATCAAAATTTCGTTTAACCAGGCCTTAGATACTGTTAAAACCCATCTAATAAAATATAATTGCAGTCCATATGTCATTCTAAATTGTCAAACCAGGAGAATTGGTGTCGATAAAGACCTCATTTCAATAAATATTTCTATCGAGCCGAAATTCTCCAATCGCGTTTCTGTCAGTTAATTATTTTTTAAAAATTATACATTATTTACCGAAGTAGATATAGAAGTTCTATTATAATGATATTTAACTGATGCCGGGTCCAGGTCGGACCCGAAATATATCTTAAACTGTGTAATTTTATAATTATAAAGTATTTTATTTAATTATTGATTCGTATAAATAAAAATATATATAAAAAGCTTTTCAAAAGTGAATATATTTTATACCATATAGAAGTTCTGAAATTGTCGATGTTTTTTCCGTAGTGCCTTAAGAGGACCCTTTGCGCCTGGATTTCTCTTAAGATTCATACAAAAGGTAAAAACTGAATATAAAGTCAACAGCTTATTTTGTTCAAAAGTATTATCTAGAGACATCTAATTAAGTACGTCCCTATACAGCCCAAAAAGCAAACTTTTATGAAACACCATCATAATTAAATAGCTGTCAGGATATCGTGAATAAAGACTCGTTTTTACGCAAAGTTTAGCAAGTTATACAATTTTTATCTTTAATGGCAATAAAAAACGAAAGAAAAACAGACATCTTTCATATAAAGAAGACTATCAGTCATACACTTTTCTATAAATAAACATTTATCGTTTCATGGAAAACAGTTTTACCTGAAATTTATCTCACAAGAGATATCTCAGAAACTAAGCATTTTGAAGGTTTCTTTGGAATAGTTATACAGCATCTTTATCTCAGACAAATAGGACAATAAACACAAAGTAAATTTTATCAAAAGATAAATAACCTATGTATCGCAAATGAATGTTAAAAGGATACTTGACTATCCCTAAAAAAAGTTTCGGATCACAGTGAAAGACACAAACAATTTCAATACAATCTGAAGTGCTAAACTTATTTCATGTGAACTGTATCAAATCAATAGTAACACTCTAAGCTTTAAAATGACCTGCAACCAATGCTTTTTTTTTTCTTGTGCTGCCCTATGCTTTGGGCAATTCCCGGAATAGTATTATGATGTTAAGAGGCAGGTAGCCGCCAACGACCTTGAGTCGACTTCTGTTGGTACAAATATCGACAGAAACTATATCGAAATAACGTTTATATCAGCGGGCACTGCATCACGATGTCGCTGGGTCTCCGGATAGTGCGAAATAGGACAAAATAATGCTTTTCACACGGACACGATGGATGAAAACAATTTCTATAAATTATTTTTATAAGCAATATTTTCCTTGTATTTTAGTGCAAGATCCGTTGAAATACCATTAGTGGGTTCAAAGAAATAACCAATTTTACTTAACTTTAGTCTAAAAACATTTTAATGCTGTTTCTTAAATGCGAGAATAATTTCCTTAAATAAAGTTGTTTTTTTTACCAGTTCTTCACTGGTATCAAGAAAGCGCACATCTACATAGTCAATGAAGAAAAAGAAGAAGAAGGGAGAAGAAGAGATTGAGAAAGTGGGATTTTCATTTTAAAAGGGAGAAAATTTTGAAGTCATTTCAGAGAATGAAATGATCCATGGACTTTTCTGCTTACCTATTTCATTGACATGTGAGACCCAACATAAAGTAATAACAAAAATGACACCCAGGTTTTTGCAGTCTTGATAAATGCAATACCAGTCTCGCATGTTACCAGAGGGAATGTCCGTATCATTTAAACTAAAGCATTCAACATAAACCTACTGCCAAGCAGCATAGCCTGCGAACGTCACCTTGAGGAACACCAACAGTGCGCTCACACCACTCTGAAATGACATTTTCACAGCGTATGCACTGCTGGCGACAGCGAAGATAGGAATCAAACTATTATGGTACTAGAGGAGATATGTTTAGAGAGCCCAAGGGATCTAAAAAGGCCGACTTGGGTGAATCATAAAATGATTTGAAATTAGGATAGAGTCAGAGTTTTTTCACGTGTGCAAAAGAGATGGCATTAGAACAGAATCATAATGTGATTAATTTAAAACGGCCTTTATAGAGGCGAAGGACCCCCAGAAGTATGTATGTATGTATGTATGGAAATACTATATTGCACAAAATAATTTACAATGCACAAAGGCGAACTTAATGCTAATTAGCATTCTCTGCCAATTAACCTTTGGTGATGTGGAAAGTGTTTAAGGGTAGTGCCAGATAAGTTGATTAATATAATCAATTCGACCAAGACATCATATTGTCATAGATCCTATATACATTAAATATAATTAGCGTGAAGTAATTATTGTATATACATATATAATCTACTCACAAATACTATAATATACATATAAAGGTATCTACATATATTATACATAACAATAATAATAATAATAAAAATTCTTTATTGCACAATAACAATGTATGTACACAGGCGAACTTAACGCTATAAAGCCTTTTCTTCCAGTTAACCAGTTAACAATACATAGGTAATTACGAGGAGGGGGATATGTGAAAATTACAAGTTTTATGACTGATTCTGTAGCTGTAGATAATGTTGATAGACTCTGGTTTTGAAGGTAGAGATAGAGGGAGACTGGGATTGCTCACACTGTAAAAGAATTTGTGTACATATTGGTGCTGTGTTCGGGAAATCGGAGGAGCATAGCTCTGCTTGGTCGCTGAAGGTGGCCAAGGGATTCAATAGGGGCAAACCGGTCTCGAAGATAGGGATGAGAAAATGGGCTATTGAGAGCATTATAAAGAAGTGAGACGATGTGTCGAATATTGAATCAGTTTAGCTGGAGACGAAATTGAGAAACATGATCGTATTTGCGCAATCCGAAGATGTATCTGATACAAAGATTTAGGAGACGATCTAACTTGTTTAAAAGTTCTTCTGTAACATCAGGATAACTCCCATCAGAGCAAAAGAAAATTGACTTATGTAACCTTGGCAGAGTATGGAAGAAATTTTTGCATGTGTTTTAGTGAGTGCATTGAGGCAAATATCTTCTTGCTGATTTGTGCAACCTGCAAGTTCCAGGACATATTATTAGAAATGTGAAGCCCCAAATTTTTGACAGATTTGCAGTATGTAAGTGGGGTACCATCGAAGCAGACTGGAGGTAAAGTGGAGATATCAGTTTTGTCAATCAGAGCTCTGCTACCAACGGATCATCACCTGCGTCTTAGATGGGTTTACAAGTAGGCCAAATTCCTCCGTACACTCACTGATCCGATCAAGATCGGAAGTGTGCTTGTCTATGGAATCCGGGAAGCCATCCTGCTTACAGGACAGGTATAACTAAGGGTCATCAGCATACATATAATATGAACAAAAAAAGACCACGGAAACAAGAGTATTGATAAATAACAGAAAATAGTAGTGGGGAAAGTACACCTCCCTGTACACTGCTAAAGTCGAGCAGTGTTAAAACAGTAACTTGTTTCTTATAAATTGCAGACCGAATATCGTCTGAGACCTTGAGTAAAGCAGTAATCGTGCTGTGCCCATAACAAAAACCGGATTGATAGGGATTAAGTAATTTGTTCTGGGATACGTAGTATGCCAGCTGATTCCAAGCTTGTTCTTGTGGAATCCCTACAGCTACAGCATCCGCAGCTGCTTCTTGAGGCTGCACGGCTGACTCTTCAACAGCTTCTTAATTCTGTTATCTTTTCCGTTCAGCACATCGAAAACAATTTTAACAAACCCCCATTTAGAGGTGGTGCTGCTAGAGGGCGACAGTGACGCTACTTGCGATTATTTTCATTAACGGGGTATTTTTACTAAATTAATGTCTCAAAATGAAACTAACAATCACATATATTATCTGATTTATTCAAATAGACATTTATATTAATTACATATTTTAAAGTAGAATTTCCAAATTTAATTTTTTGGTTTCTATATAACACTGATTGAGTATCCACGTAGGTAAGGTATAGGTATGATAAATATAACCTAACGTTACAAACTTCCGTACATTTTGTCCCAAACATTTAGGTACACAGTAAATATCACCTACAAAATTGAACAAGTCGATAATAATAAGTAGAAATAGTATAGGATTATCAAAGGACTAATTTAATTTTAATTACTGTTGTTAAAATTATCGGCAGTGATAAAACAAGCCAAAACACGCAGTAGTTTATATCAACGACCACAAAGATGTTGAACTCCACTGAATCTTAACACCTGTTGATTGATACCTACGTTTAGTTCTCGGTTAAACTTCTCCTATTTATGTAATCTTAGTGTTACAATAAATTACGATTATTAACATTAAAAATACCAGCTGTAAATAGACGGCTATCTTTTGATGAAAACAGATCGATTTTCCCAAATAAAAACAAAGGCGTTAAATTAAAAAAAAATACTCAATTCTTATAGTTAGTATGGAGGTAAAGATTTTTTTTTCATTTACGCAGGTATTTGGGAAGCTTGTTACGATCATTCAATTATGATCATTCAGTTATGGTCATTCAATTATGTGTTTTCATTAAAAGATACCAGTACATTTACACTCGGTATATTAAACCAGTCAAAACACTCCCTACATTCGCCCAAAATCTCACAATTCAAGCACTCATCGACACTTATTAATTATTTAAAGAGAGATATTACTACTCTTTTATTTACTTCCCTAATGTTAATTTTACAAAATTAAAACTAAAGTTATTAATAATCTATTAATATAAATAAATAAATATGAGCTATATTTTACAAAATCCGTAACATAGAAATGATATCGCGTATAGTTTTACATTAACACCGTTTAGGGCGATTGTATAATCTCAAAAGAATGAGCCTATAAAAATAGATTGCACAGAAAAGTCATCACGAAAATATTTGCCCAGGCAACATAGGTGATCTCAGTAAAGAAAATAGAACTTTAAATATATATTTTAGAGAACGTTTATTCAGAATTCGAGCACTGTCTACGAGTATATATACTATATTAATGTGGATTAGTAAATGTGTACGTAGGTAGATAATGTTGTAAGTAGCTTTTACTTGATAAGATAGCTGTGGTGAATGACCCTTGTTTAATCATGATAATTGCAATTTTAAATATCTAGATTACAGATTTAGGTTTTGAGTCATGTTAGCCTACGTGACGTAACATCTATAACATATTCTAAAGTGCAAAGGACTCTTCAAACAAATATAAAAAATGTGTTCCTCGTGGCCCCATAAGCATCGCCATCAATAATAAGTTTATGTTTTTAATGGTTCTAAGGTTAAGTACATTTTAACATTACTTGCATCGACAATAATAACTGACTTTATGAATCAATGAACTACTTTCTTACTATTATAATAAATACTTCAAATTTTTATAAAGTATCTATCAAATTGTAACTCTACTGCTTAAAGTTACTTAGCTCGAATTATGTTAGGTATTAAAAACTTCTGAATTCTGAAAACAGCGATTACTTTTTCGTTTACTCTAAGCGCGTCACAAATAGCACTGCTAAGCAATTCGTAGAAATTTTTGCTGTTTTGATTGTTTATAGTTACTTTCTTATGAGCAATATTTGAATACTTAGTTGATAAACTTGTTACTATTTTAAGAAATTACAACACCCTTTGTTTTTCCACTAGTGAATCACTCCGAAAATTTAATGTCACAATATTATAAAAAAATTAAAAAGATGATATTGTCGAACTTTAATTTTTAATTGAGCCTTAATTCTAAACCATGGCACATAATTAAATGATTTCTAACAAAGGAGGGAACTTTTCACAACTTCTTTGAATTGGGATTTATTATCGGTTTCGATTATGTGTATATATTTTTTCTCTCTTTTTCGGCAAAAATTATAAGTCTATGAAAGATATATTAATCATTTGATATAATATTATATAATGTATGTAAAATGAGCAATCTCCAATGGGCGAAAATATTTGAAATAGTATGGCATGTTTGGTCGTATCAGTCTTGCGAGAAACCTATTTTAATCATACAAAAATGTTTCAAAATGTATGGAATGTGAAAAGAACAAAATAGAATAGTGAAAGGACGTTTTTGTAACAGTAAGACAAGATGTTTTAACTTTAGACCCCATATGTTTGAAAAGCATTTACAACACTTTAGCTCTATCTTAACCAACCAATTTTGATTCTAAATTCGTCACACGACCCTATAAAAACTTTTTTATGGATTAGCGAAATGATGACGAGCAACAGATTCATTATTTCTACCTACAAATTGCTGTCCCAAATTCAGAGGACGAAATGTCATACCCTTACGATAGAGTAAATTAAAATTACTCCCAGGCTTCCTATAAGCCTTTGTCTGGACTAGGTTAGGGTTTTCAGAAGGATTTTCCAGTTGCTCACTCCAGACGCGCTTTGTAGCTGGTCTTCCATATCTCGGCGAGGGTAACGGCGGAGTGGAACCGATGGAAGATGCAAAGCGGGAGAGTAAAACGCTGGACGAGGGACCAAGCGACGAATCCATAGAAATCAAGTTGCACCTGAAAAGGGAAAAATCGTGTTTGGAATAATGTGAGTCACTAGCTAGATTATAAGAATTGCTTAAATATCAAAAACAACTTTCTTTACATAATAGGTACCTATATAATAATAATACCGATGAAATTGCCGCTTTCTATGGAGACTTTGAAGGAAACTCAATTTTCAGTGAGTACTAACATTTTAATTTTTTTTTAGGAATGACAAATCAAAATTTTATAGTTTATTTTGTGTATGAATGAGACAACGTTATGCTAATAGCAACATTAACACTCCATTGCACGCGCGGGGCACAGGATACTTTATATTCTCTGGCACAGGCATGCCCTAATGAATACTTTGTAATAATTTGAACAGATCCTGACAGTCTTAATTTTCCTGAGTACCTGCAGCTTGTATATCATTGCGTGCACTAGTCAACAGCATCTGTGCATAAAAAAGTTTTCTAGGAAGGTTATACATTGCTATTATTGGTAGTATTGTTATTCCATTGGCAAGGGCACGCTTTTCTTTATTGTGACGGACGATCATTTAGATTGAATTTTGCTTTTTGAGAAAATAGGTCGTGACTTTTTTTTTCTTTAATTGTTGTAATAGTTATAATAGTTTAATTGTTGTAGAAGTTTAAATATTTGTAGACATTCACGTTATTACTTAGCAATTATTTATAATATCCTAGATTTTTTTCTTTTCACTTATTGTAGTTTAATAAAGTGTGAAACGGATGGCATTTAGAACGAACTGTTTTTGAAAATTAAATTTTAGTTATCGAATCGACAATAAAAACGAAATTTAATACGTAGATCTAAAGCCTTGAAATCAACTTTCAAACAAAAAACAAACAATGAAAATAGCTATTGAATTACAGAAATTATGAACTCATGAATCTCTAAGAAAATTTTGGCAATTTCATAGGCAACTTAACATTTTCCCATAGATGTGTTAAAATAAATCGAATCGATTCCCGTAAAAAGGTTCTAACAGGAGGCCATTTAATTGAAAACTAAAAACGCTTTCCGCTGCATTCAGTGCAAAAATCTGTTCAGGATGCAACAAAATGTTTTGATCTAAAAACGGATCCTGTGTAACCTCTTACTTTGAGGTAAGAAAATCGTAGGGCTATAATTTTCATTATAATACCTCATAAACGCTCAAATTCTTGCAAAGACGCTCCAACATAACCAACACACTCAGCTTAATTTTGTCAAACGCTTTCAAAAAAAGGAAATTAATGAACTTACAGGGTTAGCCATAACTTTCTGGGCCTCGAAGGTGTAGATGAGCCACATGGTGACGTTGCAGATCAGAAGGAAGGTGACGGCCTGCCGGGCGGGCTTGCTGCGCTCCTGCTCCGGGAGGTGGACGCGACGGCGCGAGACATCGGCGATGAACAACATTTGGAGAATCACCTGGAATTTGAACAGTAGATATGTTGATATAGTAGATATAGATTCGTGGTGGTTGAAATTTCGAACAAAATCATATTAAAATAAAGTCCTTATCAGCTCGCACTGCAACATGGCTGTTACGTCAGTCACTGTGGCTGACAAGTGCAAAAATAGTGTGTTTTTAATTAATTGTATCTAGAAGTTTATAAATTTTCATACTGTTTCGATAAAAACTGCAGCAGTTATGTTGTTACAAGTGAACAAAAAATCGAGAAACAAGGGTAAACTTAGAATTTTCTTGCTTAAATTCTGTATATTATAATGAAATTCAGGAAAAACCACATCACTATTTATATCATGTAGATATCATTACTATGTATTATTCTTCTGTTAAAAAATGCTATAGTTACCGTATAAAATGGTTACAAAGTTACTTAGTTCAAGGTTGTTGGCGTTGGTAGAAGCCTTAATACCAAAAATATTTAACGCCTTGTCTGCTAATTTCTTAGGATGTAATGGAACTCGGTCATTAGACCGACATTAGAAATTAGATAAAATATTCACATTAGATAAAAATATATCGTCACGACATCAATCCCCAAGGGGGTGTCGAAGGTGTTTCAAGTGTGAAATGCAAGTCACAGTCAGTCTTGGTACACCCGCGTTTCACCGACAATTACCTCCCAACGTGATAGGTGGTGAGCCCTATCGCCGTACTTCGGGCACAAAGACACGCAGGGCATGCAGGTTTCCTTACGATGTCTTCCTTCACTGTTCAGCAAGTGATAAGTAAGAACAAATACTATGCAGATAAATTCCGAAAAACTCATTGGTGCATGCCCGACCGGGGATTGAACCTAAATCTCAAGATTGATAGGCCAGCTTTCTACCCCTGAGCTACCGCCGCTTTAACTCGTTCTATGTTTAAAAATAAGTTTAAATTACTAATCTTGCATTTCATTTTTTTTGTTAGCTAATTCAATTGTAAAGTTAAATCGAAAAGCTTGTAAATGTTTTCATAAACTTTCGTAACTGCATTACAGTTTGGTAGAAATGTTGGTATTACGAAATATTTTCTTATGCAAATAAACGTAAATAAAAATACTACTACCAAAGTAAAGTACCTATTTTTAGTTTTATCATTATGTAAGAACTGTAAAGTAACAAGTACCCACAGACGGTTTGGTTGTGTCCTTTTTTACCACAACCCTTGAAACGTGAGCAGAAAACAAAAAATAACCCGCTGCAAGACGTATGATTTTTATATTAACTGCTTGCTTCCTATAGGTATGTATGTTCATTGCGTTGTGACATTAGCTGGGATCATCGACCCAATGTGCTATCAAAGGCACATAGACCAGATTTTATGCCTTTGAGGTCTATTTTATATCCTAGACCACTAGATTAGTAGTCTGAAGTCAGACTATGGAGGCGGGCAGGTAGTTTAGGTAGTTGATCATAAGTAATAAGTAAATTAAAAAATAAATTTCGTCTGGGGTATGCTGAAAATCAGTGCTGTTCGATCTCTATGAGATCAGCAACTTTGCTGAGCATGCTACCATTTGGCAGGAATGTTTAAAACTTTATTTTATCTCTTACAATTTTAACCTGTGTACAATTTTTTCCTAATATCATAGACGAACAAGTATTTCGTCCATGCTAATTCGTATGTTTAGTTTTAAATTTCTTTTGGCAATAAACCTTTTTTATTTTATTTTATGTCATAAGGATTCAACTGAACCGTTCACTACAGTCAAAAACTTAATACCTATATTTAGGTATAACTTACAACATTCACACAAAAAAAATCATTAAGAATGAATGTTTTTATAAATATAATATAAATTAGGACATTGAAAGATGTAAAAATTCTCACCTGGAAGACACTCAGAGCACCAGTGATCATCACAAGCAAGTTCGGCTCGTGAGTAAACATGCCCATTCCACCGGCGATGACGCTGAAGACAGCATAAATGAAGAGGCCGAAAGCGGAGACGCGGAGCAAGATGTCGTTAAGGTCCGATTGCTCCTCTGAGCGGAACTTCAGCGATTGCACCCTGCGGAGAGGTTCGGTCAAGGAGGGAGGGCTAGAGCTCCATTTCATTACGCGACCACTGGTCGTTTTAAAAAGAAAACCCAAAATAAAGGTAAAAAAAGCAAAAAAGATAAAAAAGATAAGTGAAATTATTGTTGAAAGTAAAAGCAAAACACATGGATCACAAAACGTGGGCAAACAGGAGATTGTGCAAGAATACACGGAATTGATGAAGTAATACAAGAATAACATCCAAAATGATTTAAGTAATTGGTGTAGATTTTGAAAATGAATTAGATACGTGCAGGAATTTGTGCAATAACACGTAGACCATTTGAATCACATGGGCACATAATAATTATAGCAACAAAAATGCAAAGTTAAAATTGGAGCAGAGGATAAAGGATGGGAGGAAAAACAAAATAACAAATAATTAAAAACAAAATATATATAAAATTACTTAAGACGGATTTTTTAATTGACAGATAAAATTTATTCCTATGAATAAACTACGTTGGTTTCACTCTAACACCTTTTGTTTCATGCAATCGATATAGTTTATTCCTAGGAATAAATTTTATCTGGCAATTGAAAAATCGGTCTTTAATCAACAAAAACATGGTTTAAACAAACAAAACATAACATTCAAATTCATTCTACGAGTAAAATACCAAAATCAAGCTTACCGTATAAATCCAATCAAAATTGCCAATATTGACAGCACCATCAAAGCGCAGTGTGACACATCCGCCAAATAAATCGATATTCTCTTCAACTCTTGGTGTCTAATCAGCACGAAGAACAGAATCAGGCAGATCAATGACGCGACCAGCAAGAGAAGTCCACAGAAGAGTCCCTTGGAAGCGCCGGCGCAATCGACTCTGTTTCCGCGCTGAGCTGCTGCAAGTGCTGCCGCCCTGCGGGATAGAACAGCTTCCAGACGTCTTTCCAGATCTTCGTCGTTGGCCACGCTGCAACCAAACGCGTACGCACACGTCAGTCGCGTACGCGACGCTTATGGATTTTAGTTCTCTAGCTCTACTTAAACCCATGCATGGTTAGGTGTAGCTAATGGGGTTGTTATATACTTTAGGTTATCGAATTGATGGTACTTTAATGGAAAGAGAACAGGTCAGTTTATGAGTATGAATCTACTTTCTCTACCAAAACACTTATGCGTATAACTTTGTTATGTTTAATTCTGAAAGAAAATAATTTAAATTCCACTTCGTATATTATTATTGTGCAACTAGTGTCATCTTTTTAAGGACATCTTCAGGCAATTATAACTGAACTTGCACAAAAATACGTCTCAGTACTACTTGTCACCAAGTATTTTATTTCAGAATTAATATATAATTAATATAGTGAAAATGTACCCTCAAGAAATATCACTAAATAACATCAATTATTTGTTACGATTGGTGGTTTTCGTTTACCTGGGATAGCGGCCAATATGCTTCCACATGACGTAGATAACAGCAGCTCCGATCAAAGAGTACTCGATTATGAAGGGATACAAGTAAGGAGCGGAGTCAGTGACAATGGTGCCCATGATTGGATTCCTCCCACAAACGGTGGTATTGTCAATGTTAGCGATCAGGGCAGCTGGGTTCAGGCTATCAAAGGACTCGAAGATCTCCGTAGAGTTGTTAGCTGAAAATCAAACAAGTTATTTTTAAATGTGATTGTTTTAGGGACAGAAAATATGTATTGTGCAAAACTTTCAATACGCAGCCAATGCTGCATTGGTAAGTTACCCACATTAAATCTATGTTTTGGCATACAGTATTAGCTGCGTATTTAATTTTATAGTACAATCTATACCTAATGCTCTACTCGTAAAAATAAATAAAAAAATCTATAAATCTATAGATTAAATGGACTACTTAGTAAATTTTAATGAACCCACATACTATACTGATTGATCATGCTTAAGGCGCATCCATGACCTAAATTACAACTCGATGTGTGTCGGTACAAATATCGACGGAAACTACATTGAAATAACGTTCATGTCAGCGTGCATTGCATGGAATTCAATGGAATTTCGAAAAATATTTTTTGTGTAATATTTTAGTTCATAAATTACCTAAAATTTGTAACGTCAATATATTATTTATACCTTCAGTCATTCTTTTGAAAGCCATACGGTATTTGTAAGGTCAAAAAATAATTGGCAAGATATGTATTAGAGATGTATTTTTACTGACTCTATTTTTAGGGTTCCGTAGTACCTAAAAGGTACAAAGGAACCTTTATGGTGAGACTCCGTCCATCCGTCCGTATGTCACAACCTCATAACTTTAGCACCGTTAAAGATAAAGACATGAAATAATTCCGCAAATCGCGGTGTAAAAAAAAGTATGAAAAATTTGAAATTGTTCAAATTGTTTCCAAAACAAAAGTGAGAAAAATAAAAAATATTATTCTGTAAATTACAATATGGGTATCAAACTGTAGATATTAAAAAGCTGAGTTTAAAATAATTATATATAAATATTTGTATATTTACTGGCATTGGTTTTGAGAAATCTTTAAAAACCACAAAAATATGTATGTATTCTTATGTCCAAAACTGGTAGACCGAAAAATATGAAAATAATATCGATTATAGATTATAACTGGCCAATTACAGGAAAACTATAGCGATTGAAAAAAAGTTGAGCATAAATGAGAAATATATAAAAAGAAGTAAAATAAATAAAAAAATATTTTATAAAAATACTAATTGGGTATTAAATTGTGGGTTGATTGTAAAAATATGTAGTTTGGCTATATTTAATTGCATTTATTTCGGAAAACCCTTGAAAAACCATAAAAAATGTATTTCCCCCCCCCCCCTTATCTCCAAAACTGGTGGACCGAAAAATATGAAAAAAATCATGGTAATATGTGTTTACGTAAAGATTACAGGAAAAATAAGGCATTTGAGAAATTCACGAAAAAAGATGACAAATACATCTTGCTTTGTTCACATCTTGTGTCAATTCAAAACTTATACGTGACTTCCAGTTATTTATTTCTAGTTAATATTCAGAAGAAGTTAATGTTGCTCTGAATAATAAAAATAATATACCTCGTAAACAAATGCGCTGCCATTATGATATCTATCGTTAAAAGCTTCTTGTATATGTCTGCCATTAATTTTTTCCTCTATGGTTGAGTAAAAAGGGTGACTTAAGAAGTATCCACTTAAATAATTTACGCACACAACCTCTGATTTACTTTGACACAACACGCTGGTTTTTTTTTGCGCATGTTTGTTTTTAAAGTTCTTCAGTATCATCAATGATTAAAATATGTGGTATCCATTAAAGATAATAAGTATAATGAAAAACAGTAACTTAGGTAAGTATTAGCTATCTCAGGAAATAATAAACATCAGACACCATATTTCCGTAAAACGATATGATAAGTGAAACGACACAACCATGCACCACGAAAACCAAAAAGTGTAGGTGGGTACATACGTAAAGACATGTGCAAAACAACACTGAACGTAAAGAAATAAATAATGAGGCTATGGATAATATTCCGCAAATAAAAGTTGATTCAGCGAGAACTAATCAACGGATCTAAAACGACACTCCAATGACAAACCTGGCCAATGTGGTGGCTCATCAACCCGATAAGTTTCGACATTATTGCCCCAGTCATCTCGAATAGTTGTTGATGACGATGCAGGGGTTGATGTTGGGGCCCAAGTGGATACGGTGTTAACAATCGGTTTGACTGTTGAGGAATAAAGCCATTGGAATACTTCCAACATGGCTGTCTGACTTGGGGTCACTTTCTCAGTTTGTGTTGTTAGCGGTGCGACAGTGGACGTGGTTGTGAAAGGATGATCGTTAGGCCAAGCATCATGGTACTGACGACCGTATCCCATCCCGTTATCGTACCCTATTGTACTCTTTATTGAGTCAATTAGTTTAGATTTAGGAAGGTAAGCACCACCCGCGAAATACGGCGAAGGAGTAGTCGCTGAAAAATTAGTACGAAAACATTTTATTCATGCAGAAGTTTGGTTAAGACGCAAACTTTACACTAAACACTTTATGAATGTGAGTAAACATTTAGAAAGTTATTTAAAAACAAAAATTGTTTAAAACTTTCAAGCCAAATACTTACTTGTTGTGGGTGTTGTTGTAGGCAAGGGAGTTGTAGTTACAACATTCAAAACATTGCTTCCAGCTGCTTTCGCCGAAGTAACTGCAGTTGATGCTATCGATGCAGCAGTTGTAGATAAACCAGCAATAACTCTACCGGAATGTCGCAGAGTGTGCTTGCGTATTACTTCTGTAAATTCAAATATTGTTAATATAAGTTTCTATGTTATTATACTCATTCCCTATGATTTTAAATACATACTTCCAAGAACAGACTCGCCTGGAATTCCATTAGGATTCTTCACGTGGTAATCGGTGATCTCTTTCAGTGATTCTAGCACCAGTGTCCGAATCCACACACAAATGTTGGTTGCCACAACATGCATCAGACCAAATCGTGCAATGACTTTGAAGCGATGAATATTCAACTGAAAATATAAGAGAACTAGTTTTATTCTAATTTATGGGGATCATGTGAACTTCTGGATTTAGGACGACAAAACACGGCTGGGGGCTTCACATTAAAAGGGCCTACTACCCTTAGAATAATGTTCTGAGCTACTACCTTATCTTTGACTTAGTAGATATTTCGTGCCAAAGACAATATAATCTCTTCGTTTTAATTCATGCCACACAAAATGAAAATATTAAAATAGAAAATATCATAATGCCTTATGGACGGCCGAGATAACCTCAAAGTTTCAATTTCAAAAAATCACAACCTTCAAATGCAATCTGATGAATCTGACAATGATAATAAGGATGCTTCGGCCTAATCCTATTCAAGGAATTAAATCTACATCATCAACACGTCCAATTTGTGCCACTAAAGAAAGATATCTCAAAATTATGTCTGAATGTTATACAGTGTGAACTTTCGGATAGTTTGGAAATTTTACAAGAACATAACTATTTGATCTTCCACTCGGTCACCCAGGTACTATAGTTTAAAAGACAAACATATTGCAGTTATGTATGACCAACTTAACTTGACTCTTACGATCTCAACTCTTTGTACCTAAAAGCTTGAATTAAGTTGGTCCATAATAATAATAACATCTTATATTATTAAATTTATTAATTAGATTTTTCAGGTTTTTCTCTATACATGTGCTACTTGCGTAGACCTACTTGTGAACGAAATTTCAAGTTTGTAAATGAACTGGAAATGCTCTATAGGTGATCATGGTGAGCAAATTTGTATGAAATTGATTATGTAAAGGGCAATAACTTTTTTTCGCGTTAGAAACTTGATTTTTATACAGCACCATAGGGCCGTAAGCTTCTGTAGGAGGTATCAGTTTCAACTTGATATCTAACACGGGGCCCTAGGCCAAGTAATATAGACAGTTTTTGGCTTCCAGAAGTACGGTTTTGGGGAGATAGTCCCGTAATAGTAAATTATTATATACAGAAAAATGGAAATTATTATTTTTTGAAGCGTTAGTTTTTTAGCGAAGGTTTTTAAAAACGTGAGGGATATGACCATAGAAATACTCATAGAAATGCAATTCGTTCCTTAACCAATGTCACCGCTTTTTTACATGTGTGTGATGTAATTACTGACTGAAAGCAAATAGATTCGTAGTCTCGCACACAACAAATCAGTACGGAGAGATGAGCGTTCAGTACAATCAATTAATGTGAACCTTACGCTGAACACGTAGCATTCTTCCACATGCACCATAAATCATTCTCACGCATACAAAACCGCCAAAAATGCTAGACTGGCTACAATTTACATTTTTAATATTATTTGATTTGAATTCCCTCTATCATTTCAATATGAACAACATACGGAGGATTTCAAACGTAGTAGCAAAACATTCTAACATTGCGAAAAAAAATTGTATCTATTTTTATTTCTGTGCCCTTTTGTCTAGCAAAACTATTGTTTTTATATTTTGTGATCACTTGCCTAGTTTTTACAGCAATATAACAATTTAAGAAAAATATATATGGTGCAATTAATTTGGTTTAAAAATAAATAAATTGTCCTCCATTGCGTTGCTTGTAACTAGTGGCTTTTACAACTTTTATGAATGTTCTCTCTGATCAAAAAATCACAATACCTACCCGTGAATTCATAAAGATGAAATACATCTGCATGAAAGTGAACACCATCTGCAGAACAGGGTTGACGCCCTTCAGGATCAAGTAGCAAGGTGACTCCAGAGGCAGCTCGAAGAACGTGCCAAACTCCAATCCATTGTAAACCATGGTGCCGAGACCAAAAGCTGAAATGTAAAAGATCCCAGATGTAACACAACGTAAAATACTTACTCTTAAATACTTTAGAAGTGCTTAAAGATGCTAGTAAAAGCAAGGAGTTTACTTTACCAATAGCTCCAATTCTAAGGAAGAAGCTGCCATGACTGTGCTCATTTTGTGAGGTTTTGCGTCTTCGTGCTGGTCTTGCCACCGCTCCAGATTCAACTTCCACGACATCTTGTTGCTGTATGTGACAAAATATAGTGTTAAATATGGCTTTTATATTAAACTTTGATATTAAACTTGTGTTAAGTAAAGATGACCAATAACGTGTTTACTAGCTTATATATTTTCTTAATAATTCTAATGGTATTTTAAGGTATTTATCCGAAATATATTATACGCAAGATCGAAACGAATATTACGAAGTTTTCTTTTGTCACGAATTTTAAACAATAAGTTATAAACAATAAGTGAATTAAAATACCGCCTGTGTATACTCGTATATAACTTAGAGAGTTCTTATCGATTTTTTAATACATGGTAATTAATATCTCGTGCATTTCCTAAACAAAATTATTATAATTTTTTAACAAATGGTAGAAATATTACTCGTTTTTTTTTAAGAGAACATCTCATTCATTCAATACAATTATAGGTATACTTCCATTGTTGGTATTGACATTGACCATGGGAGTTGGATCTCACATATTTGATAAACGTGTTGAGTAAAACCATAGTAAAACAGTGTAAATTATGAATATTATGACAGCGCAAAAACATCTACTGGCTAAGAAAGCTTTGTACAGTGAAACAGTAGGCAGCTCAAAACACACAAGCACAATAATCAAGTAACTACAACAGCACATCCAAAGCTTTCTGATGGTGGTAGTGGGCATGGTACACAAATGCTCAAGCGTGCTGCACCAAGAGATACCTCACCTGGTCAGACGCATACAATAGCGCCATTTGTATTTGCTGTTCGCGGACTTTATCGCGCATCTTACGAGGATACACCTCCTGTCCAAAGAATATGGAAAAAACAAAACAAAAGTAGGCGGTGTAAACAAAAAAGGTACATGCTGCCTGTTAACTCCGAAACCGCATCGCAGGTTTTGGAATACAACGTTAAAGGCAAATCAAGACTATAACATAAACATATTGTGTGCTTTAAATAAAAATTATAATTCTGCTTGAATTAAAAATAAATAAAACTGTGATGGTATGTTAAGGGACACATAAACAACACACATAAGCAAGAGAGGGATTTACATAGTGATTTAAAGTTAGATACAAATGGATGTGCTGTGTGTAAGTTACATCTTTTCACTCACCTGAAATTGGCTTGGTTTCTTTGACTCTTTGGTAGGTTTATCTTTCCCGGTGTCTTTGTCCTTATCTTTATCCTTTGACTTGGCATCTTTCTTGCCATCTTTCTTTCCTTCCTTTCCGTCTTTACCTTCTTTTGGTTCTTTATCTTTCGTTTTCTTTTCTTTTTCCTTTTTAGGTTTCTTTTCCTTTGGAGGAGGTTTTGGCTTCGGTGGACTGCCATTGCAGCACGCACTCTCTGTAGTTAAAAATATTTAATTAGTACTAAGACTTAAGTAATTTGTAACGTGCGTCTTCACTTACGTGTAAAGTGTATACCCCTTGATTAACAATACGAGTATGTTAGCATAGCTAGGATATTTCAACATAGGCTATACCACAGGAAAAGTTGCAAAATTTGATGAGTTTAGTTTTTTATCTGTTTGTTTTTGACTGTTGCAATATACGAGTACAAGAATTATTGTTCACGTTTCTGAATAAAGTCCAATTAACTAAAGGTCCTTTTGTGACTAACCTTGAAGTAAGAAGCAGAAGACGTAAAGCAGGAACAATATGCTCATGCCATACAGGTAAGTGAAGAAGCCCTCGTAGTAGTACAACGGCAGGTTGTGTGTGATGACATCACTGATAACATAAGCAATGCACACCACCACTAGGAGCTTCGCGTAGATGAAGCTGGATATGATGAACAGTGATGTTCTGGAATAGAAACAAAAGGTTGTTATGCAAAGTTGGTCGTTGACTTTGGCTCGTTTGGCGTACGTGCTGAAGTGGACGAAAAGTTTTGCAGCCAGCCACTACCACGGAAAGCGCCAACATCCACTTTTACCCGATACTAATAACTCTTCTTAAGAAACTGGGGCTCTATCGCGTAATTCTCATTTTCATCAACATCAACTTGAGATTGAAATTTGACGTGCGTGCGACGACGCCCGCCTAACATGCCATCTCTTTTGCACGCGTTGAATTTCGCATGCATTTGCTTGAAGTTGATACAAATGAGAATTACGCGGTAGAGCCCCTGGGCTTGCGACCGTACAGTCAAGTTGACATATTATTAATTTTACAAATCAAATCAAATCATTTCTTTTTGTAATATAGCATAAACGTATGACATGTTTAATATAATGTAAAAAAAACAGTGTAACTAAATAATCTATACCTAATAGTTTTATATAAAAATAATCATATGGGGAAATACACTAAAAATAATAAAGGTTAGGTTTACTTAATTTCAATAAAATAATACACTTGAATAAAATAAAAAAATATAGGAGTAAATAATATTATAAAAATAGATAAATACATACTTATAATACAACAAGAATGTGTTATATATTTTTTGTATAATTTTAAGTTAGCTATTAGGTTAAATGTTAAGGTATGTATGTAAATTTGTTTTTATATTATTATAAGTACATTGATTTTTTAATTCTTGCTTCAAATAGTATGTTTGCTTTGTGTTTATAATTTAACTATGAATGTTGTGAACGCCTGTAACTGGTCCGCATATCAGAATTTTAAATTTGTAAATAAATTGTTGTGTGTAATATGTGTACTGCTGGTGTTCCATTCATAAATAAATAAACAAACACAACAAAGTTGAAAAATACAGAAACTGGGTTTGTGTTCTGATTTAAGCTCATGAAGGAGTTAAAATACTGGATTATTACGTTATATACTTGACGGTGTAGTACAAGGAATTTATAATGAAGATACAGTCAACGCAACGGTAGAAAACTAAAGTATTTGCTAAACTAAAACCCACCCTATATCTTTTAGTCGGTTGATTTTATCTTTACTTTGTGTACTTTGATATGGAAAATCGTTAGATACCTACATACAAAATACAGGTTTGTTTTAATCCGCAAGTTACGTTCCATTTGTGAATACAGATAGTGATGCATAAAAAAAACAAAAATAGTACCCACCACTCGTAAAACCATTGCATTTAACAGTCTATGGATATGATTCATGTCGTGGATGTATTTTAATATATATTTTTTTAATATAATTTATTTGATTGAATAATAATTGTTTTTTCAATGCAAGTGCTCGTAAAGGCCCACTTTTTATGCATCAAAACCGAACAGAAAGTCGATTATTTTGCCCTGGGGTTTATTTATTTTTATTTTTATTTATTTACGAGAAGTTGGCTAACCTGCAACCTTTCCCGTGTAACATAAATGTTATACTTTTTTCCACTGTTTAACGGCTCTGGATACAGTCCTTTTGAGACCATCATTAACTTGCAAAATTGTAACAATGTAACTTTCAACTTTTATAATTAAATTATTTTCTTTGATTATATTTGTTTTATTTCTTCACACTATGCATTGAAAAACGTAGTATGATATACGGGCTTAATAATAAATTATATATTATTATTTATTATTAATAATAAATAATAAATAGCAATAAATTACTCGCTACGCTCGTGTTTTAAATCGTCCTCGTAATTTATTCGTTTTCGCCCTTGTAGCATAAACTACTATTATTAGATACACTTGAATCAATGGTTTCTTGACCAAACTCTTAATTAGTTCAGTCAGATTTCTCATTCAAACCGTATAAAGATTTATCTTTAATAGTAATAAAGTAGTAAAAAAGTCGAATCTGGACATTTTTACGAAATTTTGAATGAAATGGGTTATTATTTATTAGTATACTGAAGCCAGAGCAACAATTTTTAGAATTTTTGTCTGTCTGTCTATTCCATTTTTAACTCAAGAACCATTCAAGGGATTTGAATGCGGTTTTCTTTATTATCATTGTAGTGACCCTAGTCAACAAATAGGCTATAAGGGATGTTGATAAAATAACCACCAAGTCGAAAACTGTCGATAATTGTCTTGCACGCTAGCAAATCCGCGGGCAAAAGCTAGTAAAGTATAAAGTGGCGTTTGCTCTACATATATAAAGTACTGTATCTGCTTTGTTTGTTGCTCATGTACAATTTAATAATGCTAATGCTGCTTTACTTGTGTTTTTCAGGGAACAAAGAAACTTTCTTCTTTATACAGCTTAATTTATAACTATTTAAGTCTTATAAATTAGCGGGTAGACAATAAACATAATAAAACTTAGTAACAAAAAAGTCACAATATTTGAATATTTTTTCCTAAATTTAATTAAAGGTAAGATTTAACCTAACAGAGGGTAGATAGTGAAACAAAAATTGAATCGGCAAAACACTGACGAATGTGCAAAAGTAATTCCATTGTTAGATGACAGGACCAGCAAATACTTCTTCCAACATAACTTAATTATACCCTAATGGAACCCCCTACTCCTTTTTGTTACTTCCGATCATTCACCCGGGCCCCGCCTTAATTTCTGTTTCCGGTGCCAAAAATGTTGCCGCAAGATGGACGTACTTTTTAGCCGGTTTTGGCTGGACGCATTTCAGCTCCATTTCTTTGTTAGCAGTGTTGTGCTTCTCAGCGATGGCGATGTCACTACCCTGCTGGCGGTGCTGACCCACTGGCAGGGTCGCCATGTTGTCCACGGAATCCAAGTCCACGGTAGCCACTTTCACGTCAGCCTCCGTGGGCTGATGCTTGTCCTTTCCCATCGTATCACTTGATCACAGCCCGGTTACACCACTATACTACTGCGCCACTTGGAGTTTTTTGGACTAACTTAAAACTTGGGTGGGAAACGGCTGGGGTTTTAATAAAGGGTACCCATGTTCAAAGGGTATAAAGGTTTAGGATGTAGGTGAGGGCAGGGTGTATCGCAAGGAGCACTTTTAAAGCAAAAAGCTCCGGAAGTGTCGAGCCTTGCAACGAGACGAGACCTCTGTTCGAATTCGAGTTGCGCAGTGCCGGATGCTGCGCGATCTGAGTGATCCCACAGTAGGGGTGTCGCCCTCTCGATTGCACCCTATTTTATTGCATAAATTGCACTCTTAAATGGTGAGGGACATAATTTGGATGTAAGGCGTAATGACAATTCTTCTGAGGAGGGAAGTCGGACGCGATATTGAATGAGATGTTTACATTATTTGTTTGTCTTCTTGAGCTTTTATTTATGCTTTTCGTATAGTTAGATGACGATAATATTCTGCATTTTAATTAAGACATTAATTCAACATATATTTTACAAGACAATTATTCATAGGAACGACTTTGTTAGGAACAATCACCTAATTTATCCGCGGACTCAGCGGTGTGAAGCCAAACAATTCACCAATTGAAATCCGTAAGAACAATCAAAACAATAATTCACAACAAACCATCTATCATAATTATAATTATCATAAAACAGTAAACCCCGAAACCAATACACGTGACAGCCCTAAAAGTCGGCGGTAAGCGGTCGATAGAGGAGAATTCGCCCAGGAGAACGAGGAGGCTGCGCGCGCGACCCACTGACCCAGCCCCCGCAGCCCCCACCCCCGTCCATGTGAGCATACCCTGGGGGTGGCTCTGTGAGGTAACTAAGGATAACGAACTTAAGAAGTTTAGCGAGTGCATTACAAGATGAGAAGCTAATTAGCACTTTAACTCTAGCAAGAACGAAAAGGGAAGAGAAATTTCGGTATGAGTATCTCAAACAGGTAAAACCAGTGAAATGCGAGGGCTTCTGTATATGGCTTAAAAAACTATATATGTTACATCAATCGTAATTATAGACCTAGGAATAATTTTCACGAATAACTAAAGATAAATAATATAAATAATATAAACATCGCTATATTTTTTCTATTTTATTTGCGTATTTAGATATAACATGCGTTATTGTATCGAGAAGCAACGGTCAATTTTATGCTTAGGATTTTGAGATAAAATATTTTAATTTTTTAAAAGTTTTTAGGATATTCCTAATAAATGTCGAGGTGGTTCGCCGGGGCCCGCAATATGGCTCTCCTTTTCTACAAGCAAAATGTTTTTATTTATTTGTTTATATTTTCTGTGAGAAGTAGGTTAGATTAATTAGATATAAGATTATATGTTTTTATGTCTTCTCATTACTGTACATATTCTGTCATCTGTATCATCTGTCATTCATTAGACTAATGCCGACCCGAAATATATCTCAGAAATATCATATTTATTGATTTTATTGTGTTTATTTAACGAAAGGCTTTTTATAGCACAATATATATATTTATTACAGATTAAAAGTTTTTAGGCCTTATATTTGGTTAACACTTCAGAGTTCGTTTTATTAGTCGTGCAAAAATTTTAAACACATTCTTCAAAAAATAACTTCTCCAAGTTTCTTTCAAGTTAGCAGCTGTACTCGGGCTTTGAGTTGAAATGATAAGAAATAACCAATTTCTACTAAAAAGGTCAAAGTGGCATGACTAAATTACTTCCGCCACACCACGAGTGGCAGCCCTAACTAAGCACGTTGCACATTGACCGTGCGTGCGTTCATCTCGAGTACAAAAGTGGCATTCAAATCACCACTAAAGGAGTCTACAGACTTGATGGATATGCGAGAGAAGAAAGCGGCTTCAGCTCTTTTTAATGGGGTGTACGAATCCTTGAGAGCGTTGAACTCTTTTTATGAAGGTACAAAATGTTTAGGTTTGGATGTACTAGCTGTTTTCGGTCAAGGATGGCCAAGGGCAATTATTATTCCTTATAGTGGTCTGTTTTTATTTAGAACCTCGACTGCTTGTCAGAATAAGTAGGTAGGTTTTACAGGATCAGAAATGTATCACATCCAGGAAGCTATAATAGTAGTTTATGTTACAAGGGCGAAAAGGAATAAATTACGAGGACTATTTAAAACACGAGCGTAGCGAGTGTTTTAAATGTAACCAAGTAATTTATTGCTCTTTCGCCCGTGTATCATACTACGTTTTTCAATACATAGTGTGAGGAAATAAAACAAATATAATCTTGTGAACTTTAAATTATGATTGTCTCAAAAGAACCGTATCCAGAGCCGTTAAACAGTGGAAAAAAAAGTATAACATTTATGATACACAGGAAAGGTTGCAGGTTAGCCAACTTCTCGTAAATAAATTAAAAATCTAACAATAATAAAGCCCTAGGGCAAAATAATCGCCTTTCTGTTCGGTTTTGATGCATAAAAAGTAAGCCTTTACGAGCACTTGCATTGAAAAGTAAGTTAAGTTTACGCACTTGGACATGTGTTCCGTCAAAAATAAAAATATGATATAAAAAATACGTATTTCTCCTAGAATCAATTACTTCGCCCCAGCCACAAAAGTAACAAACAACGTAAATTCGATAAAAGTTTTTGAAAAAGCTGCGTCTCTCCTTTTTTACACGAGCCAATTTCAGCCATTGCAAACCTTTACAATATCAAGCTGCTTGGTCAATATGGATATTGAAGTTACTAGCAAAGTTACTTTTATGCATTACGTTGTAATGATTGTGCACAACAACTATATGAAGCGTGTTTATTATAGTGCATTTTGGAACAAGATCCGTAGCACCCATTTTACTGTTTTTTTAGGGTTCCGTATCAAAATTATCCAATTACTAAGACTGCGCTGTCCGACTGTCTGTCCGTCTGTCATCACATCAGGCTGTATCTCTTGAACCGTGATACTTAGAAAGTTAAAATTTTCACAGATGATGTATTTCTGCTGCCGCTATAACAACAAATAATAAAATAAATATTTATGGGGCCTCCCATACAACAGACATGTTTTTTGCAGTTTTTATAGATAATGGTACGGAACGCTTCGTGCGCGAGTCCGACTCGCACTTGGCCGTTTTTTTTTTCTCTGTTTAACTGACGTGTATATAATGTACCTATATTGCAAATATATGTACATATATTTCTATATGAACAAGCCAATACGATTCTAACGTGACATAATCTGGTTTGCATAAGTATAAAGGCAATCAGCCCTTTGCTAATTTATGTCACAAGTTGTTAGATGCATTATGGACGGCTTGAAGTGCGCTGTTACATAACAATTAGGGGGGAAGTGCTATAATTATCAGGTTCATTATGCCATTTCTGCACTAAGCCGCGTAACTATTGTGTAATAGTTGAAGAAACTACAAATTTACTTATCAAAAGAAGCTGTGTCGACATTCCCTAAATGTTAATCTTAATATATTTTCTTAAAAGTTTTGATTTTACCTTTTCCCCCACTACTTTTGCTTCGACATCAAACAAAACCGTGCCGATGCCTATAACAGCCATTTTGCAATGCACGCTGTTATGTAAAGCCTAATATTTTCAAACCAAATCCGCATCCAATAAAATAGCAGTTTTTGACTTTTGATATAAGCCAGACCTAAGCAGCACTAATCGTAAGCAAATCACGACATGGAATTACAAGCATCTGTACGCCTTTGTTTAAAAACACAAAGGCAAGTCTAAAGACAGAGTTGCTTGAAGATAAAATTAAAAGGGTTAAAGTTCAGCACTTTTGTTTGTTAGAGCTGACATTTTTATTGTTTGGATAATGAAAAACTGGCTCTAAAAATTTTATTTGACTAATCTTTACCTTACCTTACTCTAAGTAAAGTTTGACACTACCTTGATCTAAGTATACAGTTGTGCTATGGGCTCAAATAGTTGATATTCTCAAAGCCTCTCTGAAAGTGTTTAATGGATAGATGTATCAATGTGCGAGTTCTGTAAGTCTGTAACAACCAGATGAGCTTGTATTCTCTATGTATAGCCTAGCCCGTAGTGAAAAGGTAAACATGAACAATAAAAAAAAAATAAGGTGATTCGTTTTATACAGGCACATTCATACTAAAATAGTTTGAATCCCGAGCAAGCGAAGGATTCTATAATTGAATCACGAGCGTAGCGAGTGATTCTAATTTAGAATCCTGAGCGTGGTGAGGGATTCAAAGGCACAAGAAACAGAATAAATTTGCTCTCGTGTGACACATACAACTTTTCACCTCACTAGCGAGAAAACACAGCTATGTAAAGACACCATCTTTTTGAACGAACTTATAAGAATTCAATGGTTTTTTTCTAAAAGCAATACACCATATAAAAATCTTACACATAAAATAAAATATAAGGAGTGTAAATTGAATCCCCAAAGCCGTGAAAAATCGGAAAATCTTTGTAAACCGATCGAAAAAGCAAAACATAACCATCACGCGGCAGTTTTACTCTATCTATCCGTTTCCGGATTCCATACACAGGATTTCAAGAAGTTTACCTTGTCTATGGTATCCGACAAGCTGTGGGGCTGTGTATAGCTTCCTAAAGTGTGTGGAATACAAATAGAGTGAAAGAGATAGTCGCTATGGTGATGTTTGCTGTCTCTCTTTCTCTTGAGCAAAGGATATGGCGTTTTTGAACAATTCGCAGTGTTCTTAACTTTCAAATGCACTGTGATTGGCTGATTCGACGCCAAAGCATCGCTTAGCCAGATTTTCTTATTTCAGAAACGGGTCCATAGTTTTAAATTAAATAATTTGTTTGAGTATATTATTTACCATCTTTATATATACTCCCATTCGGCGGCACCAAGGTAATTACAACAATAATAGCGGTTTTATAAGTGCCTACATTGTTTGACCGATGTTATAATATTACCTTATATTCTGTGCTGTGATTGGCCAAATTTATTATAACGCCGCCAGAGAACCAATCACAAGCGTTTATTTGTCTTAATTTCTTAAGTCGCACCCTTTTTACTCTACTCAGGCATCTATATACAAATTGTATGAGCTCAGGTAAGTTAGGCTACCGCCTCATGTCCTCGTCCAAAAAAATGTTTGACATCGTGACGAACGTGAATAATGTCATCAGACGAGGTCATTGGACCCGAGTTAAGTAGTAAATTATGTGCTCAAGTGGGGACACCGGGTGGTTATTATGATTCTATGAGTTTTAAAGCTGCTTACGAGGTAATAATTGCAAGTATAAATTTATGCTACGAAGGACTTATGCTGACTAAATTGGCGACATAGGGGGTATTATATGTACATATATATATACATACTCCCTACTAAAGAAGGGCAATGTCAAAACTACCCGGAATAGAAGAGCTTGTATGACAAGATTGATAGATGTGGAAGAGGCGAAAGAAGTGTGTCTGGATCGTAGCAGACGGAAATCTGTAGCCTCTGCTTACCCACCTGGGAGACAGGCGTGAGTATGTGTATGTATGTATGTGATATTTTCCAACTCTTCATATATTATGGTACAATTATCTCTTAGTATGCCAATGACATAATGATCCGTCACTTTATGACCTTCACTCTAGCATACAATGCCAGCTTACACAACTTTATGGAGGTCTGCTATGCACAAAAAATGTCCCATTGTTTTATTGGTAGTTAGTCGAACTTTATTTGGCTGTTTAATATTACAATTTTGGAATTAAGAACAAGGACAAAAGAGCCTGTGTACGAGTGTACAGTTTGTGCTTTAATGACGGTTTTTATGGTTCCATACCCAAAGGGTAACCAACGGGACCCTATTACTAAGACTCCGCTGTCCGTCTGTCTGTCCGTCTGTCACCAGGCTCACCAGGCTGTATCTCATGAACCGTGATAGTTAGACAGTTGAAATTTTCACAGATGATGTATTTCTGTTGCCGATACAAAACATACTAAAGAACAGAATAAAATAAATATTTAAGGGGGCTCCCATACAACAGACATGTTTTTTTTTTGCCGTTTTTATAAATAATGGTACGGAACCCTTTGTGCGCGAGTCCGACTTGCACTTTGGGAGGTTTTTTTAATAGTTCTAGTTCGTGTTATATTAAAATTTATATTTTGTATAGACAGATAAGACGACGTCACACAATACCGAATTTATGCAAACTTTTTATTTGTTGCCACAAAGCAAAAGTTAGGATACTAATTTATTGAACGAGTGAGCGAAGCGAACGAAGTTCTCCGGGTCCACTTGAACAATCTGGCGTTTGTATGTATGTATATATGAATGTTTGTTCGACGATAACTCAAGTACCGTTGATCGGAAAGTCATGAAATTTGGTAGGCGAGTAAATGAGACAAAAATATTTTTTTACTTCGAACATGAGCAAAATCGGTCAAGATCGAATCGCAAGTTCACAGTTCGGGACGAACTACAAGTTATATAATTATGAATTTCTAAAATAAACCCTAAGATTTTATTTACAATGTAGTCGATCCTTTGATGTTAGTTTATCCTTGACTTTATTTATAACAGCGACTTGTCCTAGTTTGAAAGCTCCCACCGCTACTACACAATGCACTAACACCTTTAAAGTACCCTCCTCTGCATTGCTGGCTTTTAAAACCTTATCAACTACGGAATAGAGATCAATATCTTTAAACATGATGTAACCTTTATTAAGCTGAACGCACAAATGCGTATACGGGAACCGTTTAATCGGTTGTCCGTCCATGCGGTGGGGAAACGCTTTGATCGCAGCTTCCTCTCTTTTATTTATTTTTAAATTGACTTTTTGTCCCTTTCTAAAGTAAAACCATTGTCATTTATTGACTTAATAGGTCAATGAAATTCCAGAACAGCATTCCGACTGTTATTTACTCGTTTGTGTTCGGTATCGTTTCTTTAGTGGTCGATCTATCATCATCGTTTACCAATTGCTGTGGAATACAGGATGGGCGTTTTCGGACGAACCCATAACGGCATTTCCTTTTGCAGGGTTTTGGTCTTGGGGCCCATTCCCAAGATTTTGATATTATTTGGGACGTTAAGAAAGGTGAAGATATTGAAAAAATGCTTCATTTTGTTTTAATTTTGTTCAAATAAATTTCACCCAGTAAAATAAATCCTACCCTTTAAAACCATATAAATGTTACCAGAGTTCATAACAAATAGGAAGATCCAAAAGAAATCAGTTTGTTATGATTTTGGTAAATGAAAATATATTTTTCCATGACTATGTAAATTACGAAATACTCTTTTCTTTATTTAAAATAAAATAGTGTTTCTATGAAATTTTCGTATTTTATTTTCTTATAATTCAATATAATTTTAGAAATTAAAATAAAGTCGACTGGCAGCGACCAAGTTACTCAGATCTACTGTGATATATCAAAAGAAGCGGAAGATTTATTGAGGAGGGAATGCTCCCAGCAACCGTAGCACATGCGTCTCACAAGTGCGATGAGCGTGACACGATGTTTTTGCGATTAAACAGTACGTCACGCTCCTTGCACTTGTGATTCAACTAGTGGCGTCGCGCGCGATAAAACACTTTGCTACGCCGCCTGGACACCAAAGCTCAAAGCAATGAGAATTGGATAGAATAGCACTAAATGGAGAGCCAACCATTCGCCTGAGCCCAGCAGGCGTCCCGTCCCACCTCAACATCATCATCATCGCCCTGTAACGAAATGGAAGTCAGAAATGACGTAAAAGGAGTCAAGGACAAGGCTCCTTAAGCGTTGACAAAAAAAATACTAATTCAATTATTTAAGTATATTAACTTTTAAAAAGTATGGAACCCTCAATGTATGAATCCTACTCGCAGTTGACAGGTTTTTATTTATAATATTGTCTTCAAAATAATAAAATTTTCCATAGTCGTGAATTTACGATTTTTTAAGGAATTTTGCACGAATATGGGAAATCTCATTATTTTAAAACAAACAAACAGTATCTAATTGTTTTTGCATATATTATTAATTATTTGTATGCATTGTTTTTAGGTATATTTGTTTGTGGGCGTTATTTATTGTGATTTCCATACTGAAAAAGTGATCCTTAAAGCCTTTGAAAATATCAAGTGATTTTTGTAAGTATTAAATTATTAATGATCTCACAACTTAGATAAGATTTACACAAACTGGCTTTGCTATCAGGTTGTAGAATCTGTCACAGCTTGTGATAAATGGCTTGCGTGAACTTGTGAAACGTGTTCGCTCTCACTTCGATAACATGTCTCGAAGTGAGGACGAGTCATGTCGAAACTTTCGTCAAATTATATTTTATTTATTTACTCAAAAATGCTTGTAATGTGGTCATTATTTTGACAACCTTCTTTGAGCTACTTGAACAGGCGCTAGCAAAGTTGTATGGAATTTTATTGCTGGTGAGTATAAGCCACCAGGATTTCCTTTGGAAATCCATTATTATTGAGTTTTGTTTCAAAAATACATACATACACACAAATTTCACGCTTGTCTCCCAAAGGGGTAGGCAAAGACTACAGATTTCCATTTGTTTGTTTAAAAATGAAATTATCATGTTTTAAAAACAGTCAGGTTCAAATAATCAGTTTAAAAAGCATTTTGAGTAAAGCACTATCCATATACAAGCCTTGGTCTCCGTTGCTGGCCACGCTATGATGGCCTCGAGTTAAGCCTAGCTACGCTCTCGACCTTCAAGCTTGGTCATAATTGCAGCCCTTTGCTGTCCGCACTATAAAGGCCTCGTCCTTCGATTTCAGCCTTTATTCCAGCTTGCACATCAAGGGTTGCAACTGCACTGCGCTTTCAGCCATCATCAGCGCTGCCAGCAGCGCTGCCTCATTACAGACCGTGGCAGTAATGTACTATTATTTATATCATAGTTTAGCTCATCCATCCATCAGCCTAGGTTGTCCACTGCTGGACATAAGCCTTTCCAGGACTTTGCCACTCCCAGCGGTCATCCTTGAAGAATTGCCCATACTCAGACACGTTGGGCAGGCGGGTTGGTTAGCGCGGTGCCAGAACCTTCGCACCAGTGACGCCGCTGCCCGTCACCAGTCTGTTCCATATAAGGCCCGGCTATTAGGGATGGATATACCGCCATCTATCGATCCCAGGCATGGTGGGCCTCCTGGTTTTTTGCCTGTACGCTGTCCTCTTACTCTCCCCCGAATTTATTTATTTATTTATTTCCCAACTTACACCTACCATTACAGGAATGCAACCTAATGCGATAGGATGTGTTTGACTTATTTTATCTTACAAATCTACAAAATAACACTATTAACTACATATTCCATCAAACTTACTAAACCTACTTATCTTAACCTCTACTTATGTTTATAACACAGTGTATATAACGCTATTTTAGTGAATTCACTTAGAGCACAATTAAAAAATTACTTCGAGGGGGTCTCCAAGTAAGATGGTGGTACCTCCACAGTCGAGCCCGGCATCAGCTCTACCACCTGTGAACCTTTAGCTCAACGTTCTTATATTATTATATCACAGACGGTTTCTGTTTTTTGATGGAATTTCTTATATGATACCATTATAGTAAGATTCCGATAGGCTGTATGTATAATAAAATCACAGTCTAATAGCTTAGTTATCCCATTTTCATCATCAATATAATTTACCTTTCCTGACATTACATCTACAGTGACAGCCCGCTATTGTCTATGACGTACGCTCGACAAACATATTCATGACAGTTATTGTGATACTATCAGGAGAAATGACGCTAACCCAATCTCGCTTTTACCATGATGGTGGTATAAAGAGCGAAAAACGGGTCAGCGTATATAACTTTCCTCGGTGATACGCAAATGTTTACTCAAATAGGTTACACGTTTTTATTACCCCAAAACAAAGGGGCCGATGCCACCTTGTTGGCTACTTTAAAGACACGGGGCAGAATAAAAATATATCGAGTAGTAAATCTTATTACAAGCGCTCAGATTTGAACTCACACATGCAGACGCGTGCTCTACACGCGCCGCGCCGATATTTGTATGGCAACTTCTCCGAACTTCGCTTAGACGGCGGCGGCGTGTAGAGCACGCATTTGTGTGCGTGAGTTTGAAACAGAGCCATTTTTCGAAGAAACGAACTTGTAAGTATCAAGAATAAAATGTATAGGTATGCACAAACATTACATATACATTTTTTTATATTACTTTTTTTCTATTGCCCGGTTGTCGGTGATAGCTTTACCTTGATGTATGGAAGATGACTGATAGTCTGATAGTCTAGGGCTGAAAGTGATACAAGGTGAAATTTAATCGATCGCTCGAATTCATACTGGGGACTCGTTTAGTGATCAGGAACAATGTTTAAAGACAGTTCAGGGGGATTAAAAAAACCCTTGCGAATTTTATTGGTCTAGTTCAAATGAAAACTTTTTTTGACGTTCACCTAAACGGTGTAACGATACATTGTTCCTGATCACTGACAGCGTCCCCAGTATTAATTCAGGCGGTTGATTAAATTTCACCTTATAAAATATTATGTGTTAAATAATAAAAAGCGACTGACTTTGCATTCTTGGGCGTAGTGTCCGGCTGGCAGCATGTCCGGTACCGCACGAGGGCCTCCGTCGGCGTCAGCGCATCGGTCTCGTCAGCCGGCGCGTCGCACTCATCCGCGACAAGCGGCGCGCGCGCAGGCGACGTGTGCGACCCATACCCGTCCGAATTCAGCTGCAATGGAAGCTGATATAAAGGGTTTATCTAGTAGTTTTTAGGAAAAAATCCAACAGAATGGTGTTTTTTGGCTTGAATGCCCTACTGCTCCTATGCGGCTTGGTCGATTTAATTCATTTATGCTTTGATAAATAGATAAACTTGATAGCTATAAATATAACCTAGGTTATTCAGTCAAACAATCACGTAAATGTGAAAAGTATTATTTTCTCCTATTTCACCATATCAAGGATGCAGCGAGCGTCGTAACAGCCACTAAGCATTGTGCGCTGATATGAACGTTATTTCAATGTCGTTGCCGTCGATATTTGTACTCACAAACATCAAGCTGCTAATTTGGCGATGGTAATCGCCATTTGACAGCTTTAGAATAATGTTTTTACTATATCTACATTATGTTGACAGCCCATTTGCAGAATCCCTTCTAGCATTTGGCCATAAGGCTGTACCCTCGCGTCCTACCACTGTCCTTCCTGGACCGTCTAGGAACTATTACTTATACCACCAGTAAGAACTTTTACCTTGACAATGGAATTTGCGGATGTTATATAACTTCTATCCGATCTTTGATTCTCACGTCCTACACTCCCACCGCTTGCCGTACTGTTCATTCAGCAACTATACCACCAGTACTCGTAAGAGGCTCATCTTGACAACGGTCCCCACTTGCAATTCTCATACTTGCAACTTTTAGTTCTCAGGTCCCACCGTTCGCTTTCCTCTGTCTCATCCAACACTATGTGTAAGAGTAAGAGCCTCACCTTGACAATGGTGCCCACTTGCAAGTCCTGTACTAATTCTAAAACTGACTCGTGTGGCTGAATCCTCATGTTCTGCCGCTCCTCTTCCGGTGGCTCCTTGACAATAATGGTCCCAACTTGCGGGTACAACTTCTAATATTGGCTCATGAGGCTGGATTCTCATGTTCCCCAGCTCCCTTCCCCTGGCTCATCTAGCAACTATATCACCAGTAAGTGCCTTACCTTGACAATGGTCTTATCTTGCGGGTCTTATTCAACTCTATCACTGGCTCGTGACGCTTGATCCTCACTAACTGTACCACCAGTAGTGGTTTTACCTTGACAATGGTCCCCACTTGTGGGTCCTGTACAACTTCTAAAACTGGTTCGTGCGGCTGGATCCTCACGTCCCGCCGCTCTCCTTCCCCTGGCGCGCCCAGCAGCCGCTCCTTCATCTCGTGGATGTAGGGGCAACGCTGCATCGCGATGGTGAACTCGCGAACTCGCACCTGTTGAAAAACAAATTATTCAGTTCAAAGTTATTTTGCTTTCTAAAAACGTTTGTAAAGTTTGAAATACTTTAACATGATATCAGAATATTATCCGTCCATTTATCGGGGTTTCTAATTCTGCAATTACAAGCCTTTCAGCTCAAATTGATCTAGCTGCTTCAGTAATGACGTTTGTCTTCAAGGAACAGACAAGATTTCTGTACCTCATAATGGAACAACTGAACTAATATAGGATCACTTTGTTTTCCGCCTGTCAGCGCTTTTTCCTGTGTGGAGCTTAACGTGTAACATATACATGACTAACTTAATTTTGCACTTTCTTAACACATTCTGTACGCCATGATGAGTTTTTACTTTATGATTTTTATTATTCAAGTCTACTGACTTATTTGCTATAATGTAATGGAACCCTCAGAGCACGAGTCCTCGCACTTGACTGGTTTTTTATAAATCAATAAGAGCATATTTCTCATATCATAAACCTATTTGACTTCCAATCTTTTAGTAATAGTCACTCACTAAATACGAACGGCAATCTTGTCAATCACCGAAATACGTTTTAAAATGCGTATGTTTGTAGTTTAGAGACGGCGGCGCGCCGCGGCGGCGGCGCATGCGCGCACGCATAGCAATGTCAATGCGTTGAATTCAACGGGAAGCGTATTCCGTTACTAATGCATTGTCCATTATCTCGACTTGACCGAGATTTGTTTGTAAACACTCGTGCTGTAGGTATCTAACTGAGATAAGGTTTATTCTAGAGTCTAAACATTTAAACATGTCATGGAAAGGTACCCTATACTAATAATACATCTCACTAAACAAAAGCTCTGAAAGGGCATGTTTTGATTGGCATATGAATATTATCGAAATAACGTTATCCCCAAATATACAATATGTATATGACTACAAAGCTACATCAAACACATAATGGGTAATAATAATTGTATTATGTTATATTCTCCTGTCATTCAATTCATTACTTATTTCGAAGATTAGTTACGATATTCTTTAACAAAAGTATTGGGTACCTTTCCTACAAGTACCTATTTAATATTTGACAAACTACCTTTTCCTCAAGCCATCAAAGATCAGTTAATATTGTTGGAAACGTCAATAAATATACTTTATTTATTAAATATTTTAATTACATATTAATATTTTTTAAAGATAATAAATTTAATTCATGAAGCTATGTTAACCAACTTGTCTACAATTTGGTTAGATAGGAGATAATTTCAGATTCAGCCAAGACACTATTACACAGCCAACTAAGTACAATATTAATATTATATCATTGCAGTAAAGGAACACAGAAAGAAAAGTAAATCTGGATATGAGGAACTTGAACCTGGATTCTCACATCCAGATTTACTTTTTTTCTGCGTTTCTATACTGCAATGATATTATAATGCTAACTTGTATCTCCTTGCAATTGATAAATCGCCAAGTATTAAAATATAGAAATTTATTTCCATCATAGTTTAGTGACTATAATATGTATAATTTATATAATAACTACAGTATAATGTACGGTGAGGTATAATATCAAGAATCACGATTATCTCAAATCCCCTATCATCCACAACCGACCGGTAATACAAAACCACAAGTAGGAATTAAGGTAGGGCAGAGCACAAGAGTTGTTGTATTATGGGAATTAATTCAGCCTAGCGGACCTAGTACACAGCTGACCTGAATACGGGAGGTTTTTTGTCGAGTGAAACGTTTCTATTATGTCAAGCACTCCGGAGAAAACACTAGAGCCTTCCAAGGGACAGTAAGCCGATTCTGTGCAACAGATCTGTGTGATCCGAATTTTGATGATCAAAACATTACCCGTCTAATTTTACAAGTTGCAATCGCACTCCATAGCTATCGTTCTTAAATTGGATAACAGAATAGGTTAATAAAGTTGTTGTTTTTCCATATTGTTTGTTTCTATGTAAAGTTAGAAAAAATCAAAAAACTTACTTTCTTACTCGAAATTTTGCCAAAAACCTGAAACTGAAAAAATTTCCTTCCACTCTATGACGTATTACGATTAATGCTCTTTGTATCTATGTTAAAATGCTTTTTTCATAGGTAATTACCGAATTTCAAAATTGTTGTCATTGAACTTACAAACATTTTCCTGGTTTTATATCGTGTAATGTAACACTTACACGCCAACTTTTAGTAAAATTCACATGCTTAAGTTCCATTTGTTAATCTTGTATGTTTTGTTTTTTATTAGTCCTAATAAAAACGATATCATCATCAACGTCGAAATACACGACAGATTTTCTTGTTTTCCATCACGATTTCTTTTACAGAATCGTGCACAGAAGCAGGTTCACTGTGGGTGGCTTGACTCGTCCGGCCATAAGACGACATCTCGAGTTATATCGGTTACTAACACAAGTTCTACAACGAGAGAAAAAGTTGGCAGGCGTCGTGTATCGAGTAAATATGACGAAAGCCCTTTAGACAAACTGTACAAACCATCAAAATTCGTTAGGGCATCGCGATCATTTCTTTTGGATACGAAACCCTACAAAGTATTATAATAGACTCCAAGAATTAGGAATAAACCAGATGGCTGTGAAGCGTATCAAACATAATTTTATTTACATCCAAGCTTCTTGAAGTTATTTACTTCAAAGCTTTTTACCGAGCAAAGGAAAGTTTAGGTGAGCAAAAGCTCTACAATCACACATTTATGTAGTAATTTTAATCAACTTTTTAACATTAACATAATTATTTAACAATCCTTGCAATCGTAAAAGGTATCAAATACGAGCTGGAAGACTTATTAAAATTCCCGAATTCCCAACCGCCGTCACTTCATTCCCAGTCGCTGTCTCACCATATTTGGACCTGAATTTCTTCAGAATTGTTGAATCATTTATTTGGAAAAAGGCCCCACTGCGCTTTCGGCATCCATGATCGTAACTTCCGCATATAAGTGCAGTAACAAAAAATTTTTTTTTTTTTATGTTCACATGATTACACAACAAAAGTGCTGTAATAAGCACTTTTAGTCTATTGGCGTCGTTACAGTATTCAGTTCAGTTTGCGTGTCTACCCCTCATAAACAATAAACGAGCTAACAATAATTGTATAAATTCTTGTAACATGCATTTGCTAAGGGACAACGTATAATCGATACTATATAGTATCTAAAGTTTAATGAGGACAACAAGTCATTCGGGTCAACTAGAAAAAATGTATAAGTCTAAACACATGACCTTTCCCCAAAGTAATTTTCCTTGTTCACATTAAATAATAAAATACTGTAATTAGGACATATATTTCTGTTTCCTTTCTCTGTTAACTCTACAAAATGGGATAGGTACTTGGGCCTCTACCCTCGTCAAAAGTAAGAAACTATAACATCAAGGACGTGGGCTTCTGATAGGACTAGTAGATAGATCACACCTTCTGTTTATGTGTACGAGTACTCTTATAACACAAAATGTCATCGGAAATAGAAATGGGAAAGGAACAAAATTAAGGTCAAATAAATACCTGAAAGTACTGTAAGCTTTTGTTCAACATACGTATCTCATACAACCACGCCCAATTTAAGAAGTAGGTAAGAGACTAAACACATGTTTATTTACGAAGAAACCTCGGTATAAAAAGATGCGGCCTTTTGGACGATTAATAGTTTTCCACTCTTTTCCCTCACACGCTTAAAACAAGTAGAATCAATACATTTATTCTAGAAAGTGAGTATTACTGATTTACTCTTGTTTCAAAAAGTAAAAGAGATGTACCTAGTACTACCTACCACGAAGGTAAAGTTTCACAATACTTCTAAAAAGAAAATAGTAACAGTGAAGACGTACAAGGAACAATAAATAAAAAAGCTTTTCAAAGCCAACACTACTGGTGTTATTCAAGTCTAAAGCAATTGTTACGTACTCGTAGACCAACATTATCAACAGGTCGTCAATAAAACACGTTCCACCAAAACAAAGGGAAGGGACATCAAAAGAAAGTAGTTCAAGTAGTACAAACAAAAATCAAACCAAAGTATTTAGGTCAAATTTCACATAACGGCTAGTAATTGAAGCCATACAAAAACCACATTGTAAACATAGGGAAGTAATTTCGGCAGCTCAAAGTCTGTTGTACAGCTATCATCGTATGAGGCAAGCGGGAAGAATGTATGCTATTCTATCTATAAATATAGGTGATGATCTTTAAGGCGATTACCATCGCCAAATTAGCAGCTCGATATTTGTCTGTACGAATATCAAAGGAAACGACATTGAAATAACATTCATATCAGCGCACAATGCGCGATGGCTGTTACGACTCTCGCTGCGTCCTTGATAAGGTGAAATAGGAGAAAATAATACTTTTCACAAGGACGTGATTGTTCGATTGAATAATCGTATGTTATGTTTATAGCTATTAAGTTTATCTATTTATCAAAGTATAAATTAATTAATTCGATCAAGCCGCTTAGGAGCAGTAGGTAGCTCAAGCCAAAAAACACCATTCAGTTAAAACAATTTTTCATAATATAGAAGTTTTGGTGGTACGAAAAATAAAAATGTTGCATATGTTTTCCTAGAGTTGATAATCCATAATACATTTTTTCAATATTTTTGGTTTGGCCATAAAAGACGAGTAGGCTTTAGAAAGTACCTGTTTGGCGATATTAAGCGCCTTAAGTAAATTATTTATTGTACATAGAAACACGAACACAAACAGTTACAGTAAAAGGTTAGCTTATCTTTAATAAGAGATTTTTGCAGCAAATCATTGAGGAAACAATTAAAATTTAAATGATAATAATAATCATACACGTGCCCAAAAATATAGTTTGCCCGGATATAAAAATAAAATATGATAATATAATAAAATAATAATGTACTTACTTCTATTATTATATGCATAAAATACATGTAACATTATAAAATAAATAAATAATTATATATACAAGGTGACTTTTTGATCATCGTCCAAATTCATACTGGAGGCTTGATAAGTGCTCAGTATCTTGAATCAGATTTTTTTTTTGTAAAATTCGTAAAATGAAATTTCGGCTTCCCATAGAAATTCAGTTCCAGTCCCGAGTGAATCACTATGGGGAGTCGAAATTTCATTTTACGAATTTCACCAAAATTGTTATTATTTATTTATTTATTATTTATTAATTAATTTATTTAAATTATTACACAGGAAACAAATCTTATATTTTAAAACAATGCCCTGCAAAACTGTATAAACAGTCACCAGTATGAATTTGGACGATGATCAAAAAGTCACCTTGTATATATATTATATAGATATATATAATATTTTCTTATTCAGAAAGCGAAAGGTTTTCAGCTTTTTCTCGAATGAACTGACAGTATGACAGTGACGAATACAAGAGCATTCCAAATTCTGACTGCTTGGACATTAAGGCGAATGGATATGCAATTTGGACCTGTCTTTGAAGGCCTGCGGGTGGTCCAAAAACTTTCATAAAAATATATGATAGGCATTAATAGGGTCAAAAATAAATTTTAAGTTTCCTAAACTGTTTTTCTATTGTAAGTTTTGACAAAAAAAATCGAAAGTCATCGAATGTTTCTCATGATTAATACAAAAATTCTCTTACTTCTTCCAAATGCCTAAAGCGATTTTAATTATTATTTTACCAAATTATAAGAAATTTTTAGATCTATAAAACTTAAGTTCAACATTTTTTTTCCTCTCATGGCGTCCATGTGAAAAGTATTATTTTCTCCTATTTTGCGCTAGCCGGAGACGCAGTGGTTGTCGTAACAGCCACTTTTCAAGGCACGCTGAAATGAACATTATTTCAATGTCGTTTCCGTTGATATTTGTATCGACACACATCGAGTTGCTTATTTAGCAAGGTCATACGCCTTAAAAGAATTGTGATAAGCACCAGTACTGTGTACTGGATTATTACAATATACATCAATTGACGTCATTTTAATATTCTATTAATATTTTGTATTCTGGGAACTATGTAAATGTTACCGGACGAACCCGATTTGAGAACAAACTAATTTTACCTAGGACAAAATAGTTTTGCTTAGGCTAAACTAGCTTCGGAAATTTCAGGTTAGGTTAGGTTACAAGTTATTTTTATGACAACCCATAAGTCAGATTGATCTAGAAAAAACTAGTTTGGCTTGTAACATGAAAAAACGGTTCCTAAAATAGTTACCAAAATATTTTGATTCCGGCCTGAGCCAGAATAAATAAATATGTCTCGAACATTTATAAAGTGTGTTCTTTATTGTTGAACGAACCAAAGAAGTAGATAATAAAATAGATGAAACAGAAACTGGCAGAAGAGGATGTTAAGACTTCATTTATCAAATTTAAAAAGCACTTCATTCCCTTTCCCAGTCAATCCTTTCATTCCTTGGGAACTCACTCACTCACTCACCGAACCTTACCCGACATTTTAAAACCTCGCTGTAATACCGTCCTAATATTATTATTAAATAATACATTATTTAGTGAATTGTGCGTGTACAGTACATAGCACCAGGATTGACCAGGGGACCCCCAGCAGCAGAGATAATAAGTCACATTAATATCATCAACTGCCTGTAAGACCCTCCAATTTCCTTTGGTGCTCTCTTTTCATATTTCAAAAAGACGCTCGATAATAGTAGTTTATGCTACAAGGGCGAAAAGGAATAAATTACGAGGACGAGGACGAGGACGCCCGTGTACTATACTACGTTTTTCAATGCATAGTGTGAGGAAATAAAACAAATATAATCTTGTGAACTTTAAATTATGATTAGCTCAAAAGGACTGTATCCAGAGCCGTTAAACAGTGGAAAAAAAAGTTTAACATTTATGGTACACAAGAAAGGCTGCAGGTTAGCCAACTATTGTAAACAAATAAAAAAAATTATAATAATAAAGCCCTAGGGCAAAATAGTCGACTTTCTGTTCGGTTTTGATGCATAAAAAGTGGGCCTTTACGAGCACTTGCATCGAAAATATAATTTTATCCAACCATAATGGTCCACAACATAACAGAAGATATCACTGAAAAGAAGTGGTAAATATATATTTTCAGGTCAGAGCTCGTCTCGTCGTTATTGGTACGATTCCTAAGCGGAAACGAAACTAGGTTTGTTTTTACACGACGCGTGTTGAAATGCAAGTTAAATGGAGGAGGATATGCAGGTTGTTTGTATAAAATTATAAATATCGTGCTTGTATTAATAATATACTGCCCATACTACAAATGAGATAATATTTTTGAATTCCTGCGGTTCAAATATGTAAAGGTTCTCGAGTGGAGAACACGAACCGGCAGACGCAGTGTAGGACGCCCGCCAGCTCGCTGGACTGATGATCTAAAAAAGATTGCCGGTAGTGGCTGGATGAGGATGGCCGAGGATAGAAAAATGTGGCGTGCCCTTGGAGAGGCCTATGTCCAGCAGTGGACCGATATTGGCTGATGGATTGGATTGGAAATATGTAAAAACTGATTGCTCAACAGTAATAATTATACCGTGGGTGTCGAAATTAATAGGGTCAGTGTACATTTTTTGATATAACTTGGTCTTATGAATTCTTCAGTGTTTTTGGCTCTCATTATTTTTTAGGGTTCCGTAGGATAAGGTACCGACTGCATAGGCGTCAGCACACAACGGGCTAAGATCCTCGCTGAACCGGGAACGTTTTGCCAATCCTGTGGAGGCCTAGGTCGCCTCATGGAATTCGGCGTGAATTATGACGTGATCAAAAAATAAAACTACATGCTCTACCGATCATACCGAGTCAATTCCAAAGTAAAATAATTGTAACAATACGAAAAAAAAATTCACTTCCTCATAAACAAAATTAATAACTATTCGTCATTTTCTATGGGGAAGTGATTTTTTTTTCGCCTGTTTTCTATGGAAGTAGTTCAGTAAAGTCGAGCGTGTGATTAATTTATCTAAATATGAATAAATATAATTTTAGCTATATTAGCTTTTTATTTATAGTTTTAAGCATTAGATAATAATAATAATAAAATAAAAAATCACTGATGAGGTCAAAATATATCGAAAAATATTTATTGTTTTAATTATTATTATCTAATGCTTAAAACTATAATTTTTCTAAAGATAGGTATTGCTATTTCCGCACATCAATTTTTTTTCTAACTCTACATCCGTAATTTCAATGATTTTCAAAATCATACTTGAACTGATCAATCACCGTTTGATACTCAAACTACCTATCTCTTGTACAATAAATTCAACTAATTCAACACTTTTTGTTTCAATTTTTTTTTGTGCAATTGCTCTGAAATGTTATTTTAATTTAAAACTGATAGTTATGTACTTTATAAGTTATGTAATATATACTTGTATAATATGTTTAGATAAATTTCAGTTGGTTTACTTCTCCTCACTAAATATCCTTTCGAACAAAAATGCAGACACGCAAAAATATTTGAATTATTATGTCTAGAGCACAATAGTATCATAGGATGTTTTTAAATTATTGTGCAGGGAGGCTTTGGCTAAAGTAAAATAATATTTTTTGTTAAATACTTAGTTTTACTTATTTCATAGTAAAATAATTTTTAATATAAACTTTTAATATTAGGAAAAAAATTCAAAATTGTTATTTAAATAGGTGTATAATATTTAATTTATATTTATTTATTATATGACGATACTGAAAAAATGCAAGCTGTGATTACCTTAATAAGTCAGCAGTTTAGCATTAATTACGGTTTGATATGTTTTGTTACAATTAGCTTACTAACTACTGCTCATATTGAAAAAAAAAAAAAAAACATATCATCAATTCAAATATAAAGTAATGTGATAGGACTTCGAACAGAGAATAATATTTCTTTGAAGCTCCATTTAGTGAACACCGCCAGGCATCACGATTCCTACTTACAACTTACAAGCTTAGGGCTGCTGCTTAGCATGTCTTTTGTACTGCCAAGAAATAAAACGAATAGCTTTTACAGTTAGCCCATTTATAAAGTATTATTAAATGCAAAACGATTTGTTGTTTTTATAAAAAATATTTTATGAAGACCAATACACCTATTGCCCATAATAATTGGTTCAAAAGTCACCTTGGAGGTCGTTAATTTTTTACACAGCAGGTTAAAATAAACAATATAGAAACAAAGTTCGAAAGTATTGACAGAACACGGCGTTACGCATGACAGTTTATTGGGACCAGTGCTGTTCTTGCTTTATATTGATTATCTGGCAAAATTGAACGTTGATGGAAACATAGTGTGTTTTACTGATGACAATGTGCTAGAGTAATTTATTTATTTATTTGGAGCTCCAACTGCATACTCCGATTACAAACATCTTCTTATTGACTATACATTAGTCCTGCAGAGTTATTCAAATTATAGGAGCACACAGCCCTCGCATAATGTTACAATGTTAATGAAAAATATATATATTGCCTTTATCAGCTTGTTTTTTCGTTTTTTATATATAATTATATAGGTAAATACACATAAAAGAAACACAACTATTGCAGAATAACATAATATAGTCCAAGATATATTTCGGGCCCCACTGGGCCCGGCATCAGTTGGAGTAATAATGACAAGATGACAGATGATATTTACAAGATGACAATGAGAATAATACAATAAAAAAAAAAACAAATTAAAAAGGAAAAACTACTTCCCTAAAAACTAAACTTTTTGATTTATGTGAGGATGTGTTTGTGGTTGGGATAGAAACAGAGGGTGTTTGTGTGCGTGTAGGATGATTTGTGTGGTGGGTTGAAATGAAAGAGAATGTTGAATTGTGTGTGTCTTTTTTAAGTAAGTATAGTCTAGAATGATTGATTTTTTGAGTCAGGTTTTTGTAATATTTTTATATAGGTTTCGTTTGTCTGTAAGTCAATGTTGTCTATTTAGTCCAGGGCCGTAATGAGCACCAAGCGACCAGATGTAAGACGACTCCCAGGTCCTTAGCTGAATATCAGTCAGTGGTGGGTGAAATGATTTTATAATGCGGACGGTGAAGCAGTCGTCGAATGGTTTGCTGTGTAGGCGGGTATGAGTTGGGATGGGTAGTGTATTATTATGTGTTTTTGTTGTGAATCTGTGTTGGTTGATACGGATATGAAGCGGAGTTCTCGTTTCACCTACATAGAATGCCGGGCAGAGTCGACATTCCAGTAGGTAAATACAGTTTTTTGTTATGCATGATGTGTTTGTCTGAGCTTTGTAAGGGTGTGTTGTGTGGTGTGTATTAATGTGTGTAGATGTGTTGATGAGTGCACAGGTTTTGCACCGTGGCCGTCGGCATGGAGCTGTGGCTGGGGATGTGTTGAGTGGAATGTTTGTGTCTTTTGAATTTGTTTTTGTGAGAATGATTTTAAGGTTTTTGTTTTGACGATAACAGATCGGTGGGTTAGTGGGGAGTAGTGATTTTGTTTCATCGTTTTGTTTTAGTATGGGCATGAAGTCATTTATGAGTTTTTTGAGTTTAAAACTTCCTTCAAAGTATGTTGTTATGAGTCGGAGTTGGTTGGATGGTTGAGTGTGTCTGTTTTGTGTGTTATGAAATCTAGGTCGGTCGTAAAGATGTTTCTGAATGAATTGGTCTGGGTAGTTACGGTTACGTAGGCTTTTGTGAATAATTTGGTGGTAGTTGTCAAGTGTGGTTTCGTTGCTACATATCCGACGGCCACGGAGTGACATTGAATATGGAATGGACTTTTTGATGTGTTTGGGGTGGCAGCTATTGAAATGCAAGTATTGCAATTTGTTTGATGGTTTGAAATGAACGGATGTGTTGATTAGATTGTTATGATCTATTGTGATGTCGACATCTAGAAAGGTGATTTTTTCTGATGAGATGTTGTGGGTGAACTGAAGTGTGGAGTGATCATTCAAACGCTTCAGGAAGTCATTAAGGGAGTCGTTGCTGTGTGGCCAGATCATGAAGATGTCATCGATGAATCTCCGCCACACCAGGGGTTTCAGAGGCTCACTGTTTAAAAAAGACGTTTCGATTGAACCCATGAAGATGTTTGCAAAGCTTGGGGCCATCCGAGTTCCCATAGCAGTACCTTTTATTTGATGGTAGTATGAATTTTCGAATGAAAAGAAGTTATTTTTGAGAATGATTTCCGAAAGAGTAACAACGAAGTCTGTAGATGGTTGATGGGGTGATGGGCGTGTGTTTAGGTAAGTTTGAAGTGAATTCAGGCCAGCATCATGGGGAATATTTGTATAGAGTGAAACTACATCTATTGTAACTAATATTAATTTTGTATTGGTTGGTAACTGTACGGAATGGATGATTTCAAGAAAATGGTTTGTATCTTTTATATGTGATGGGAGGTCTTTTACAATTGGTTGAAGGTGAAAATCAACGAAAGCTGAAATTATTTCGGTCGGTGAATCGTAAGATGCTACTATAGGTCTGCCGGGATTGTTAGGTTTGTGTATTTTTGGAAGCATGTAGAAGTTTGGGGTTCTCGGATGGCTTGGGATCATTAGATCTATATCAATTTGTGATAAACCCTCAGCTGTTCCCCTCAATTGGAGGAGATCACGGACTATTTTCACGACCTGGTCACATGGGTCACTTGGTGTAATGGAGTAGAAGGTGGAGTCGGTTAACTGTCGGAGTCCTTCGGCTATATAGTCACTTTTGTTTAAAATGACGGTTGCAGATCCTTTGTCCGCAGGGCAAATGATTATATCATTGTTGTTTTTTAGTTTATTCAGGGATTGTCTCTCTTTGTATGTAAGATTTTGTGTTTTATTTTGTAAGGTTTGGATGAATCGGTCGTCAGATAATTTTGCTAGGATACTTGACATGAATATTTCTATGGGGTGATTTGGTGGTAAGGCTGGCGGTTCATTCGGTGACGGAGGCTTGAATTTTTGTAATGTTAACAAATGTTAACAATGTTAACAAACAAAAAAAAAACTATAAAAAAATAATATAAACATGCTAAGTTTTATAAATTACTACTAAATCATGAAATAATAAACTTTAACTTAAATTAATTACTTAAAATAAAATAGAACATAAATAAAGCTTGAAGCTTAATTATGTGATAAGTTTTTACATCATTTTTTAAATTACAGAAAATTAATTAATGTCATTCATTTAAACTCATTAGTCATAAGGTTGTATATATTTTATGTTATTTACCGTTTATAATTTGACTGATGCCGGCCCCAAAGCGGGCCGAAATATATTTTGAAAATAAGTTTTAAGTATACACTGTTTTAATTATACAAAAAATTTTAATTAAATAAATGCTCTATGTAGCAACATATATATATTTATTTCATTTATTTTTAGAATAATTCAGTAAATAACAATATAAATTCAGTTTAGATTACTACGATGTACAAATACACTTTATTTTAGGATTTATATGGGTTTTAGGTTAGTTTTGCGTTTCTTTTTTTAGGGAAGTTTTATTTATATAGTTAATTTTAATATTACCTAACAAATAAAATTTAGTGATTAATAATCAATTACTTGCAACAGGGAATAGTAGCCAGATTTACATTTATAATTATAACACAAACATTTTTGTAATTTTTTGTATTTGTAATCATTTGCATTATATGACACAAGTATACTTATAGGCGAGAGAATTTTTCCAGCATTATCAACATTTATACGACTACATACTTACGTGTACAGTACATCAATAAATACAAAATAATTGATTTAGCTATAAGTACATAATTAATATTATAATAATGATAAAACAAATATGTAATGTAAGTGTAAAGAATGTAAGTGTAACTCTATATTGTGTTTTGCCTGCGTTTCTTATAAAAACGCCAACCTATAGAAAATTAGTAATCCACATCCCAAAATGGTGTTGAAATGTGTCTAGATGTATGTATTTGTTATATTTATCTTAACTGTACAGGAAATCCGAATGATTTAATTCATAATAATGTATTAAGTTATTTTGGAAAATAAAGGATTTCAGAAGAAAGCTTCATATTTTAACGGATAACACAAAATGATAGACACCACTTGTAATATAAGATTTTTAGTAAAGCACATTTAAATGAAAATTTAAGTGAGGTATATTTCGGGCCATTCGGGCCCGGCATCAGTCATATTTTCAAGTTTAATAATTTAAAATGACAATAAATTTAATATTTAATTTTAGTAAATATAAATCGTAATTTTTTTTATCAAATTTTTTTTGTTTGAAAATTGAGGTGGTTGTTTATCCTATAAAGGCATCTAAAATCGCATTTAAATTAATTTTAAAAACAACTTCAGTGTATTGGTGTAATGAAACATTTGCGTTCAGACATAAAACGCCACCCAACATAAAATTTGCAATTCTTGCAGAAAAATCCACATACCAGAATGGTGTTGGAATGAGTCTTAATTTATAATTTGTTACATTAACTCTAATTGTACAGGAAACACAAACGATTTAATGTATAGTATTACATTATTTTGGAAAATTAGGCATTTCATAAGAAAGCGCCAATACTTCAGTTACAGTATGTTTGAAATATGAGATCAAAATCCCACGGATTTTAAGTAGGTAATGGCAAGTCTTAATTTTTTTTATTAACTTTTTATAAAAATGTGAGGATGTTGTCTATGCCTACCTTGAGACTCGTAATAAAAAAAAACATTTAAATTTATTTCAAAACAGCTTTAGTACAAAGGAGTAATGAAACAAGTACCCATTAAAACATAGTTGCGTTCAAACATAAACAAATGATTTACCGTTTTCATTAAAATTTTCTATTTCCAAGTCTTGGCTCGACAATTTGATGGAAGGAGTCAGAGCAACACATAAACACCAACAACACAGGCTGAAACCGACAATTGGCGTACAATTTGATGGGTTCTGTGATTGAGATAACATTAAATCAACCATACTGGGTTGCAAATTTACAATTACCAGACAGGAGAAGCGCGCAATCTGGTGTATTTGTAAGTGCAAAGATGGCAGCATAACCTTAGCTCCTATTTGCCAGATCAACCAAAAGGTGCCCTTAAAAAGAAGTAGTAGGCTCTATTTTGAGAGTACTTTTACCAATGATATCAATTTTTTATTTCTTGAAAAAGAAAGCATTTTATTTGACTTAGAGATTTTGTTTCTTGAAATAATAACTAAAAGCTCAATCAAAAAATAACCAAAAATGTAATATCGTATCATCGTCAATCATTGACGTAGTACGTTAATGTCGTCAATATTATATTCCCGAGGGTGTCGTCCCAAAAGATGACTGTCATGGCATGGAAGGCCAGGCCCAAAACTAGATACATGTCGTACCATGTTTGAGTTTTGTCATGGTTAAACAAATTGGTACTACTACGAATAGTATAATATTTCAAAAATCCTTTACACTCTACAGTGCATGCTATGTCAATTGTATTTAAATTTTACTGAGTCAACATGAAACCGGACTATATTTCTCAGCAAAAACAAATGACACAAGTGGTAAGTTTTATCAAAGTTTCCAGTCCTAAGTAGGAGTCACCTGCAAGGTTTTAGGGTTTATTTGTAACAGAAGTTTGCTTTTTTGTTGTGGTAGAGGATGTAGTTCCATTTATACTACATTTTTATGCTCCAAAACCTAATAGAATTCAGTGTCTATTGTTGCAGCATGTGCATTGTGCATGAATGCATTATAGAACCACGAATTTCCAACTAGCTCAATGGCTTCCATTTTGTTGGAGTCTAGAAAATATTGTATCTGCATAACAATAAGTTAGAATATTAAGATAGTTTAATACAAGGTTTGATAAGGGTGAGAGGAATTTAAATATTGTAGCAAGAATCGGTTGTACATGACTTAAAATTTAAAGGTATTTAGAAAAGTTTTAACGCTGCTCGTTTGTAAAATGTTATTCGTATGAAAATGGTCTTAATCATAAATTTAATTAGGTAATATGTACCTTCTTTTGATATGAGCCTAGAGCATGAACAACGCCAGGGTTTCGAGGATCCGTTTGAATAAATTCGGACCCTTGTATTAAAAAAAAATATATTTGATTTATCGATCTTTTATACTTATAAACAATGAACTAAGATTTATTTATACTTTCGTTAAAAAAATGTTCTTTTTTTTTTGTTTTCAAAAGTTCGTTTCAAGAACGCGGTTAAGTAAGAGATCAACTTCATTTTTTTTTTTCATTGAATAGGTAGTAGAAATATAAAGGGATTCTACGTAAATCTAATGTTTTTTTCCCTACAAAATATTTCTGTATTAGCTAAAAAAACACCAATTAGTTGTTTCGCTGCGTGATCATTAGTATTACGCGTCCAAGAAAAACAGGCCAATGAGCCAACATATAATCGTCTCTATCAAAAGGAAATAAGGTATTTGCCATTGGACTTATTGTGCTGGACATAAAAAATAAAAAATAATAATAAAATAAGTAATAAAAAAAGTTGCTAGGGTAGACCATCCTCCTAAGTTTTTAAAATTAACGAGTAAGATATGGCTCCACTGCAGCTGTATTAGTAAAAATAAACTGCCGAAAGGTGCATGATCCTCTTACACGTAAATGAGATAACCGAGATAATTGTGCATAAAAATTGTGGTTGGATTTATGAAAATCAGAGCTAGAAGGCGTAAAAAATATGTTTTCTACATGTCAATGCAACCGTTATGTCAAAGCATTGCAAAATATGACTACACATTGCACTTGTAGATCTATTATGCTTATTTATTATTGAAATAATTTGTAGAAGAAAAAAATTATAATTGATTTATACAAGGTCTAACAGAAAGGTGTAACCATATTTGAAGAGCTTATTCAGTCAATGGTATAGAACAACTTTTACTATGGAGCAAACCCTAAAATGTCAAAAAAAAATCTGCCTTTCCATACATTTCAGCCGAACGGCATTGCATTTTTTTATGAAAAAGTTAATTTTTTTTTCGTGTTACAGGGTTTGTTCCATAGTAAAAGTTGTTCTATACCATTGACCGAATAAGCTCTTCAAATATGGTTACACCTTTCTGTTACACGTTGTATAATCGATATAATCGGTTTATTTTTTTTGCACAATAAGTTTATTGTTATTTTAGGAGCAGATGGAGCAGTTGACAAACGTCGACGAATTCCGTATCTTCTCTTGGCTAAAACCACAGAACTGGTTTCATCGTAATTTTTTTACATCCTGTATTTTGGAGCGGGCGAAGCTTTGAACGTTCATCTTCAAAGGGTTATAATGGTTTTGTTGTCAGATGGCTTGTGAACAGAAGGGTTATGTTATATAGTTACCCGATACGCCGCTCGCCGCCTTGATACGCACTAATGTCTGGAAGAAATCGCTTTAAGTGATAAGACCGCCCATTGTTGCGTAATGAACTCGTCCAACGTAATATGAGGTATCGTAAAGTTTAGACAAGCAAGGATCAAATAAAAATAAATAATTAAGGCAAGTGCGAATCGGACTCGCGCAGAAAGGGTTCCGTAACACCCCACAATACGGGTACGGAACCCTAAAATATCAACATTAAGGCGACAAAAATAAGCCGCTAAAATGGTAGCGCCTGGCAAACAATTCGCGACTCCTGCTGAGTACTGCTATATTTTTCCTGTAATCTTTACGCAATTAATCACCTTACCATGACCTTTTTCATATTTTTCGATCCTATTGTTTAGGAGAAAAGGGGGATTTTAACGTCAAAAAATGACTATCTTTCGAGGTTTATTTGTATGGGGATTTTTGGTATATTATTTTCCATTATAGAGGCTATAGTAAAACGTGTTTTGTAAAAATTTCAACTGTTTTCCTATAACGGCTGAAGCTATACGAGTATACCCTTGTGCCAGACAGACCGACGGACGGACAGACAGACAAACAGCGGAGGTTTAAATTCGGAATAGGCTTCTTCGAGTACCTACAGAGCCTAAAAAAGGAAACGCATCCACGGCCTATCTGCTATAAGCCTATAACTCAGTTGCTTGAAAATTGTTTAGAACTTTTAAATACCAGACGAAACTCTTGTTTGAAACGATATCGAAGCGCGGGAAATATGAAAAATATTTTTCAACGGTTTTATTACAAAGTTAGTTGGCAAAGTTGAGGGAGAGAAAAAAAGCTTTTATTTTACGGTTTTTATTCCCGTGCCTGTTGCTCAACTGTGCCCATTGTGTTGCAGAATAATACAAAGCCATCCAAGCGATTGTGCTCCTTAAAGAAATCAGGTTAAGGTTTAGATTTACTGGAAGGTTAAGTTCCAATTAAGGCTTATCGTTTTGACATCGTTACGTTAGCTTTTTCATTAAATGAATTTACAAATTGAATAGTTTTTACTCAGTTTCTTTATTCAAAATATTCATTTGCTATCTTAAGAGGCAGGTAGTCGCCAATGACCTTGACCTGATATTGGTACAAATATCTACAGAAACTATTTTGAAATAACGTTCATATAAGCGCGCACTGCATAACGACGTCACTGGGTACTTTTCACATGGACGCGATGGACGGAAAACAATTCTATAAATGATTTTTCTAAGCAATACTTACCTTAATGCAAGAACCATAGAAATACCTTTAGTGATTTCAAATAAATAACCAATTTTTCTTAATTTTAGTCTAAAGACAGCTTAACTTTGAACAATATTTTCATGTTATTTCTTATACGCGAGAATAATTTCCTTAAATGGAGTTGTTTACTATAGTCTAACCTACAATATATATATATATTTCATAATTAATAAATATACCGTGTAAGAAAAATAACTTTATCGTCTTCGGATGACGCTGGGAAGTGGCGACTTAAGGAATTTTTGACAAGTTTTATATTTATTTTAAAACAATGGTTGATATTTTTTCATTCCGAGATTTTGCGATTTCTTAGAACATACTAATTAACAAAATATATGTATTACTTTGCGGTACCTATAGAAAAAGAGAAAAATGTAAAAAAGAGTATTTTTTTTCTTTTCTGCATTCTGTATCACAATGGTAACATATGTATATTAATTTATTATTTTGATTATTGCAAAACTTCACCTCAATAACAATTTTTGATCGGGATAGCCGACCAGTTTCAGTAGATTCAGACTGCCTTCTTCTAGGCGAGAGAAGACGCTTCCGCGAAGCCGACGTTGCGCCTCGCACGGTTGGCTAGTTTGCAATAATCGTGTTTTATCCTCAAGTTTCATTCAGTTTGATAATTTATTATTTTCTCTTTTTCGTACCTTTAAGTTAGTACAACCCAGATTAAACGCTAAAAATAATTCGAAATTCCATAACATTTATCGACATTCAGCACAGTGCCAAACTCATGCTGTAGTAATCGAATCGAATTACTATTAAATTTTGCTGCAAATAGCAAACGCACCGAATTGTCCGTAAAATTTAACATTTCTTCAAATAAATTAACTTTAGGTGCCAACTTGAGTAATGTTTGAATTAAGGGCCCGAGTTCTCCAGAACTCCCATTAAGCGCTGTTCGCTGACCTAAATTTTGTTTGTATTTGTTTGACCGTTATTTACCTAAATTTTGAATTTGTGTGTATCTGATCTCGTACACTAAATCCATGACTTGAACCTAAAACATTTAAAACATTTAAAAGTTACAAGCGTTTAAAAGTCCTGGATTGTGAATTCCATTATTTTTACTTTTAGATTTTTTAATAAATCGCGGATATTATCAGTGACCAGCGCATACTGGAAGCTTGGGCGCGTACAGTGCCCTTAAAAGCTCGCCACGGCTAATTTTCCCCGCAGGAATACTCTCGTATGAATTTATAAACGAGCTGTAAATCCCACCGGCTGGCTAGCCAGACCCAAACCTACCTGGATCCATGGTATAATAATGCCTAGACATATGCCCTAAGCTAAGCATAGTACACTGGCGGGGAGGGTGAAACAGACAGTAATTAGTCCCTGAATACCTAATGCATGGCGTAGTTGGTATGGTTTTAACTGTATTGCATACTCGTATGTATTTTGAGGGGTGGCTGACAAATTTTCGTTTACTCCTCCACAGTGGAGTGGACCGGATAAAGCTATTAATCCTCTTAATTCTGCTTATTCCTAAATCAATAATTAAACAATTAGATTTAACTTGAAAAAACCAGTCAAGTGCGAGTAAGACTCGCGCCCTTTCCCGTTTATCTTACTTAGAACATATCATAAAAGTGATCAGATTACAGTTGGGATAGGAATATTCTGTTACAAATATGATGTTTTGGTAAATATTTACATACTGTGAATTTACATTAAATAACGTAAAAATTTAAATTAGCCGTGACGACTGAAGCTTTAAAATGTATTATGTAAGTACCTTAAAAATAGGAGGGGGGCTGCGTGCAGCCGTGTTATGATCAATCATGATATGTGGTTAAACAACGCTTGGCATGGTCAGTCTTTGAATGGGTAACCAGGGGGCATAAACATCTGGGTCCCTCGAAAAGTACGTAAAGCTGTTGGTCGTGGCAGATATCAACATATAATGGTCCTTATATCGGCCTGTTTAACTCTGACATGGCCACTACCCACACGACAAGAAAAAATTCTTTAAACGGACTTAATCTGAATATGAATAAACCACACGCTATGCTACCACACTCTACATATCAAACAAAAAAATCTATAAATATAAAAAAATACTAAAATATGACCTACAGAAATTGTCATAGAAAACATTGCAAGCAGGTTTGTTAAGGGAATGTGGATTTCTTTGAAATGTCAAAAGTCAAAGATTAAAAATTGTTCCGTATGTTCAGTAGATAATGTAGCTAAAGTTTTGTAACACGTACCGTAGACTTATGTCGCATAAGATGGATAACACAAAATAACACTCTAAACCGAACATTATTTATTTAAATTCAAATCAGAAAAAAATAATTTCTGTCTCCAAAAATAATACATAATCTCGAAAAGGGAACGCTTACACATCACGTGTCCCCTTACGTATAATGAATGACATCACCACTTCCCTACTCTGTGATGACCTTATTTTATTTATCACAGTGAGACCTGACTATTTAAATTGCATTCTTTGGATTGTTTGTGATGCACAGAGTGATGCTGGTTGACGCCAGATGATTACGTTCATCGATTTTTAAACACTGTGATCTCATCATCTGTACAAGCTAGGCATCTAAACATTATTATTGTAGGTACATTCGTAGCTGCTATATTTCTGGCCGTGACATATACAAATGTTGTGATTTGGCCAAACCAGCAATATCAGTGAACTCATTCTCTCCATCTAATTTCAGTTACTTGAATCTAGGTCACAGGGTTTTCTGTGAAATGTAAATGTTGTACATTAATTAATTGGTACACACTATTTCTCCCCTATTTTTGTATAACCCTTTTATTAAATGTAATATTACTTCAACTTCACAGCTTAATAAGTGCTTTTTCCACTTGAAAATGACCGGTTTCAAAACTGAGAGCTCTCGGTGGGGACTTTTCTAAAGCATTTGGTAAAATCCAAGTCATCGTGCTCCCGGAAATGGAAAGTCAGAAGGGGAACTAATAACTTTGGCAACGAGCGATGTCAATGATGATTTACTTCGATCCTCGACACCCGGTTTCCAATTTTAACCCTTATTGAAACAATAGGAAGTCAAATGTAGAAGGTAATTTTATTTATAAAGTAACGTAACACTCGTACCTTTCTTCGGTATCCAATAAATTCTCCATTAGGTTTGCTTTGTTACCGAAATGGAATACGGTCCGTTACCTTATCGGATATTCCCGGGGCGTATTGGGAATTATCCTTCCGAGTGATTTACTGTCGGTTTGACGTCTAAATATCTATCTCTATTTCTTGCATTGCAACGTAAAGCCTAAGCCACTTTTCCAACCTTGTCTTATTTTCTATTGGAAAAAATGCATTTTCCAAATTGAATCATCCTCAGATTTGAGTTTGGTTCACACAAAAATTGTTTCCAAATATTAAATTGATGATGATTAGAGTGTAAGGAAATGAAAGTTTATGTTGAGTTAGTGCCCAATCGCTCTATCAACACAATTATTTAAATTGGCGTTTAACATCGTAGTTAGCCAGTGATTGCCCGGCATCGGCAATGTGATTTGTAGAGTCGTACGCTCATTAATCCAGTTTAGAGTTGACGTTTACCTTATCACCGTATTGTATCCGAGATTCGTTTGGGAATCTATGTTGCACATGTGTCTTACGTTACCGGAACGGGGTGTGAAGCTTTGAGCTTTGGGGCGAGGTAGTTAGGGTGGTTTTTGGGTGCACAGAATTGGGGTCACCAACCTTTTGACACTGAAACTCAGTCACGGTGGCAGTGTTGCCGTCCACGGTCGATTCGGAAAACGTAACGGCGCGCTTGACGCGCGGCTCGGCGGCGGCGTCCGCCAGGGCGCGTGCGTCGCGAAGCTTGCGGCGCGGCGCGCGGCCGATCGCGCTCGCTAGCTGAGACTGCCTCTCCGTTCGCGCGCGTTTTCCCTCCCGCGCTTTCCCGGCGGCGCGAAGTGGCGTGCGCACATCAAGCCTGCATTGTTCTGCAAATAGCAGGAGGGCGCTATTCAGCCGAGATGAGCCACGCCGTGTGCCTTTCAGCGACCGCCACACACTGGCCTGTTGCCTCTTGCTCTACTACGAACGAGCCGGCGTCATAGTGGTGGTTAAAAAAACTGTTTGATCGACTTAGCTCTATGAGTACGACGTCATAAGTATCGTAGTCCATTGCACTTGTTATTTATCATGCATCCAGAGATTTTTAGTGACGTTGCTCTCGAAGCTGTTGCTTTAAACCAGATGACATTCTAAACATTTCCAGATCCTGAGAAAAAAAACTTTCTGTACAAAATCGCGAGTCTCGATTTTTTTGTTTGCAATTGTCAAGTTACAGGTAAGTCCGTAACTATTATTTTAAGTTCCAAGAACATGTAAACTACAGTACCATTCGATCATCGATCACTATGTCAAACAGCAACATAAAATACGAGGCCAGTAAACAATTCAGCGAGCGGTCCGCGACAAAACAATCAACCGTTCTATTACATAGCAGGCGTGGCCTGGATCCATGCTAATGCGTTTACCTCACAGTGCATACACGGCTTTATAACACCACGATGTGTATTACCCATCCTGAACGAGCTGCACGTAGGTTAAAACTTGTAACATAAAGGGGTTGGGCAAATTGGTGAACCTGGTGAAATCTGTGAAAATTAAAACTCTACCGACTCAAAGGATTAAAAACATATGTATGGTAAGAGTTTAAACAAAAGGACTAAGGTGTAAATTCACAAGCTTTATTTAGGTTAGCAGCTTTACATACAAAGAGTAAGAACTACGTAATGAAATGACATCGCCTTGGTCATCAAAATTTAGTTTGTTTAACTTTATTTACGTAACTGCAAAAAGATATTGGAATTAGGTTTGGGAGGCAAATTTCACAGTACCTACCACCTAATTGGCAGCATCTACATAAAAAATAGTACTTTTTGCTACAAGGGCGAAAAGGAATAAATTACGAGGACACGAGCGTAGCAAGTGTTTGAAACGTAACCGAGTAATTTATTACTCTTACGCCCGTGTATCATACTACGTTTTTCAATGCATAGTGTGAGGAAATAAAACAAATAAAATCTTATGAACTTTAAATTATGATTGGCTTAAAAGGACTGTATCCAGATCCAGAGCCGTTAAACAGTGGAAAAAAAAGTATAACATTTATGGTACACAGGAAAAGCTGCAGGTTAGCCAACCATTGTAAATAAATTAAAAAATAATAATAATAATAAAGCCCTAGGGCAAAATAATCGACTTTCTGTTCGGTTTTGATGCATAAAAAGTGGGCCTTTACGAGCACTTGCATTGAAATAGATATTAAAATTAAAACCAGGCAAGCGTGAATTCGAGCGCATAGGCTTCTGTGTATAAATATATATTTTTTATTACATTAATGTTGGAAACTTCGGTATAGGATTTCAGTCTTATCTACTCATACCTATCCCTTATTACTTATATATTATAAAATATTTTTAGATTTTTTAGTAGCATATTTTTCCGAATCATGGGAGAAACAAAAGAAAATTTATGTCTCGTACATTTTATCAAATTGCTTGAAAAATATGAAACATAATTTTTTTTAATCACATTTTTGCTGTAAGGTTTTGTGACATGAGCGTAGCCAGTTGGGGGGTTTTGGGGGTTCAAACCCCCCCACCCCCTGAAAAGTTTAAAATATTACAACTCTATCCCTGCTTTGACGTTTTCTAGGTCAAGTACCACTTTTGCTAGCAGCTGCTTGCGCTTGCAAACAATTGTTCACAAACATAATGTTAATTTTATTTCATGCACTTTTTGTCGTTTCGTTTTCAAACTAAAACCTGGCTACGCCCGTGTTTGTGATTATTTCAAATATCAAGTCAGTAACAGTAACCTAGTATCCCTCGGCCAGGAACAGTACTGATCCAGCACACAGGCACACCAAGGGTACGGTATTTATAAGGGGGGAGGGGGGAAGACATGCTCTCAACGGATAAGTGAGGAAGGTGATTGGAGTCAGCGTAGTGTTCACCCTTAAGCCTACAACGGATATAGCGGAAAGGTAGAATAGGGGAAAGCCCTTTTTTCGGCCATCTACTTTTTATCTTGGGGCTAGTTGCCCATCTGGTGTCAGAGTTGTCCATGCCACCATGCAAGCATCTGACATGGCCAACGACCATTATCTTTCGACACATAACATGTTTATGTATGTTTATGCTGTTATGTTTTCATAAACACCGGGACCAACAACCCCAGTTCGAGGCATTTTTCAAATATCAAGTCAATAATTGAATCCGCCTCGAAGTGGCTATCACAGACAGACAGAAATAACGGATATACGGGCCGTACCATAAGGTTATGTGTATCAAATAACACCAGTTGCTCTCAAGCTTCATAATAATGTGTATATATTTAGAGTATATGGCATGGCATGCCGTCAATTTCAAGGTAACAAATTTAATTTCATCGCTAAAAAAAACATCTATACGTCAATATTTTTTGAAAATCTCCTCTTCCTGAGTTTACATTTACATAGGCTGTTCAATAAAATGTGTAGAAACGGTTTTTACGACGGAGGTTTTTAACACCCTCTAAACATCTTTTGACAGCCCAATTCAACATTTAACACATGGAATTTGGTGTTTTGTTAGGTCAAAAGGTGCTATACACCGGCCATGGTTTGATTTTGTCTCCGACAGTTTTGTGGACAGGACATCATTCATCCATCATCCATCAGCCTAGTTCGTCCACTGCTGGACATAAGCCTTTCTAGGACTTTGCCACCTCCGGCGGTCATCCTGGAAGGATTGCCCATACTCACACACGCTGGGCAGGCGAGTTGGTGAGCGCGGTGCCGGAACCCTCGCACCAGTGACACTGCTGCCCGTCACCAGTCTATTCCATATAAGGCCCGGCTTTTAGGGATGGATATACCGTCATCCATCGGTCCCAGGCGTGGTGGACCTCCTGGTTTTTTGCCTGTGAGCTGTCCTCTTGCTCTCCCCCGAATTAATTCGAGGGGGTCTCTAAGTAAGATGGTGGTACCTCCACAGTCGAGCCCGGCATCAGCTCTACCACCTGGCCATTATTATAATTATGTAAAACAGAATCCGCAAATTCATATTTTTTGTATTCGTAGTGGAGACGCTATAGCCCTGTCCTAGTTTCAAACAAATACCTTGTTAATTGTACCTATATACGCAACGCTGCCAAATGACAGGGTGTTAATGGAAATAGGGTTGGCTTCCGCAAACAGTCTGAAATTGAGCTATTAGACAACGTTTAGGACTGTAAATTGCGTGTGCATGGGAAAGCCTGAAATAGTATTTTTTACAACCGTAACATAATGTGAGACATTGAGATACGAGTGATTGTTTAGGAAACGAACTAGTGTATTTCATAATAAACTGCACGAGTGTCCAATGTCTAATTAATATGTTCAGTTGCACATAATACTTTATCTACGACCATCAAAAATATCGTCTTTGCGTGACAATATTTATAATATTTTCAAATAACAATTTCACGAAAAATAAGAAATGAAAAGCGGTCATAAAGTAAGTAGACGAACATAACAAGGTAACATTAAATATAAGATGTATTGACTAGAATAGAAAAAGGAATGCCTCAGTGGTTTGGAGATGTAGAGAAGATGAATGAAAGGAGAGTGACGAAAGAAATTTATGGTGCGCAAGTGGAAGGTACAGCTCGACCGGAGGGCCTATTATGTATCTTTAGTTGCCATCTGGACTTGGTGTCTATCATCAAAAACATAGATATACTATCGATTTCAGATTATCTAAGGATATGTTCGCACTTGAAGTGACGACACAGTTCGTAAATAGTTAAATACACACTAAAGGCAATTTTGAAAGTTCCGTTTTTAGCTATGTTTTTGATGAAGGGCACCCAGTCCAGTCGGCAACTAAAGATACAGAATACAGGGGCAGGTCGCCCTAGAAGGACGTATGCTGACTAAATTGGCGACATACTGAAGAAGGGCCTTGTCAAAATTACCCGGAATAGAAGAGCTTGTATACCTGAAGTTTATGAACGATCGTTATTTTTTTACTCATTTTTCTTGAAATTCTCAGTTGAAAATCTAGTATAAAGGTACATTGTTATATTATAATGCCACGCGAAGGCGATATTTCTGATGGTCTTAGATAAAGTAGATTGTATCCATCTCCTAGACAAAATACCCAGGGTTGCCAGATGTTGACAGGGTTGCCAGATGTACGAGATTTTTTCTATAATGAATTGTTTATTTGTGTTATTTTTTAGGGTTCCGTACCCAAAGGGTAACCAACGGCATCCTATTACTAAGACTCCGCTGTCCGTCCGTCTGTCCGTCTGTCACCAGGCTGTATCTCATGAACAGTGATAGTTAGACAGTTGAAATTTTCACAGGTGATGTATTTCTGTTGCCGCTATAACAACAAATACTAAAAATCAGAATAAAATAAATATTTAAGGGGGCTCCCATACAACAGACATGTTTTTTTTGCCGTTTTTATAGATAATAGACTCGCACTTGGCCGGTTTTTTATTTCAAGCCTTATTTTAAATTGTACTGAAGTTCAAATACGACCCTTTTTGCAACAATGCCTCTCGAAAACTGCTTTTCTTTGGCAGTTATTCTAAAAAAAACTTTTTTTCTTATTATAATGACTTGATGAATATGATGATACATTATTTTTTCTATAGTTTCTAAGAATTCAAAGCTATTGAGCAAAATATATCATGGATTTCGCAGATTTTTGCTTTAACACCCATAAAATAGAACAATATTCGTCTTTGGGGTGTTTTGTCTATGATCCAACTGGACCTTCGTGCAGTCTATTATGAGAACTCGTGTCCCGATGTCTCTCATGAATCAGAATATCTACTATTGATGTTTGTCTGAGACAAAATTTTAAAAATTCCTGATTAAGGCGTATGACCACGCTAAATAAGCAAATCGACGTATGTCGGTACAAATATCAACGGAAACGACATTGAAATAACGTTAATTTCAGCGTGCCTTGAAAAGTGGCTGTTACGACAACCACTGCGTCTCCGGCTAGCGTAAAATAGGAGAAAATAATACTTTTCACATAGACGCCATGAACAGAAAATGAAATTTGAACTTATATTTTTTAGATCTAAAAATTTCCTTAAATTTGGTGAAATAATAATTAAAATCGCTTTAGGCGTTTGGAAGGAGTAAAAGAATTCTTGTGTTAATCATGTGAAACTTTCGATGACTTTCGATTTTTTTTTGTCAACACTTACAATAGAAAAACAGTTTATGAAATTTAAAATTTATTTTTGACTTCAAGGCAAGGCAAGCCTCCTTCATACAGTTGTAAAATAAAAATACCTACATTGTCACGATATGAATCCCCGAGAGGGTGTCAGAGGTGTCAAATTGGTCGTGATATAAATTTCATGGTTGTTGTTCAACGGCAAACTAAATTAATTCTTAATAGTAGTTTATGCTACAAGAGCGAAAAGTAGTAACGTATTGCTCTTTCGTCCGTGTATCATACTACGTTTTTCAATGCATAGTGTGAGGAAATAAAACAAATATAATCTCGTGAACTTTAAATTATGACTGGCTCAAAAGGACTGTATCCAGAGCCGTTAAACAGTGGAAAAAAAAGTATAACATTTATGGTACACAGGAAAGGTTGCAGGTTAGCCAACTTCTCGTAAATAAATGAAAAATAATAATAATAAAGCCCTACGGCAAAATAATCTACTTTCTGTTCGGTTTTGATGCATAAAAAGTGGGCTTTTACGAGCACTTACATTGAAAAAAGATTTATAATATATTATATTTATATGTTGCCAATCTGACCAATACTATCGATTTTTCGAAACCATTATTTTCATTTTTTCCAATCTCTGATACAAGTAATAGGAGCTAATGTAACATGTTACTATTATATATTTAAAAACATATATTTATAATATTATTTATTCTTATTACGATGAACAAACTAAAGTCTGACAATTCTTCACGCCGAGATCTCGAACCAGAATGCCTCTCCGACTGACTGTTTGACGCCCCCTTCCCAAGGTTTCCCGCCAATCCACAACAGCGGTTGGCCTTCTCTCATTGGTTCATCGTGTACAACCGTGATTGGTGGATTTTAAAAGTCACCTTCGTGATAGTATCAGTGTTGCTATTATTAAAAATACCAAAATATTGAACAAATCATGACATTCGGCCATCCATATCAGTGCAACCTCCCGGTGCATGGAAACATCACTCAGTCAGTCGTAAGATATACACTACGAAACATTTGATCTTAAATTAAAATTATCTAATTAACTTATTAATAATGAAATATGTATATTCACAATAATCCCAAAAAGAATACTTTGGTACTGTTTCTTTTTTTTATTTTATTTTACATAACACTAATAAAAATATAAGTTCATTTACCTCTACAATGGATTTTAAAAAAAATCTCGAGATTTAATTTACACTTCGATACACTTGATTATTAATTAAAATTATCTAATTAGCTTAAATAAGTACATAATGAAAGTTTAAGTAAATATGTACAATAATATAATCCTAGGTATAAAATTTGTAATCTAAAAATTAGTTAGTTATTAATTAGTTAGCACAACACTTTTAAACAACTTAATTTGCTTAAATCATGACATTCGTAAATATATGTTAGTTATTTGAGACTGGCTGTTGCAATATCGATAAAGAAGTGTTATCGTCGCTGTCGCTACTTGATAACTCTCCAGAACTTTCACTTGATTTTTCAGAATTAGGATCTAATTTGCTTACATTTATCCATGGCCTAATACGATCGGCTGCAACTACTGTCTCAAATAACTTACTTTTCTTATTAAAACCAGGAATATTTTTAATCATGTATCTGTCGTTACCAAGAACTTTCTCTATTTTGTAAGGGCCTGTGAATTTTGATAAAAGTTTGGTGCTATTTCCTTTATTATAGAAATTGCTCCTTGCAATTTTGACCAAATCTCCTTCCCTGTAAACGGCAGCGGGGGCTCGTCCAGCATCATGGTATCGTTTTTGTTTTTCTTGACTATTCTGGATATTGGCACTAACCTGCCCCCGTATAGTTTGTATACTACCAGGTAATGCATCAGTACCAACATCCAGTTTGTTGGCCAAACTGTCGCGAAGTTTACAACCGAAAAGAGCCTCAGATGCCGCTTTTCTGGTAGTCGAGTTGATCGAGTTATTAATGCCCCATTGTATTTGGCCCAGACAAATGTCCCAATCATTTTCATTCTTACCAGAATTATGTTTCATTAACGCGTTTAAAATTGTCTGGTTGAATCGCTCCACCTGGCCATTTGCCCTGGGACACGCGACTGCATTTAATACATGTTTAATGCCGTGAAGTTCACAAAATTGTCTAAAAGCCCCTGAAGTAAATGAAGTGCCTCTATCTGATATTATCCGAGAGGGGAGACCGAAATCGTAAAATATATTCTCAAGAACTTTCAGAGTGCTTTTAGTCTTTGTGTCTTTTACTGGTTTTACAAAGACATATTTCGTAAATCCGTCCACTACCGTCAGAATATAGGCATTACCCTTTTTACTTCTTACAAACGGGCCAAGGTGATCAATATGGATACTGTGAAAGGGAATGTCTATCTTCTGAATGGGATATAAGTGACCAGATTTTTGTTTAGCTGAACTATCCTTATTGTATGCACATTGTATGCAAGACTCTAAGTACTTTTTTACAAATTTGCGCATTTTAGGGAACCAGAAGTGTGACTGAATCCTTTCGAGTGTCTTAGACATACCTAAGTGACCCACGTCGTCATGGTTTGCCCGGCAAACCTGGAATCGGGCACTACGAGGAACTACCATACGTAACCCGTCGTTAACTTTCCTGTAAACTTTGTGATTTTTGATTACATAATTTTTCTTAATATCCTTAGATTCCTCATCATTTTCAGGTTTGAGAACCTTTACTATCCTTGAAACGTCGGGGTCTGTCATTTGAAGGGTCAAGAGCCAATGCTCTGTATCAATATTGTAAACTGTAGCAATCGAGTCGTCACTCACTTCATTCAATTTAGTGTTGCGACTCAGAGCATCAACATGAGCCATCTGAGTACCTGGTCTATACTCAATTTCAAAATTGAATTCGCTTATAAGGAGCCACCACCTTGCTATGCGTGGTACAAGGTCACGCTTAGTGAGTGTAGTTCTAAGGGCGTGGCAATCTGTAACGACCTTAAAGTTGAGTCCCAGTAGGTAAACTCGAAATTTTTTTAAAGAACACACGATAGCTAAAGTCTCTAGCTCATAAGAATGTAGGTGACGCTCTTCCGGTGTCGTCTGTCTACTAAAATAGGCTACTGGCTTTAAAACACGCGGATTTTCTTGCCATTGAAGTAATATACCCCCCACACCTAGAGCACTGGCGTCCGTATGGAGTTCGGTCTCCAGCTTCGGATTATATAAGGACAGAATTGGGCGCTCTATCAATTTTTCCTTTAATAACGAGAAAGATTGCAATTCTTTTTCTGACCACTGAAAAGGAATATCTTTTTTTAATAGGTACGTAAGAGGTCTAGCGATTTCACCAAAATTTCGAATAAATTTTCGAAAATAACCTGCCAGACCTAAGAATTGTCGGACTTCATGAACTGATTTTGGAGCTGGGAACTCTTTCACCGCCAAAATCTTCTGTTCATTAGGTCTTATCCCCTGAACGGAGATATCGTATCCAAGATAGTTAATAGAACTATCGAAGAATCGACACTTTGAGAGCTTTAATGTAAGCCCGTTCTCACGTAAGAGCTTCAAAACATCCTCTAACCGATGAAAACCCTGCTCTATATCCTCTGATGGTATCAGGATGTCATCTAAGTATGCTAAAGCCGATTCAAAACGTTTCAAACCAAGCATTTTGTTGATAAACCTTTGAAAAACTGCAGGTGCGTTAGCTAAACCGAACGGCATTCTTTTAAATTCATAATGACCGTCCGGTGTAACGAACCCTGTCAATCGCCGACTCGACTCAGCCATGCAAATCTGGTAGTAACCAGAAGCAAGGTCTAAAGATGTGAAGAAATGATTGCCGCTGAGACTGCTTAACTGGTCGTCGATTATCGGGAGAGGGAAACAATCTTTTTGGGTTTTATTATTCAATGCCCTAAAGTCTACGCATAAACGTTGTTCTCCTGTCTTCTTCCGCACCATGAGAATTGGGCTTGCATAATCGGAACTAGACTCCTGTATTATATCATGCTGCAACAATTCGTCTATAATTCCTCGAACTTGTTCTCTCTCGGAATAAGATAGACGATATGGTCGGTACACAACTGGTTTAGAATCAGTTAAGTCAATGCTCATTTCAATATTCTTAGCGCATCCTAGTTCACTAATATTCATCGCAAAGCAATCGCGATATGTTTGCAGAAGGTGGTGTAGTCTATTAAGAACCTCACTACTGATGTCCGTACCGATCTTAATGTCAGCCCGCTCTATGGGTTCTAAGAGAGAAACATCAGTGATAATTCGGTTAACCTGGTAAAACTCTTTCTCTACAAAAGGAATAGCTCTAGCCAGTAACATATCCGAGTTTAACACCAAATCTTCAGTGCCTAAATTTGTGATTACAAGGTGGCCTTTGCCTTGATCAATGTGATAGGCACCTTGATGCAAGTGGTATTCTCTCCCGGGTTCAGCACAGCTGTGACCTTCAATATAAACATCGCCACAAAAAGAAGATTTTTCAGCACGAATCTCAACCAACCCAATTTTTTTTAGTTCTGTAGAGCTTACGGCCAATAGATTCAATCTTTTGTTTTCATCAGGGGTGTCACTAAGTGGACTCTTGTAAAAGACAAGTTTGTTAGTGTCCTTTAAGACCGTTACAGACGGTTGTTCAGTAAAGTCTTGGCCAACTAATAAAGAGGTACTCATGAATTCATCATTAACAACCAGGACTTCTGTACATGCCTCAACATCGTCAAGTTTTAACGTCATGAAACTCCTATAAACCGGAACAACCGATGAGTTCCCAAAACCCTTGATGACGGGAAGTTCATTCGAATGTTTAGTTAAGTTTAGTGTCAGAGCATCGGATTCACGCATAAGAGTGCATTCACTCCCAAAATCAATGTATGCAACAAAATCCTTTCCATTGACTGTGCATTTCTTAAAGAATTTGTCATTAGTATTATTAACAGTAGATATTGATAGAGTTTTACGCTCTTCAGTAGTATTTTTATTGTCGTTGGTCTGTCGGGAAGATAACATATTAAGCTTGCATGCTGCTGAATCATGGCCTACTCTACGACATTTCTGACACTTCGTAATGGGATGGGGACAGTTATGGAATGAATGTCCCTTGGTGCGACAATTAAAACATATTACAGAGCCTTCGCTTTGATTTGTACTCGTGGGACCCATGGGACGATTGGTTTGTGAATTATCATTCCGCTTTCTTGCGTAATTTGGGTCAACGGAGCGTTGTGAGTTAAGAAAGTTCAGTAAATCTTCTGGTTCCTTACAATTTAACGATTGCGCGCCATTCCTAACTGATTTGTCATAAATACCATAGACAATGCAATCTACTGCCCTTTTCCCTGTTATATCGCATCTATTCAATAGAGTGAGCTTATCATAAAAGTATTCGCGTAGTGTTTCATTGCTACGGGTAGTGCGTGCTAGCATCTCCTCCAGAAGTCGACCATAATTTTGCTCATTTGGAAAAGCCCGTAAAAGCTTTGCCTGCCACTCATCCCAACTGAAATTAACCGATGGCAAAGCCTCGTACCATTTTTTTGCAAGACCCTCTACTTTTTGAAGGGCAAAATGTATGGTCTGCTTCTGGTCCCATTCGTAAATATTGGCACATTCATTGACCTTCTTTAGCCAAGTTTCTATATTCTGGGCTTTGCTAGAGGGGTCGAAAATGGGTATTACATTATGAAGGTGATTGCTATTTAATCGAGAAAGTTTACTTTTATCATCATTATGTAACACGGTTAAAAGTTTGAGTACCTCCCCCGCTGTGAAACCCGCAGCTGTTGATAGCTCAGGTGCTGGATCCGATGTTGCAGCAGACACCAGAGTCGGCGTGGATGTCTCAAGTACAGGGCCTGACGTTGCAATAGAAGCCGAAGTCTCTACTGATATAGGGGGTGGATTTGATGATGCTGACAGAACCTCTTCCACAACCCACGTAGATGTCGGAGTCTTCTTTCGGATTTTCCGAGGGCGCCTTCCTGCAGCCGGTGATGGAAACCCCGCGCTTGCTCGCTTCCGCACACCGTTACCGATGGCAGCTTCGTCGTGTGACTCCATTTCCTCGAAAATAATAAATGTATATAGTCACTAAATATTGTCTATGTATTATTTATATGTGCTAAGAATCTTGGCTTATTATAATGTTATCGGATCTCTCAAAAAATATTGCTAACCTTAATGGACCTATGTATTTAGTGTGCAATTGCTTTATTAAAGATTATAGACTTACATGCCCTTGCATTTTAAGAAACATACATAGATAAATAAGTAAATAGGTCGGAACGTACATAGTCCCGTTTGGCATACATAGCCTTTTTAGGAGCGTACATAGCTCCTCTATGACCTAACTAGCCTTAGTACTATACATACGAAACATACATAGCTCCGTTGGGCATACATAGCCTCTTTTGAGGAGCGCACATAACTCCTTTATGACTAAGCTAGCTTCGGTGGTACAAACGGAACATACATAGTTCCGTTGGGCATACATAGCCTGTTTTGAGGAGCGCACATAACTCCTTTATGACTAAGCTAGCTTCGGTGGTACAAACGGAACGTACATAGTTCCGTTGGGCATACATAGCCCCTCGTGTATCCTACTTAGCTTTAATATTATACACGGAACGTACATAGTTCCGGTGTCCTCTATCAATAAGATTTATTTATGGTTTTCAATACTAATAGTAAAATCAGTACGTAGGTGTATTGGTCACTTATGCCAACGAAACAAGATGCATTCTCACTATAAGAGTAACAAAGTAATTGCTTCTTCTTTCTTTTTTTATTTTTTTTATTACCCTTTGACACGCCTTTAGATTAATTGCCAATATTATATCGACAATATATAACTAAACTTTTAGCTATTTATGCAAAAATCACATAACTGCTCAAGACTGAGTACGGATAATACTAGTAGTATACCGTTGCATGAAAATATTTTACCAGAGAGTAGCCCTGGCCAAAAACTTTTCAGCTACGTACCAGCTTAACATTGTCGAAGAGTACCCGACCAAATGTTATTCCAGTTTAACTGCCTAGTATTATTTCACTTTAAATCCAATTATAACTGCTGAAAATAATCCAGTTCGGATAAAACTAGTAGTATACCGTTGCATGAAAATATTTTACCAGAGAGTAGCCCTGGCCAAAAACTTTTCAGCTACGTACCAGCTTAACATTGTCGAAGAGTACCCGACCAAATGTTATTCCAGTTTAACTGCCTAGTATTATTTCACTTTAAATCCAATTATAACTGCTCAAAATAATCCAGTTCGGATAAAACTAGTAGTATACCGTTGCATGAAAATATTTTACCAGAGAGTAGCCCTGGCCAAAAACTTTTCAGCTACGTACCAGCTTAACATTGTCGAAGAGTACCCGACCAAATGTTATTCCAGTTTAACTGCCTAGTATTATTTCACTTTAAATCCAATTATAACTGCTCAAAATAATCCAGTTCGGATAAAACTAGTAGTATACCGTTGCATGAAAATATTTTACCAGAGAGTAGCCCTGGCCAAAAACTTTTCAGCTACGTACCAGCTTAACATTGTCGAAGAGTACCCGACCAAATGTTATTCCAGTTTAACTGCCTAGTATTATTTCACTTTAAATCCAATTATAACTGCTCAAAATAATCCAGTTCGGATAAAACTAGTAGTATACCGTTGCATGAAAATATTTTACCAGAGAGTAGCCCTGGCCAAAAACTTTTCAGCGACGTACCAGATTAACATTGTCGAAGAGTACCCGACCAAAATGTTATTCCAGTTTAACTGCATAGTTTTATTTCACGAGTAGTTTTGCGATACAAATAATTACAGTAACTACTAACACAGGCGTGGCAAAGGGGCGGAACTGTTATTAAAAACTTTTTCTAATAACTTATAAAATAATTTTACATACCTGTTTTGAATTGAAAATAACGTAGGTACTGTTTACCACTTCCGAAATATTATATATTTAAAAACATATATTTATAATATTATTTATTCTTATTACGATGAACAAACTAAAGTCTGACAATTCTTCACGCCGAGATCTCGAACCAGAATGCCTCTCCGACTGACTGTTTGACGCCCCCTTCCCAAGGTTTCCCGCCAATCCACAACAGCGGTTGGCCTTCTCTCATTGGTTCATCGTGTACAACCGTGATTGGTGGATTTTAAAAGTCACCTTCGTGATAGTATCAGTGTTGCTATTATTAAAAATACCAAAATATTGAACAAATCATGACATTACTATAAAATAATTGAATGATCAGATGACTTCTTATTGCATTGCGTAATGACAGCTTTATCAAACTGCAGATTAACTAATTGGTTGTTATTGTGTAAAATAAGATGTCTGGTTAATTTAACTGAAGACTAACAAGCTCAGGGGTTAACTGGTTGTAAACATTTTCATTCGTAAAAGTTAACACGGTCATTATAAACATTATTAGGAGTATCTATTTGTATGTATGTCTATTTTTATACTTTCCCGAATTTTCGGCAATGCTATCGGGAAAATAGAAAAAAACAAAAACTATTGACCTCGTAATAATATTTATTTAAATTTAGCTAAATGTATATCTCACTCATTTATGAAATAGCAATAACTATACAGCACGGAGAGAAGATAGTAACATATATGGTAAAAAACTTCATTAAAAAGATAATGGTGTCGATTCGGCTAAACACAATTTAACTAATTTGATAGGACTAACCTTATTTTAAGCGTTATGTGTTTGTCTTTTCGATACGGAAAGAACAAGACAGAAGGCTCAAATTAAGTTTAGTTCTGTCAAATAAGTTGGCCGAATCGACACAAATACCAAGTAAACAAAACAGCAGCAGCGGTAGCTCAGGGGTAGAACGCTGGCCTGTCAATCTTGATATCCAGGCTCGAACCCCGGTCGGGTATGCAACAACAGGTTTTTCGGAATATATGTGCATCGTATTTGTTCTTACTTACCACTTGCTGAACGGTGAAGGAAAACATCGTAAGGAAACCTGCATTCTCTAAAAAGCGTGTATTTATGCCCGAAGTACGGCGATAGGGCTCAATCACGTTGGGGCGTAATAATCGTCGGTGAAACACGGGCGTACCGAGTGTGGACTGTGACTTCCATTTCACAGTTCACATCCGGAACGCCTCTGACACCCCTTCGGGGATTCATGTCGTGACGATATACAAGGTGTAACAGAAAGGTGTAACCCTATTTGAAGAGCTTATTCAGTCAATGGTATAGAACAACTTTTACTATGGAGCCAACCCTGAAATCTCAAAAAAAAATCCGCCCTTCCATACATTTCAGCCGAGCGGCATTGCATTTTTCTATGAAAAAGTAATTTTTTTTTTTCGAGTTACAGGGTTTGTTCCATAGTAAAAGTTGTTCTATACCATTGACTGAATAAGCTCTTCAAATAGGGTTACACCTTTCTGTTACACGTTGTATAAAACAAAAACACCGCCCGTTCAGTTGAAAACGGTCTAACAGCAACAGCAAAAATATATTTACTTACATTTTCGAAGCGTGAACTCAACTTTCAACGAAAACAAATTGACCTATCCTATTTTCTACCGCTACGCCAACCGCACTAGATTTACCGACAAGCTAAAAACCACGAACGCTCTATAAATTGTTTTGAATACAGTTCACAAACGTCAAATATACCGAAACATAATATAACTTCACGAATAAACATGAGCAGATAGGTCCACCGAACACGCATGCACAACGCAACGTAGGATTGAAAGCTCTCACACTCAATCTCAAACAAACAAAAGCTCGTCGTGTATTCCGTCCGCAAGATGTTTTGTTTGTTAGAGCGAGACAGACAAAAAACACCATGGGACTTCGGAGAACTTCGGCCGTTTCCGGAACGCCTGCTGAGTTGTGTGATGGAATTTTGTGGACATTACCATAATATCTATGAATCTGAGCTATGAATGGATAGGCACGGATGAGGATATTTTTCCAATGGTATGGATTTTATTATAAAGTAGTTAATGATGTCAATTCGATGCAACACGACTTAACTTATTTGACACGACTAAACTTATTTCATGCGTCCTGTCTTTGTCTTTTCGATACAGAAGGAAAAGGATTAAATTAAGTCCTATCCAAAAAGTTAAATCATGTTACACAAAATCGTCACAACGTGTGTACTTTTGAATATTATTTTGAAACTCCTATTATATTCTATTCTATTCTAAATGATCTTCGTTAACCCCCAAATCAAGGATAGAATAGATTTTAGTTTTACTTAACACGTCTGTTATACCTATTCTTATTCTTAATTCATAATTCTTTATATATTATATAACGTAACAATTATTAAAATTTAAAATATATATATTATTGAATAAAAAAACAATTAAATTTTCTCGTAATGTTTTTCCATGACGAATTTTTTTTTCTACTAAATCGATACATCATGGAAGGCCCACCATGTTTTATTGACTCCTTCCTGTATTCAATACACGTCCACAAAGTCCAACCAAGTCCAAATAGGGCACATGGTGAGTCGAACGTCCAAAATGGTGTCTTTCAAGTATTTACTTATTTATTAGGTATTCAATTTGATCACATTGCCATAATTTTGCACATTGCCAAATCTCAGACACAATAGATTTTTCAATGCCACAAAAGGCATGAAGTAAAATAAATTAAATGCCATTGCCGATTAATAAATCATTTTGAACCGGATTTTTATAAAGACATTGTAAGTATACGATAAAATTATACCATTTTATTTTATAAAAATCGCTTGTGACTTTGATTTGAACAACCGAATTCATCCTGGAGACTCAGTTAGTGTCAAAACAACAATCTTTGCATAGTTTTTTGTAAAATCATAACGTTGTTTTGGCCCCGCGTAAAAGATATCATAGAATGAAATAACTGAATACTGAATTCAGTAAGAATTTGGCTGTATTAAAGTCATAGGTATGAACAGAAAAAGCAAGTGATTTTGGACTGTTGTTTTGCTTTATTACAGAGGTAACATTATATTGCCTTTCATTAAAACAAATGAAAATAATAAACTTGTTGTAAATTCAACGTCGTTGAAACGCGGGTGTACCGAGTGTGGACTGCGACTTGGATTTCACAGTTCACACTCGGAACACACCTGATACCCCCTCAGAGATTCATGTCGTGACGATATATTTATATTTATTTATTTGTTGGTCTAAATGTTGTAATTATCAAATAAGTATAATATTATTAAAACTCGCGTGAGCTGACATACTAAATTATTATTACATACGGCTTGAACACTCACGTGTGATTGTTGTTGACTATATGCCAACCGTTTCACCGATACAATTTCGGCATTATCAAGGCGAGTGTCGTTCTTAGGACGACGACGCGGCGTTCACAGTCGTTGTCAAACGGGCACTGGCAGCTGCCGATCGGCGAGCTGCACGCATTGCTCGTGCGCTGAGCGTTGGCTGCGTCGTCGATAGGGGTGGGATGGTGGATGCACTTGATTCCTTTGATTGTTCCAATTGTTTGTTATTAGGGGCGGTTATTAAACAAAACGAACTCACAACATCGTCACTGTCACTGGGCACTGTCCTAAAGTTGCTCGATCCATCGAGAACCGGTTTCCAAGACGGAGCCAGCTGCCAACCATGATCCCTGTTGAAGTTGGGGTTACGACTTATCTCGATGGCTTCGTGTATTTTGCGAGGAATGGTATATTTCTCCTTCACTAATACTGTAGCCTTGTCGAAACGGATGAAGTGGGTCGTATCCGAACTTAGTGCATGTTCTGCTACTGCTGACCCGTTAATGTCCAGTTTCTTCATGGATCGAATATGTTCAGTCAGTCTTGTGGACACGTTGCGCTTGGTTTCTCCTATGTAGCTTTTTCCACAATCGCACGGGACTTTATAAACTCCAGGTGTGTTGAGAAGGTCTCGGTCCTTTGGGGATCTCAGCCAGTTCCGTAGTTTGGTGGGGGCTCGGAAGATAGTCTTCACACTGTACTTCCGGCGAAGCAGGTGTCCAATCCTATCAGTTACGCCTCTCACAAAGGGCAAGTAGATTGGAGCCCTCTCAACAACGGATGGACGATGGTGGGTTGATGGAGTCGCAAGCCGGTTACTCTGTCTCCAATTATACCCATTGGCCTCCAGTACGTGTCTTACGTGGGTCAATTCAGCATCCACATACTGTGGGTCACATAACCGCAACGCTCGATTTATTAAAGTACGAGGCACTGACGCAAGGTGAGAAGGGTGGTGATGAGAATCTGCTTTCAAGTAATGATCCGTGTGTGTGGGCTTCCTGTAAACGGTATGCGCCAAACGACCGTTGGGTCCACGAATAACGTCTGGACGTCTTAATTATTCGTGGACCCAACGGTCGTTTGGCGCATACCGTTTACAGGAAGCCCACACACACTGGAGGCCAATGGGTATAATTGGAGACAGAGTAACCGGCTTGCGACTCCATCAACCCACCATCGTCCATCCGTTGTTGAGAGGGCTCCAATCTACTTGCCCTTTGTGAGAGGCGTAACTGATAGGATTGGACTCCTGCTTCGCCGGAAGTACAGTGTGAAGACTATCTTCCGAGCCCCCACCAAACTACGGAACTGGCTGAGATCCCCAAAGGACCGAGACCCTCTCAACACACCTGGAGTTTATAAAGTCCCGTGCGACTGTGGAAAAAGCTACATAGGAGAAACCAAGCGCAACGTGTCCACAAGACTGACTGAACATATTCGATCCATGAAGAAACTGGACATTAACGGGTCAGCAGTAGCAGAACATGCACTAAGTTCGGATACGACCCACTTCATCCGTTTCGACAAGGCTACAGTATTAGTGAAGGAGAAATATACCATTCCTCGCAAAATACACGAAGCCATCGAGATAAGTCGTAACCCCAACTTCAACAGGGATCATGGTTGGCAGCTGGCTCCGTCTTGGAAACCGGTTCTCGATGGATCGAGCAACTTTAGGACAGTGCCCAGTGACAGTGACGATGTTGTGAGTTCGTTTTGTTTAATAACCGCCCCTAATAACAAACAATTGGAACAATCAAAGGAATCAAGTGCATCCACCATCCCACCCCTATCGACGACGCAGCCAACGCTCAGCGCACGAGCAATGCGTGCAGCTCGCCGATCGGCAGCTGCCAGTGCCCGTTTGACAACGACTGTGAACGCCGCGTCGTCGTCCTAAGAACGCCACTCGCCTTGATAATGCCGAAATTGTATCGGTGAAACGGTTGGCATATAGTCAACAACAATCACACGTGAGTGTTCAAGCCGTATGTAATAATAATTTATCAAATAAGTAATTTTTACTTATTTTTATGACATAGATTGTTTTTTTTTTTGTAAAATCATTACGCACCTATCGTACAAGATTATGCTACAATAATCTCATAAGATCTATAAATACAGGTAGGTATAAGGAAGTTAAATAAATAAGTAAACTCGAAAAATACAAACAACCCTCGGTAACAACACTGTATCAACTAGCATTAGGTTAGTTTATCTATGAACCATGTCACGTTTTTTCCATTGACGCCGCCACTAATGCTTCTATTGTCCTCCTTGATTATGTGTTACGATATTATAATGTTACCAAGGGATGGAATTTGAGGGTTTGACAAGGGAAATTAAACTTTATTTGCTAGAATAAAAAAATGTAATTTATGTGTGGAAGGTGCAAATTTGTAGCGGGAAAGCTTCATTTGAAATGAGTTGCATAAAAATCTGCATAAATTGGTTGCACTCGATGAAATCTAAAAGGATTAATCATTTCATTAAATATTTTTCTGATTTTATTAACAACATTGAAGGAAGTATTATTAAAAAAAAAGTTATCTTCAAAACCAGGAGCCAAAATTTATCTAAATATTTATAAACATCTAGCTAGAAACTAGGTAAAAATATTAAGCTATTATTTATAGATCCATATTATTCTCTCCATACAGCGGATCAGTTCCATACCATCGGAAACAGATGGTGGGGGCGCGGGTGGAACACCGTATACTATACTATTCCATCTGGCCAAATACTTGAACACCAGTTAGTCCTTAATAAGCTCAAAATAAAGACGATTATGTATTGGCTCTTGGTTGGCCATCGTAGTAGTCTACGCTATAAAGAGTGTGGGGTCGAAATGAGTTGCTTTTGTTGAACTTCACACATTGTGTGTGTGACTAAATGTTCGTAGAATCGTAGTGCTTTTTGTTCTCTTTGTAGGCTTTAGGAAGTAGAATGTCATACATAAGTTTATATCTACGTCATTTGTAGTTATAAATAGTTATCCCTTTCGGACCCGAATCTAAACCAGAAGGATTTTAAGTTGTGTTTATAGGTAATAATGGGAATTTAATTACGAATTCACGGGAAAACGGAAAAATAGTTTTTCACGATACTCACGATTGTGTCATGTTAGTGCAGTACCCTCACTTTCGTGCGGTTGAAAAATTATTGTGAAATAAAACAAATTTTAATAGAAAACAGTGTGTTATATAAATCAGTCTTTTTAGCTGCATTAAGGTGATAAAAAACTAAATTTAAGTTAATAGTAGTATTAACTATTAGATAGATAGATCTATTAGGTTGATAGCTACCTATTTAAAGTTAACATTTTCTTATGGAAATAACAATTTTCATTAGATCAATCACTTCACAATTGGGGAAGTGTTTATTTTTCATTGTGAAATACTTACATAAAAGCAATTTTTTTTTTTGGTATTACATAAATAGACATTGCACGTGGTGCATCAAACTTTGGAACGACTTGTGCAATTTTTCAATCGACAGCATCGAGGTGCTTTAAGTGGACACCGGACGCTAGAACATCAACAACACCAGGTTTTCAAGGGTTGATTGGAAGAAACTAGGTTTCTCCTCATATTGAAGAAAATATATTTGATTTATCGATCTTTTATCTAGGGATTCCACCTACAAACAATGTATTAAGACTTTTGTCAAAAAAAAAATGTTTTCCACCCTCTTTTTTTTGGTTTTCAAACGTTCGTTTCAAAAACGCGGTTAAGAGATCAATTTCATTTTTTTTTTTCATAAAATAGGCAATAGAAATATGAAAGGATTTTACCTAAATACAATATTTTTTTTCCTACAAAATATGTCACTATTAGCTAAAAACACAATTTGTTGTTTCGCTGTGTGACCACTAGTATTACGCGTCCAAGAAAAAGCGGTCAAAGAGCCAACATATAATCGCCTCTATGAAAAGCAAATAAGGTCTTTGCCATTAGACTTATTGTGCTTGACGGGTAATAAAAAAAGTTGCTAGGGTATGCCATCTTCTTGAGATTTATACTTTTGTCAAAAAAAAAAATTTTCCACCCTCTTTTTTTGTTTTTCAAACGTTTGTTTCAAAAACGCGGTTAAGAGATCAACTCGATTTTTTTTTTATAAAATAGGCAACAGAAATATGAAAGGATTTTACCAAAATCCAATATTTTTTTTCCTACAAAATATTTCAGTATTAGCTAAAAACACACCAATTTGTTGTTTCGCTGCGTGATAACTAAGTATTACGCGTCCAAGAAAAAGCAGCCAAAAGCCAACATATAATCGCCTCTATGAAAAGCAAATAAGGTCTTTGCCATTAGACTTATTGTGCTGGACGGTTAATAAAAAAAGTTGCTAGGGTATGCCATCCTCTTAATGAGTCAGAAATAGGCCAATGATTATAATAGAATTATTGTAAGAGAACATTAATAGGTATGTAAGATGGATACGAGCCACGATCTAGACTGTTGTTTGCTAGTGTTTTAGCGATAAATTTTAAACTGGAAATTATAAGTAAAACAATGAAATAAATATACATATATATGTTGCTACATACAGCATTTATTTTATTTTAATTTTTTGTTTAATTAGAACAGTGTATAAAACTTATTTTCGAAAAACATATATTTCGGCCCACTTTGGGGCCGGCATCAGTCGAATTATCAACAGTAAACACCCAAGTAACAATTCATTCGGGCCTAGGTTGTAAAAACTTCCTTTAGTTTGTATTTGGGTCGCAAAAAGGTTAATGCTTTTCTATCTAGGCATATTAAGTACTTGAGAATGATTATTAAGTTCTAAAACTAATTGTTTATCATAACAACCTTTAAGCCGTTGAAAAGAGTTTAAATTAACGTTATTTTGACTTGTGTTTCACGACCTTAAAGTCCTAGGATCTTATAGTTGTTGTAGACTCTTGATTAGGTTCTGGAGAGGCTAGGATTATGCTTAAGTGAGATCTAAAGGTTATATTTTTAACTTTGATATAACCACAAAGCTATGGAATGTTGAAATTACTTAGAAGTTATTTCTAAAACCTATCTAAAGCCTTTAGGCTGTATAAAAGTTGTCTCGGCAAACAAATTAGGACTGCATGGTGAAAACCAAGACCAAAAGGCTATAGTTTAGAGCTGAAGGCATGATTTATGTCCTACAAGAATATTTGAAAGCTTTAGAGGCATTCTCAAATATTATCAGTTGTCTCCGCGAATTCAAATTACGATGTCTTGCAAATTGAACCAACACAGGGTGATTTAAAAAAAACGGAGTGGAAATTTTAAACGGAAAGTTCGGAAAATTTCCTACGAATAATGAATACAGCAGTTAGTATATATTATTAGGGTTCCGTACCTCTAAAGGAAAAAAACCGGTCAAGTGCTAGTCAGACTCGCATACCTAGGGCTCCATATTATGGATGAAAAAATTAATTTTGTCATTTTTTTCAACCGTTTTAATTGTCCTGTAATATTTACGTAAACACATATTACTTCTTGAAAGTATGTGTGATAGAGCAATCGGCTGTAACAGACGGATAGACAGACAGCCATAGAAGTGATCCTTTTAGATTTCCATTTTTTCCTTTTGAGGTATCTATATATCCACAATATATCCAACTATCTATCTGTTTATCTATCTATCTATATCCAAGCAAAATATCTTTGGAACGGAAGGTGGTACATCCCTAGGGGTTGGACCATGGGGTGCCAAAAAAAGTTTTTTTTTTGTCAAAACTTTGACAGCCTGCATCTCCCAAACGGCTGGAGCTAGACCCATGTTGATGGATGTCTAGGAAAAGGTCTTGACGAGATCTACCTGCCGAAAAAATCAAAACTTTACAGGCCCGTATCTCCTAAACGGCTGATGCTAGAACCAGGTTCATGGTATTCCAAAAAAAGTCGTCGGCGAGATCTAGATGACGGTAAAAAAAATGCTATAATTTTGATCGGCCATATCTCCCGAATGGCTAATTTTAAGGAGTTTGGGTTTCAATTATAGTGATCGGTCAAGCTGGAGCTACATGACCAAAAAAAAATGTTATTTGACCGGTTTTGACAATTTTTGAACAGGTCTAAAGAAGTATTCTGATTTGCATGAAACTCGGTATCAAGGGGCATTTAGGGTCGCCGATTACGCTGCCGTATTCAAATTTGACATTTTAGATAGGGATTTTGACACTTTTTCGGAAAAAACTTTGATCGGTGAGTCCCTGTATTCCCAGAGGGAGTGAGAGTACTTAAAATGTTTGTTCCTAAAAAAAAAGTTATTTGTTTCCTGTAGGCCACGCGGGCGAAGCCGCGGGCAGAAGCTAGTTTTTTTATATTTTTCATTTGTGCTAAAATTTTTTAACTTCTATAGTTTCCCTGTAATTGGCCAGTTTTCATATTTTTGGTCTACCAGTTTCGGAGATAAGGGGGGGAACATACATATTTTTGTGGTTTTTTCAAAATTTCTCGAAACTTGTGAGAGTAAATTTAGTAAAAGTATATATTTTTACAATAAGCTTTTTAATATCTACAATTTGATACCCATATTGTATTTTTAGGATAGTATTTTTTATTTTTCTTACTTTTGTTTTTGAAATATTTTGAAAAATTTCAAATTTTTCAATTTTTTTACACTCTGATATGTGGGCAAATTAATTATTTATATGCCAAATTTCATGTCTTTATCTTGAACGGTGCTAAAGTTATGAGGCTGTGACATACGGACGGACGGACGGACGGACAACGGAGTCTCACTATAAAGTTTCCTTTTGTACCTTTTAGGTACGGAACCCTTAAAACAGAACCCTTATAGGATCACTTTGTTGTCCGTCTGTCTGCCCGCCTGTCCGTCTATCTGTCCAGACCCTTTATCTCAAGAACGCGTAAAGTTATCAAATTGAAATTAAAACCATATAATCAAGTCTACTGTTACTTGAAGTTGCGAAAAAAATAAATTTTTATGTTAACGCAAAAAAAATACGGCTTTTAATGCCACTAAAATCGTATATTTCGACGTTCTCAAGGGAATCAAAATGTATAGGGTAATTTCCGTTGACCTAGAACTATGAAAGGCAAGTATTATCTTATACTACGAATACAGGAAAACATCTAAAAACTATACATTTGTAATTTAATCATAAAAAAAGTCTGAATTATTTATAACTAGCTGTTGCCCGCGTCTTCATCCGCGTGAATTTAGTATGTAATGCGTTTCATATTTTACCATGAAAGCTTCAACATCCCGCTAAATCCTGTTATGCGTACGGTTTTCTTTAAAAAAAAAACCTCTTATACGTGTCTTATTTTTCTGAATATGATTTATGCGAAGTTGTAAGTAAGTGTTTATATGTATATAAGTTATACATAATATATAAGTTTATATATGCCCAGGGATTGTGATTTTCCACATCAAAGTTTTTAACCCATTTCATCCCCATTAGGGGATGGATAATTTTTGAAAACTTTCATACATGTATCTCATTATACGTTTTAAGGAAGGAATATTTAAGCAAAGTTCTAACTAGATACGCTCAAGGGATGCAATTTTCGATATATAACTTAACACGCTATTTTATCCCCTCGGGGGATGAGTTTTGTAAAACCCTCTCACAGGTTTCTCATAATTTATTAAAAAGAGTATTTATGCGAAGTATGTTGACTCTTCAGTATATACTCCCACGGATTATGATTTTTCAAACAAGTTTCTACCCCATTTCATTATGAATTGATTTTCAAAAAATCCTTTCTTAGTGGATGTTTACGCAATAAAAGGAACCTACGGGGCAAATTTCATGTTCCTAGGTTTAGCTGTTTGGTCTCGGCGTTGATAGATCAGTCAGTCAATCAGTCAGTCAGTCAGTCAGTCAGTCAGGGTATTCTTTTATATACAAATTTGTACGGAACCCTCGACGGGCGAGTCCAACTCGCACTTGTCCATTTTTTTCAAGATAGGTAGTCTGGTCACTGTTGAGGACTACTTAAGGCTAAATTTAAATGTATTCAGTAGTAAAGGTAAAACATAAGTTAGACAAGTACCTATCGACTAAACATAATTGAAAAAAGAATTAGTAACTTATTTGCACTCAAGGAGCAGCCTGTAGCTGCTTGATATCACTTGTGATGAACACTTGAACACTTGATTATGCTTAATGGTTGTGGTCGCAACTGGCGAGTATTGAATTACTCCTGACGATAACCTGAAAGCTGTGAAAACAGCCTTTTGGTTTTATGTAGCTCCGCGAAATTACCTTTAGCTCTTACTTTGGCAAAAATTAAGAGTTTTGAGCTGTTATAGTTGTGAAAAGGTTAACTTGAATGCTTTCTAGTAATTTCCTAACGTCAGCCATATTTATTCACTAAAATAAAAAATAAAACGAACTGAAAATAACATTTTAATACGACGAAGCAAAATTAAATAACATGTTCTATACAATTTTAAATATACGTTTTTATGTATGAGTATAACTTTTATTTCTAGAGCGACAAACCATCAAACACCTTATTTTTTCATTTTTTTTAATTTAAAATGTCCTGAAAATTTGCAATTACGAAAGGCCCGTCTCGCATATAGCACTATTATCCTAAAGTTTCACGATAATGTACCAATCGCACTATGTTTTGCATTTTATCTGACTTTAACATGCTACTAACTATTTTTTAAGAATACAACACTTACATATCTAGCCATTTTGAAACTTGGTATAATGACAGGGAATGGCGCCATTATAAATAAGTAATTTAAACCCACCATTAGTGTTTCTGCGTACAAACAATCTTAAACAGAAACATTTTAAAACCCGAAAGTCCTGGAAAAGCGTTATTCATTTCTATCAAAAAGGTTTTAAGTTGTCATAGAGTTACATCCAAGACTAATGTAGAATCTATTAGTTGTATTGTATGGTTATATTAACGTTAAATTAAGGTTGTGAAGGTTATATTTGGGTTTTGAGTAAGTAGTTAGAAAGGTTATAGATAAGAGCTACAGGTTTTGCTGTAGCTCTCAGAAAGGTTCTACAACGTGGGCCCTTTTTGCACTTGTAAATATAACGTTAATATAAAGTAATTGAGACTAGAAAGACTTATGAGCAGATTTCCATACAAAGGTATTAGAACCTTTTCAGTACCTTTCTAAAACCTTAAAAGTTACTTGGGCATTATAACATTACTGTTTATAATTCGACTGATGCCGGCCCCAAAGTGGGCCGAAATAAGTTTTATACACTGTTCTAATTAAACAAAAAATAAAAATAAAGTAAAACAATGATAAGAATCAATTCCAAATATAAATTGGAAAGTCCAAAAGTCCAAAACACGCTTTGCGGTAGTTGTACAAACAAACAGCGATCTCGTACCAACGACGACGCGTGCGCAAGTAGCGCCACATTGTTTACGTGACCAGCAGCTGTCATAACATGCATGCTGGCATCCATTACTAGACCTAAGAAGTAAACAACCTACAGAGGTTACTGGAATTTTTGTAAAAGTTATCGATGGTTTTTGGCCGTTTCTAAGATTTATTTTTCTAAATGATCATAAACAATTTTAATTTCTCACTTGACGTGAACACAACACTATTTTAAAAGGTAAAATCATATTCAGAAAGTAGACATAAGCTATGTAAACTCTTCGGGTTCAAAAGTGAAGATGGGTGCACCTCAAGGGTCGATATTGGGACCTTATTATTTACAAATTATAAATCTACGATATAACTCCCTTTCTAGGTCTGGTCTTGTACTACCATTCTTACCGCAGACTGTTCAGGGTAGGACGAAAGATTCCTTTCGGGTGTATACCTAGGCCGAAAGACATTCCATCAACTTAATTAGTTTGTTTGCTTAATTTCCCAATCTTTTCGAGCCATAGCATGATTCATGTGTTTATAACTACGTAACATGGTAATTTAAGCCTACACACAAATCTTTTATCGAACTAGTAATATCCAAAAATTACGCCTTCTATTTACAGTATTAAAATAGAAAGGTAAAGACGAGACACAATAAAAGTAAAATAGCTCTGTCGGCAAAAGTATGATGATGGATAAGTTTAACCACTTCTCGACCCGTATATATCTTGACACTTACTTCCTGTGAAATATAAATTGGTAGCTATTTATTTTCTCAAACTGCTTTACGTATTTCAGACAGGGTACAGTACAAAGCTCTCTATCTAATGGATGTGAAAGATCAACGGAATTTTATTTTCTAAATAGTTTGCCCCGAACTATGAACTCGCGGACCCCCTCTTACAACCTCATATCTCGGCACCCCTTCGACCGTTTTGGCTCAATGTTCGAACTTAAAAAAATGTTTTGTCTCAACTACTTGCCTACCAAATTTCATGACGTTCCGATCTACTATACTCGAGTTATCCTAGCACAAACATTACTTACATTACATACATACAAACGCCATTGTTCAAGTAGACTCGGCAAACTTCGCTCGCTTCGCTCGGTCGTTCAATGCCATTTTAAAGAACTTAGATAATTTCATAGAATAAAATTGCAGTGAGTCATCATTTAAGTACCTAATACCAGTGTGGGGATATAAAAATATTGATAGCCTATTTACTTTTATGACACGCACGAGCATCTGTTGGAAATTCTTTAATTTATTACTCTGAATTTTTTATCGAACCTTACGTAATACGATATCTTTCCAAGCTTTACAACATATACTCACGCTTGTCTCTCAGAGGGGTAGGCAGAGACTACAGATTTTAATCTGCTATGATCCTGACACTCTTCTTTCGCTTTTTTCACATATTTAGTCTAACAAGCTCTTCTTTTCCGGATTCTTTTGACTTTACCCTTAATTCAGTTATATAATAATAATGTTTATTTGCATTAAGAGAACTTAAGATTAGTATATACAGAAGGATCTTAAGGCTAATGAAAATTATTGTATACCTAAACTAAACTACAAAAGTAGCCTGTATTTTAGACATAGAGTTAAAAAGAGTATAAAAAGACCAAGATAACAATTTTATGCTTAAAAATTAACAATTTTATGCTTAGTATGTCGCCAATTTGGTCGGCATACGTTCAAGATTTACAAAAAATATGGAAACAAAACTTTTTCGCACACCAACTTATTTTATTAAGATTTAAAACTTTTTTAACTTCATAATATTGAACGAGTGAGCGAAGCGAACGATATTCTCACAGTCTACTTGAACAATCCGGCGTTTGTAGGCGAGTAAATGAGACAAAAAGATTTTTTTTAGTTTGAACATTAGACAAATCGGTCAAGGGATTGCCGAGATATGAGGTTGGAGATCCGCGAGTTGACAGTTCGGGGCGAACTGCTAGTAATATACTAATTTCGATTCTTTTACTAACTTACTATCTAGTTCCAATGGGAGTTAACGGGACAGGGTACTGAACGAAACATATCTGTAACTCGTTTTTGTAACATCAACCGTTTTATGTCCCAAATAAAAAGCATTTTTATGTACCACTCTAGTCTCTACAGACTACTAACTATTAAATCGAAACAAAAGAGAAATGGTGGGAAAATCTTAAAAATTACTGTTACAAGCGACAATTTTTATTGCAACTGCTTTTTTTTAAGCTTCTCTTCTTTTCTCCCCACAACCGTGTCTTCGTATTTTAAACTTTGTTAAGTAACATAACTACGATTATCACAAAAATAGTATTATATTTATTATGGCTTTACCCTCACCGTATACTGAAGTGATCCGGAAGCGGGCAGGGTAGATGACCTTTTAATACAATCTTAATAAAAAAGAAGTCAGGGCTGGCTCTGGAATCTTATTTTGGGGGGTCACTTTTCTAACATGAATTATTTTTCTAGGATTAAAATATTATAATACTGTTAAAAACTCTATCCATTTTTTCAATGAGCTTTCTTCAAAACGGACAGTTTTGAAAAAGAAATGGATGAGCTTGTTTTTAGTTACAGTCAATTTATAGATATTCCAGAAAAAAGCCTATAATAAAATGAAACAATAAGACAGTTGCACAAAGTTATAACTTTGTAAGCCTATTTGTTCCTGACTATAATCTTACCTATACTGAGATTTGTGTTTAGCAAACAAAACCGCGTTATCCCAACTTTCAGACAACAGAAACTAAATAAAGGGTTGCCTGGAAGATATTGTTATTAGCAATAAGTGCCGCCCTTGTACACCAAGTTTAATTGTTTCTTTTGTCTTTTCAGTTATTTGTGCAAAAATTGTAATAAATAAATAAAATTGTTTGTTTGGAATTAGAAATGTATTGTATTCAGACTGCTTACAAATTAGTAATATACATTCTCTTATATTGGGATTAAATCTACATGTATTACCAAATATAAATGACATAAAATATGCAAGGAGACGAATTTCAGTTCTGGGGGGGGGGGGGGGCATGGCCGCTGTGCCTCTCGGAGTCGCCTCTGGAAAAAGTCTGCTAGCGGGCTACCATTTAATTTCCTTTGTCCGAAAATATTCGATTACAGTAGTCGCGATCAAGTTATGGACCATTGCTATGGCATATTTTGACATACGTAAGAGATGATTTTATACTTTGCCTTCTTAGGGTTCCGTAGTACCTAAAAGATACAAAGAAACCTTTATAGTGAGACTCGGTTGTCCGGCCGTCCGCCCGTATGTGACATATAACATGACTCATAACTTTAGCACCGTTACAGATAAAGACATGAAATTTGGCACAAAAATAAAATTAATTTGCCCTCATATCACAGTGTAAAAAAAATATGAAAATTTGAAATTGCTCAAAATATTTCCAAAACAAAAGTGAGAATAATAAAAAATATTATTATAAAAATACAATATGGGTATCAAATTGTAGATATTGTATATATAAGCTGATAGCTAGATATTGTATATATAATTATACTGATTGTAAAAATATATACTTTTAGTTTATTTACTGGCACTGGTTTGATAAATCTTTAAAAAACCACAAAAATATGTATGTGCCCCCTCTTATCTCCGAAACTGGTAGAGGAAAACATATGAAAAAATTTTGGCTTTGGTTTGCCTATATTTAACTGCATTTTCAATGCATGTGCTCGTAAAGGCCCACTTTTTAAGCATCAAAACCGAACAGAAAGTCGATTATTTTGCCCTAGGGCTTTATTATTATTTTTTTTTTGTTTACAATGGTTGGCTAACCTGCAGCCTTTCATAGACGTTATACTTTTTTTTCGACTGTTTAACGGCTCTGGATACAGTCCTTTTGAGCCAATTATAATTTAAAGTTCACAAGATTATATTTGTTTTCATTTCCTCACACTATGCATTGAAAAATGTAGTATGATACACGGGCGTAAAAGCAATAAATTACTCGGTTACGTTTAAAATCGTCCTCGTAACTTATTCCTTTGCGCCCTTCTAGCATAAACTACTATTATTGCGAGTTATCCTTGAAAAACCATAAAAAAATATATGTCCCGCCCTTGGTGGACCGAAAAATATGAAAAAAATCATAGCAATATGCGTAAAGATTGCAGGAAAAATAAAGCGGTTGAGAAAATCACGAAAAAAATTCACGAAATTAAATTTATCATCCATCATCCACGGAACCCTAGGTACGCGAATCTGACTTTCACTTGGCCGGTTTTTTATTTTACTTCGTTCAGTAAGTGTTTTTTCCTCCTACACCAAATACTTACAATGTTCTTATTATACACTAATTTTAATTAACTTTGTCGTACTAAAATTTGTCAATTCTCGTTCTATGGTATGGCATCTTATGTAAATAAACATTCGCACGCAATTTCCCAGTTTTTCCACTTAAAATCTACGTCAATAAGACCGGAAATTGCACGGTTTGTGATTTTTTCTGCGCAAAACAGTAGAAAATGAAATAAAAACCCTCATTCCGTCACTTCCTCGGGAACAGGCGTCAAAGGGCCCGATCTTAGTATTCATTATGCAACGATATGCGCACGTTGCCCGCCTTCGCCCGGATGTACTACTGAGGAAAATTGTGCAGACCCAATTTTCACCAGAATCATGACAGTGTTACAAGTGGAAAGTGGCACAGCGGAACTTGCTCCAATAGTATGGCACAGAGGCATAAATAACACCTATTATGTGCCTGCATATTCTACCTACCTACTCTAGAGGTTAAGTTAGTTGGTACAAGATATGTAGAAAGTGCTGGACTAGTATGGGTGAAGTGCTTCGAACAAAATCTTCGAGTATTATTGGCAGCATTCGCTTTGTTTTGTAATATACAGCGTGTAACAGAAAGGTGTAACCATATTTGAAGAGCTTATTCAGTCAATGGTATAGAACATCAAATGGTATAGAGCCAACCCTGAAATCTCAAAAAAAAATCTGTCCTTCCATACATTTCGGCCGAGCGGCATTGCATTTTTCTATGAAACAGTAAAAATTTTTTTTCGAGATACAGGGTTTGTTCCATAGTAAAATTCAAATAAATATATTTTTTATTATTACCTTTGTATGGCATTTAATTATTTATAGATATGGAGCATATAAATAATAAAAACAATTAAAACACGTTATATTTCGACTCCTACTGTGGAGTCTTCATCAGTCTCCATTTCCATAGTAAAAGTTGTTCTAAACCATTGACTGAAAAAGCTCTTCAAATATGGTTACACCTTTCTGTTACACCTGGTATATTATAATAATCTTGGACTATATTATGTTATCCTACAATAATTGTGTTTCTTTTATGTGTATTTACCTATATAATTATATATAAAAATAAAAAAAAAACAAGCTGATAAAGGCAATATACAACGTGTTACAGGAAGGTGTAACCATATTTGAAGAGCTTATTCAGTCAATGGTATAGAGCAACTTTTACTATGGAACAAACACAGTATATAGAAAAAAAAATTTTACTGTTTCATAGAAAAATGCAATGCCGCTCGGCAAGGGCAGATTTTTTTTTTGAGATTTCAGGGTTGGATCCATAGTAAAAGTTGTTCTATACCATTGACTGAATAAGCTCTTCAAATATGGTTGCACCTTTCTGTTACACCTTGTATATAAAAAGCAAAAAAAAAATAATTGAAAAAGGCGTTACTTTACGGAAGTCCATCGTGAATTTGTGGATATATTAATAATTTGCAAAAATTCAAAAAAAAAACAAGCTGATAATGGCAATAAATATATTTTCAATGCATGTGCTCGTAAAGGCCCACTTTTTATGCATCAAAACCGAACATAAAGTCGATTATTTTGCCCTAGGGCTTTATTATTATTGTTTTTTTTTATTTATTTACAATGGTTGGCTAACCTGCAGCCTTTCCAGTGTACCATAGATGTTATACTTTTTTTTCCACTGTTTAACGGCTCTGGATACAGTCCTTTTGAGCCAATTATAATTTAAAGTTCACGAGACTATATTTGTTTTCATTTCCTCACACTATGCATTGAAAAACGTAGTATGATACACGGGCGTAAAAGCAATAAATTACTCGGTTACGTTTAAAACACTCGCTACGCTCATGTTTTAAATCGTCCTCGTAATTTATTCCTTTGCGCCCTTGTAGCATAAACTACTATTTTAATATATAATATATATTGAGTTTTTATATGCTCCTCACTCCTCATTTTCCCAGTAGTTACACAAAATGTACGAAGAGGTGGAGGCTCCTTTTAATTTCTCCGTTTCATTATTCCATTTTTAATATTTTACAAAGCTATTTGCGTTCCATTTATACTTGGCATTTTCCATTCCGGAAAGCGCATCATAACAAACGTAAGGGTGCGGCAGACGGCTCGTCGCCCCTGACTTACCATCAAAGTAACAATTGAAATAACCTCTGTTACCAACAAATTAAGGGTTGTTTTTGTTTGTAGCATCACAGGGGTTAGTCAGGTCGATGAACGGGCCAAAACAAAGAGGCACAACCCCATATACCACCTGTAGCCTCTAGTCTGTGTTTAGTCTTTGCAGATCGATTTTTGGCGGCAAATACACGAAACAACGGACAATCAGTAAAGTGCCTATTCTGTGATCCTTTGAAAAGAGAATGGGTAGGGTGGGTTGTTTTGTTCTACAATTCGTATTCGATGGGAGGAGGTATTTGTGATTGAAAACAGTGTGGGAGAAATAAAACACCCAAAACCAAACCTTATTGTTGGATTGCTGCTTACCTTACATGGGTGAAATAACAACTATCTTACAATACAATACAACTTAATTTGTACACCATAAAAAAAGGAACAGAAATATAACTTAATTTTTAACTATCTTATTATGTAGCACAAACAGTCGGCCTTATCGCTTAAAGCGATCTCTTTCAGACAACCTTTGGGTGGATGAAACTGTTTAGAATGATTGCTGAAATGGTGTTAAACGTATTAATATATAATGATAAATACATACTAATAAAAAATAAAAAATAATATATATGTGTATATGTCATAAAATAAATTGTAAACTGGAAAAAATAATAATAATGATAATGAATATTTCGGTAATCAGAGTGGAAGATAGTGTCCTTTAACTAGATAGGCAGGGAAGGGGCTCTTCTTATATGTAAAGGAAGATCATAATTACACCATCACGTGTAATTGACTAGGTATTATAACACAAAGAAGTTAACCATGGGTCTCAGTTTCCCTTCGAAGGTAGGAGAAACCTCTGCGAGAGGTCCACAGTTTTTGAACATTTTCATACCAACTTTTTTTTTTCAAAGTGTTTTTTAAAATTTTTCATATATTTTTTATTGTCAAACTTGACCTTCTGATTGCTTTTCCAGAAAAAAAGTTCTATGCACGCCACTGAGCTATATATAGTTCGTGCCAGTAGAGAAGGCGGGCGTGAAGTTAGTTGTCACCAGTATCCCGCCCTTTACCCTCTTGCATAATTGAGACCCAATTCTAATTAGCATCATACCTTCCCTTTATAAGTAGCTATATAAAGCTACATACAGTTCGTGCCAGTACAGAAGGCGGGCGTGAAGTTAGTTGTCACCAGTATCCCCCCACGCTATACCCCTTTGTATAATTGAGACCCAATTCTAATTAGCATCATACCTTCCCTTTATAAGTAGCTATATAAAGCTACATACAGTTCGTGCCAGTACAGAAGGCGGGCGTGAAGTTAGTTGTCACCAGTATCCCCCCACGCTATACCCCTTTGTATAATTGAGACCCAATTCTAATTAACTTCACACCTTCCCGTTATGAGTAACTATATAAAGCTACATAAAGTTCGTGCCAATACAGAAGGCGGGCGTGAAGTTAGTTGTCACCAGTATACCCCGCGCTATACCCCTTTGTATAATTGAGACCCAATTCTAATTAACTTCACACCTTCCCGTTATGAGTAGCTATATAAAGCTACATAAAGTTCGTGCCAATACAGAAGGCGGGCGTGAAGTTAGTTGTCACCAGTATACCTCGCGCTATACCCCCTTGCATAATTGAGACCCAATTTTAACTGACTTCACACCTTCCTTCCTTTGTTTTCTGCTCCTAACCCGGACTGTACACACTGTGCAGCTACAAATGTCACCAAAAAAAAAAGAATAAGTGATAAAATATTAAACTGAATATTTTTCACACATAATTTTTCGTTTCAGTCAATGAATAAATTAAACATAACATCTTCTACATGACATGGCATCATGTTATGACATTAACTTTTCCACAGTCCTCACCACAGAGAAAAAAAAACCGGCCAAGTGCGAGTCAGACTCGCGTACCTAGGGTTCCGTATTGTGGATGATAAATTTAATTTTGTCATTTTTTTTCGTGAATTTCTCAACCGCTTTATTTTTCCTGTAATTTTTACGTAAACTCATATTACCATGATTTATTTAATATTATTCGGTTCACCAGTTTTGGAGATTCTAATACCTACCATTTGATACTTTTATAAAATGTTTTGTTATTTATTTTATTTATTTTACTTCTTTTCTACAATAAACTTTTTAATATCTACAATTTGATACCCATATTGTAATTTTAGGATAATATTTTTAATTTTTCTCTATTTTCTTTTGGAAATATTTTGAACAATTCGATTTTTTTATATATATTTTTACACCGTTAAACGTGGGCAAATTAATGCTATTTTTGTGCCAAATTTCATGTCCGAGGCCGTGACATACGGACGGACGGACGGACGGACAACGGAGTCTCACCATAAAGTTCCTTTTGTACCTTTCAGGTACTACGGAACCCTAAAAACAGTGCTATCCAGCGAACCCCTCGTGGGTATCAGATTAATTAAAACACATCCGGAGTACGTCTCTATGCATAAGGTTGTTTTTATTTTTATTAAAGTTCTCACAAATGTTCTAGTCAGCTCTTAAGCCCTTATAAGGCACTCATAGATAATGAGCTAATGTTAGTAAAGTTTTATAAAAGGGTTAGTAAAATTGGCAATTATATATAATGGCGGCGTTTTATCTATGTTGATATACTTTCCATGATGGCAAGCAGCGAATGAAAAAAACATAGAAGACGCATTTCTAACAGAGTGCGAAAATAGCACTACAGACTGAAAAGGGCAAAAGGCTCATGATTAGTTTGTACTGTTATCAGGCGTGAATGGCCGACTCAAAGACATAGTTAACGCTATTGGAACCATCGCTATACAAAATCGTGTTCAACGCCGCCAATACCGTGGGGTAATTTTTCAGATCTAATCAAACTTCTATGTTTTTTTCGTTCACTGATAGCATGCAAATAACCGATGTGTCTGCATATCTCGGTATAAATTATGCAGATCTCAAATTGATATCTACTCGTTTAGAAATTAGCGTCAGTATCTGCTAAATCATTGCCTAGACTGAAACTTGTTTTTCCACTTGCTTTAGATTCTAGATGGAATATAGTGTCTGATGCTACTTAAACCAGTTTTTAGGAATTCATATTGAACCTTTTTATTTAGTAATACTCCTTATCAAATATTTTGAGAACAGCTATCTAATACAGCGCGTGCAGAAAAAAATTACGAAAGCATATTGCGGTAAATTTTAAGGATTACTAATAAATTAAGCAGTCTTTATATTTCGTAGTAGTCATTTGATGAGGTTTTGTATTTTCATCGAATGGCATTTATCAAACGATAAACAAAAGTTAAAAATCCGATATTCGAGTGAAAAATACTGCTAGATTAGCCGCCCTTGCAACCGTCCAAGATAATCCCCTTTTCAAATCACCGGGAATATGCAACTTATTGTCGTTTAATCTACTTATTTTCGTGTATTTAGTGCAATATTTTCCTACCACAACATTGATAAGAGCTAGGAGGTGAGAGAGACATGCCCAGAAAGTCAGAGAGAGACAGGAGAGGCATTAATCAGTCTATCCACGGAATTTATAAAACCACGCCATCACTCTTACGGTACAGCTACTCATGAAATCATGTGGGAAAACACGCCGAGTTGCTTGGCAGCATGGTTTGGTCATGAAAGTGACGAAGAGCTAGGACCAAAACCAAAGCCACCAATTGAAGTAAAAGGATTTTTAAGTTAGTTAATGGGTTTGTCCGCAGGCTGCATTGCGACTAACCTCTCATTTCATGCAGCCCAAATACACACATTTGTTGCCAGAATCGCCACCCGGATTGTTATGCACATGATGTAAATCGAATCCAACCGTGACATGGCATGTAAATAAATCGGCGCTGCATCATCCGACAATAAACATGCATTATGTCATCAACTCATCAGACATCATGTTTAGCACTGCTAATGTTCGTTCGTTCTATAGTGGATAGACGACCTCACGGTACAATTATAGAAACTGTGACACAATTATCTTGACCATCTCAGACTGAGTTTATCACTGTTTATTTTAGACGCTTATTTGTGGTAAGATTTTAATATTTCATTTTTTTTTTATTGAAAATTCTTTAAATTGTATGTAATACATATTTCTTATATGTTTGAAAATAAGAATACCAATTGAAAATAAATTACCAATATACTTGAAAATTACGGTCATCAAAGATATTCCGTATATTTCCCGAGGTTCAAAATTATCTTTCTACCAAATTTAAATACATCTCGGGCAAACAGACAGGCAAACACCAAAGCTTTCGCCATTAGAGTTTTCATTTACCACGGTACCGTTTTCTGCTTATGTGTACTTTTCACAGAATCTGTCAATCTGATACGACTGCCTATTAATTTTGATGTATTTCCCTACACATACATACCAACAGGTAGCAGGGTTTCCTTTTGAACGGGGCCCCAAAAAGTAATTAGCGGAACATAATGGTGGGAACCATTAAAGTGGACAACGAAGTCAGCCATTATGCTTGCTCAGGCCTTGAACTGAACCTACACACACGGTCTGCGGTCTGCATGTAATCTGCGAACTGAGCGGTCGCATTGAAGCCGGCCAGTGCACTTTATGTTGCTGTTTTTGTTGCCTTTGTTATGATAAAAATGTCTGTCAATCGAATGTTTACCATGGTCGATTCCGAAATGAAGGAGAGATGACGTCATCGAATGTTTTACGTCTTTCTCGTGGAGTCCATAATACTGCAGCTCATGCCGCGGACTGACATGACAGACAAAACGGTGCACTTTATGTTACTGTTTTTGTTGCCTTTGTTATGATAAAAATGTCTGTCAAGCGAATGTTTACCATGGTCGATTCCGAAATGAAGGAGAGATGACGTCATCGAATGTTTTACGTATTTCTCGTGGAGTCCAAGTGTAACACTGCAGCTCATGCCGCGGACTGACATGACAGACAAAAAAATGCTACTGAAATAGTTCCCGATTCTTTAGAAACCCTAAAAACAACTAAGGTATTATTTGCTTGCATTTAAAACGTTAATTAAAATTGTAAACTTTTTCTACCAATTTATCAATGAGTTTTTATTATATACTGTAATAAGTTATTTTTATCAAAAATCATTATAAGTGTTCCGCTTTATTCCAACAACCACAACTGAATAAGGAGGCTAAGGGACCAAAACAAAGCCCCAGCTGGCCTTAACATTCTTGCCATCTGACTTCGCCACTATCAGAGAAATACTGTCCAACAAGCACGTATCTAGTAGTCTAGTAGGGTGTTGAAAATTCGCCCCTCCCCCCGAAGAAAAAACACTGTTTGCATTAGACGATGCTCAGGAATAAGATGAAATAATTGTAAATGATTACCATAATTATAGAAGATGTCAACCAAAAAAAATTTATGAGCTATGAGATTACACGACCATTTTGTGAGATCGTATTGATATTTACGGGGATTAAAGGCGAATTTTCTACATTGTTGGACCCCCATCCCCCCTGAAATCGAATCCTAGATACGTACCTGCTGTCCAACTGTCGTCCCAGTTCCAGTTACTGACATTCTCAACATTTCTGATACCTCGGTTACAGAACAATGTGTAGACTTGTGGATGTTTGTGTGTATGTTTCTTGCGGATACCGATTGTTTTCAATATTGCAATCAGTATACTGAGTGTAATGGAAACTTTAATTGAAACTACATTCTCTTTCGTTTAATTTTCCCAAAAAACATGCCTATGTAAATACTCGTAATATTTTTATTTCATAAATTTAAGACCCCTATTAATAGGTAGAGTCTTAGGCCGTTATTACATTATTATTTTAAAGGCTCTTTCATCAAATATTGTCTATGGAAACTGAACCATTTTCATACCCAATTTACATGAAACATTTAAAAACAAAATATTGATAGTGAGTGTGATCATCAGATTCGACAGAATAAACACGCTAAACCAAACCGAATAAACGAATAAAACGAATAAACGAAATAAACCCATACGGTCCTCGTGACCGACTATTGAAATGTCAAACCACCACCAACCACCATAGTACATACCATTGTGGTTTATGGTTATGGTAGCCTGAAGTTAGCTGCACAATCACGTTTGGCAGCTTAGCATACTTCCTTATTCTAAGTTTGGCAGCCAATTTTTCCCCACGATTTTGACGTTTGTTGTGGGTTATGACCGAATCATGGGTGGTTATAGTGGAAAATAGTAGTTTATTGAGATCTGATGACCGTACCCAGTGCCGATAATACAGTATCAAAGAAAACTGATAGTACAATATCGGCCTTACCTCCCGTCAGACAGTGGCGTGCACAGAACTTTTTTCCGGAAAAGCAATCAGAAGGTCAAGTACGACAATAAAAAAAATATGAAAAAATTTAAATAACACTTTGAAAAAAAAAAAGTTTGTATGAAAATGTTCACTCTAGGAAAGGCAGTCATACAAACTTTTTTTTTTTCAAAGTGTTATTAAAAATTTTTCGTATTTTTTTTATTGTCGCACTTGACCTTCTGATTGCTTTTCCGGAAAAAAGTTCTGTGCACGCCACTGCCGTCAGATATCATCAGAGGGAGCAAAAGGCACGTGAATAAAATTCAAATTCAAATAGTTTATTTTGTATAGTAGGTATACATAATACACTTTACACGTCAAATTTAATCTTATATTGAATATAAAATAATAAATGTACATGAACTAAATTAAAGGTTTATTTAATTTATGTAGCACGATTAAAATGATATGTAAAATCAATATTTATACAAGGTAAAATCCAATCAACCGCCCGAACCCGTACCGGAGACCCGGCCAGGGACTAGGAACAAGGTTCAAAACTATCACCAACCGAGCCCCCAGCACGAATCGAGGCGGCGGACCAAATCCCATCCTATATACTACATACTAATAGGTTACATATATAAATACATTCCTACCTCCGCCCATTCGATTAGTCTTGCTAAGAAGAAGGGCAAGTAACTTAGCAAGATCATGTCTTTTTTTTAACATATCAGTTACATCCATACATCCATCAGCCCGTATTCATCCACTGCTGGACATAGGTCTCCCCAATATTACGCCACTCTTGGCGGTCCTCAATCATCCTCATCCAGCCGCCACCCGCAACGTCCTTCAGATCGTCAGTCCAGCGGGCACGAGGGTGGCCTACGCTGCGCTTTGCTGTACGTGGTCTCCATTCCAATGCCTTACGGCCCCAACGGTTATCACGTCGGCAACAGATATGGCCAGTCCACTGCCACTTCAACTTACTGATTCGGCAGGCTATGTCGGTCACCTTCGATCTCTGACGGATATCTTCGTTTCGGATTTTATCCATATCCCAAGCATCGGTTACATACCAAAACTTATACTATACAGGATATGATATGAGTGAATAAAGGATATGATTCTGCAAAGTCTGGTTACATGTTGAGTTGTAGTTAATGTAATGTTGATGCGGATTGTAATTTGACCGGGTGTACGCATTAACTATCGAATGCGGTTCGACCACGCATTGCGAACCTTGGACTATATGCGCAGTGACTTATGTTTTCATGTAAATTATTACCATTATGTGCACCCACTTACAAATACGAGTGTGATTTCTACAAAATCTATGTCCATTTTTAGGTTTCCGTACCCAAAGAGCAAAACGGAGCCCTGTTAATGACATTTCGCTTTTTGTCTGTCCGTATGTCACGGGTCTCTAGCTCATGGACGGGAGGTTAACAAACCTGAAATATTTTGCGTAGAATGCTGACCCAAACCCGAATATTAAATTGAAAATGCAATTACGTTATTTTTCTTTTTTTTTTCTTAACCTGACATGTCGGTTGCCATTGCCTGAGCTAATTGAGTAGATTACAATTTTTTTTAATCAACATCTTTCTCACTTACTAAAATCTAGTTAGGAATTTGGAATTTGTGTATATTATTTCTGAATTATCTATTCAAAAACAAAGACTAAAATTTTATGAAAATAACAATTCTAATTACTTATTAAAATGCTACGGAACCCTCAAGGCGTGAGACCTACTCGCACTTGACCGGTTTTTTATGTGCTTTGGCATCTATATTTTTGTTATTTGCCATGAAGTTTTTAGGGTTTTTCTTACCCGTACGGAACCATCACACTGAATTAAGAAAAAATAATTGGAGAAGTGTGACAAAGGGTTCCGTACCACCGCACAGTACGGGTACGGAACCCTAAAAATATTATGGTAAATAACAGCAATATAGTTGCCATAGCAACAAGAACTATCCGCTAAAGTAACCCTAATATCTTCACTGCTATATTTTTCCTGTAATCTTTACGTCATTACCATGATTTTTTCCATATTTTATGTCCTCTTCTTTCGGAAATAAGGGGCATGATAGATAACTTTAAAAATGCTACTTTTTTTACACCACAAATTGTGCCTCTACAGGAATTGAACCAGTAACCTCCAGATCCCAATAGCGTGGGATTTAATACACACTATGACAATTCAGAGCTATGCGTAAAATCGATGGAATCTCCTGAGAAAAGTTTTCTAGCCTTTCACAGTTACCTAGATTTCTTCACTTTAACACCGGATAGTTTCAATCTTCGTCAACCTCAAGTATCTACATAACTCGTGTACAGCCTCACGTTAAGCGGTCAATCCGTAATTATATCAGCATGCGGTTAAACAGCATGTCCTTATGATTATGCTTGTCTGTGTTTGTCTAGATGCCGTTTTCTGCACCTAGGTATACTATAGTCTATGTTACGTTTCCAACGCAGGCGTTGTGCTGTGCATAGGAACAAAGACTGAGAATAACAAAGAGAAATAGTTACTTACGATCTCATTTTCGTAAAGAAAATTACAGATACAGCAGTTTCATTGTGTCCATTCAGAAATGTCCTATTGTAAAGGCGTACACTCACTGCGTCCACACAGAAAATTCTCCAAACGCGGTCTCTTTCTTTTGTCAACAGTTCACACTACCGCTTTCGAAATTTAAAATTTGATGCGCGTGCCTGATATCCGTCTACCTTTTTTGCTTTTATATTTTAACGGTTTAAAAAATAAACAAAGGCTGTATTTATGTTTGAATTCCGAATGTTTTTGCCGCGAACGCGCGACCAACTCGAAAGCTCGTGGCAAACTCGCAGCACAAGCGCCGCCGCCGTCGTTCGCGCACTCTGTAGGTGTACAAACATAACTAGCCGCAGGGTTTTACTCCATCGTGGTGGCCAGACATGCAAACCCCCTATTCTTATAACAAGCTATAGGTAGGCAGTATGCACTCCCCTTAGAATCGATTTGGGAATGTTTTGGAAGTTTCCGTCTACGATTTTGAAAGAGGGTAACGTGATCCTGAAAATAAGTCAGTATGTCGATGTTTTTCTTGTAGGAATATTATAGTAAATTTTATTTGAACCTGTACACAATCTAGTTAAAAATAGAAGGAGAGGGGACACCCGTTTGAAACGAAATACCGTACACCTGCATTTTTCTTACGATTCGTACAAAAGGTAAAAACTGAATGTGAAGTCAACAGCTTATTTTCTTCATTTTTTTTCATAAGTATTATCTAACGACAAAAAACTACGTCTCTTTACAGCCCAAAAAGCAAAATTTTATGAATCACCATCATAATAGCTCTGAAGATATCGTGAATATTGCCTCGTTTTTACGCAAAGTTTAGCAAGTTGTGTAATTTTCATCGATACTGGAAATAAAAAAAGAGAAAAATACAGACGTTGTTCATGTAAAGAAGACTAAGTTTAGACACTTTTTCTATAAAACAAACAGTACACGTTTCATGTAAAACAGTTTTTACCTGAAACTATTTCACGAATTCGGCGTTTTTTGAATATCCCGCCATCTTCCACCTCTTGATGAGAGATGGGTCGGAGTGCGATGTGGGAGGGAAGGAAAACATATATAAAGATGTTAGAAAAGTTTCATTGAGATCAAAGCCATCAGAACACCTAATTTTGTGAAAACACCTAAATCATTGATATTGCAGCTGGGAATCTTTCGCTATCAGACGCGCACGCCACACATATATACTGCAGATATAGCATACATTGACATACGCTTGTAAACACACAAACATACATATGTCGTGACGGTCGAAGTCTTAAACTTTTTTCAGCCTTAGCACTCATTCGCTGGAGTGTAACTTTGTTCCAAACAAACAGACAAAACCTATTTGATCGTGATCGCTGATAGTGTTACCTCTTGTCTGTGGTAATGTCTTAATTTTTATAGTTTTTTTTGCGTAGGTGTTTCCCGTGGGAAGTAGAATGTATTGGGAAAGCGAATTGATGTCTGATCCGTGTAGGTGTTTGTATACATATACAAATCACTCAAACTATGTAGTTATGAAATAATAAATGTAGCACCATGTATCATGAAACAGATTATCTTGATATTGTCATTTTTCTGTCCAAGTAGGATACTAAATATTATTTATAGCACACTGTGCGTAAAATGACTGCTTTACGCACGCTGCGCGTGCGTAAAGTCGGCATTTTCCGCACTTGTGCTATAAAAAATTATACGAAACTCGTGCGAGAAACTTTCATCGCTCTCGTATCGTAATATACTATTATATGCTAAATATATACTAAATATTAGGTCTTTACATATGAAATTGCCGTTTTCGATAGAGAATCTGTAATTTTTAAATCAATTTTCAGTACTAACATTTTTGCATTTTTTTTTTAGGAATTACAAATTCAAATTATGTAATTCCTTTTGTGTATGAATGAGACACTTAAGCTAACAGCAACATTAATTTAATTTTTGAAAAGTGTCAGCTGTAAAAAAATATTACGAATCTTAGAAACGGATGGTATTTAGGACGAACTGTTTTTGAAGTTTTAGTTTTTATAATTAAACTGAAAATAAAAACAAAATTGAATACGTAAATGTAAAACCTTAAAATCAACTTTCAAACAAAAAACAAATAATTGAAATAACTATTGAATTACAGGAATTATGAACTCATGAATTTGTAAGAAAATTTTGGTAATTTCATATATAAAGACCTATTATTATTTAATAAATAGCAGGCTATTCGGTCAGAAATACCAAAGATTGCTTGATTTTGTTGTCTACCGGTTGTTGACATTACTACACTCCCAACTTCCAGACACATCAAGTACTATTGGAATCCAAAACAAAAGGTGCCGTATATGCCGTTAGAATAGCTATTAGCATTTGAATGTATTGACACGTTCGACTCCTACGACCAGTTTCTATGGAGGTGATCTAAAAATATCGACGTTGCGTCAGATTTAATTAAAATAACTTGGTCAAGTGCGAGTGGGACTCGCGCATAAAGGGGCCACACAATACGGGTACGGAACCCCAAAACATTTTGGTAAAAAACAACAATAAAGATGCCAAAGTGACATCAAGGCGACAAAAAAGAAGGCGCTAAAATATTAAAATATTAGCGCCTCAATTCAGCACCCTCTGAGTTCGCACCCTAATTTTTATTATTTGTTCTTCTAAAACAAATAAAGACAATGTCGTAACCACAACACATCAAAGTTAAATCCTCACTGTAGGCCCTTAACAGTGGCCTAAAAATTAGCAGCCAATGAAAGTTATCGAGCGATCAATAGTTCAATGTTACCTAGTTAAAATTAGACTCGATTTTTGTAAGTAGTTATAAAAAAATATTTATTTATTTAATATAAATATATATATATAAAAAAAACAGGAAATTTTAGAATAGGTATTGTGACGTTATATTTTAGGAAGCGCATCGTGATTGCATATAATCCATGCAGGGGTGAAGGAGCTATGGTTATGTAAGTAAAGGAAGGGTAACGTTAGGTAGAGAAATAGCTGTTCCCAAACAAAATTCAATTCAAAATTCAAAAAGTTTATTTTGCAAAGTAGGTATATATAATACACGTTTCACAAGTCAACTTTTAATCTTATAAAAATATATGTAATAAAATAATAAATGTACATGAACTACTTAGATTAAATGTTTATTTACAATTAAAATTATAGGTAAAATATTATTATACAAGGTGAAATCCAATCAACCGCCCGAACCCATACCGGAGACCCGGCCAGGGACCAGGAACAAGGTTCAATGATCACCAACCGAGCCCCCAGCACGAATCCAGGCGGCCGACCAAATCCCATCCTATATACTACATAGTAATAGGTTACGTATATAAATACATGCCTACCTCCGCCCATTTTACCGACGTCTTGCATTTACAATTATATAAAGTTTACTACTAAATTTGGCACTCCTTGGAATAACTTCTGCTCTAACGCTTTTGTTTTTTCACTGTCTATCTTGCTAGCAGTATACCTTTTCTGAGCGGCCCGCTTCCAATGAGCAGGATATACAAGTGTAAAATGAAAGCGTTGGAGCAGGACAGATTTCTCTGAATACTTTACCCGACTTGCTTAGAATGAAACATCGTAAGCTGAAACTGTTTTTTCTTTTAAGTGTCAGTAATATTTCTTGAAATTGAAAAGGACCGAACAGTAAAAAACAAACAAATTTTAACATAACTTTGATTTTTTTTTATCTACTAGTTGCTGAGAATAAAGAGTTTCGAGAGCCAAAACACAGTAACTACGGAACCACGTAACTACTGAAAAATAAATCGCCCACGCCGCTCGCGTCGATCACCCTACCCCGTATTATGAAACGCGGTGAGAAGCGTTGGCGATAAAAAAATCTATGATGGTAAGCGAAGCGATACAGCAAAACGTAACGGGCGAACTGTTACACTTTTTTCCGCCTAGCCTTCATTTGCCAAGCGTCTGGAATAAGTATAACTTGCGATAAGTAACTTCGTTACAATAAAAATAAGTTATAATGTAAAAGTTGGAGAGCCACTGAACCCATTAGTAGCACGGGAAGAGCTGGCACGTGCTTGGTTCCGAAAGAAGAGGGTAAGGGTGAGGGGTGCCCGGAGATTACTACATGCGGGGTGCATGTGTGGTAGGCAAATAGCAAAATTCCGGCGTTTACAAACGGCGTCGTCAGTTTCAAAGCACTCGCTGTTTTGCAATTTGCCGTTCGGCAAATTGAAAAATGCCCGCCGTTTGTAAAATGACTTCGTAATTTTTTTTAAAGCCGAAATCGAAAGTCTTTCACCAAAAACTGAAAAATAGGTGCAATAACGAGCGGAGCGAGGAGGGGGGTGTTAGGTTTACATGTAAGTACATATTGGGAGCCGAGCGAAGCGGAGCGGAGCGAGGCAACCCTCAAGACTTCTAACAGAATTACTATATTAATTAGAAAATGTCTACCATTTGACAACGATTCAAATAGCAAAATAGCGATCGTTTAGAAACTGACGACGCCGTATACTGACGAGTTTGTAAACGGCGGAATTTTACTATTTGCCTGCGACACATGCACCGAGACGCTTTGTTCAATAATACGACCCTTCTATCTAAGTGGCAAGATGACATCATATCATTTCTTCTCGCAGCATCACAGTTTTTGCCTCCTTTACACAATAACAATAAACGAGTGTCGAGTTTCTGTCCATCTGTCAACAACATATCACGGCATAACACGACAGATTTTATCTCGCCTAGGTAAACGAAGAGCTGCACGACGCTTTATCGCGCGCGACGCGACTTAGTTGAATCACAAGTGCGAGGAGCGTGACACGATGTTTTTGCGATTAAACAGGGGCCTGGTAAAAATGTATTACTTTGGAGCTAAATTAAAAAAAAAACGTTAAATTGCGAGTGGGACTCGCGGTGTTAATAATACTTAGATAATTTAAACAGAAATTACAAACTATCGTTACTCACTAAATATATGAAACAATACTGCAAAATTAAATTGGTTGAGTATTGGACGATGTAACCCTAAAACTACATTATAAATTTATAAATTAGCTTTTTCAATATTTGTTGTTTAAATACAGCATAATGACATGTAAATTACAAATTCCTAACTACTTTGGTCTTTGAGATGGACTCCGTAACAGAAATTACAACTTTGTCAGCACCACATGTATTTATTTTTGAAGATAAAAAATGAATATCTACTCAACCATGGTGCAGCTTGCAGTTTCAGTTGCTAAAAGTATTTTTTTTTTTTTAAATAAAAGTTTTGTAATGTGTCAAGCTATATCATCGGACATACTTATCGTTAGTTTTTTTACATTTATTAAATAATAAATAAGTGTATAATCATTGATAAAGCAATTGATAAAATATAGCACACAGGTAGTTACAGTTTACACAAGTTAATTTTGTTAAAACAAGTAAAACAGTACTTTATTACTACAATAAATACATAGTAATTTTTGTCATTAAAACTTAGGTGTATTATCCATCCATCCATCAGCCTAGTTCATCCACTGCTGGACAATAAGCCTTTCCAGGACTTTGCCACTCCCGGCGGTCATCCTGGAAGAATTGCCTATACTCACACACGCTGGGCAGGCGGATTGGTGAGCGCGGTGCCGGAACCCTCGCCATATTTTATTCTGTGCCCTCGCACTAGTGACGCCGCTGCCTGTCACCAGTCTGTTCCATATATTATAAGGCCCGGCTATTAGGGATGGATGTACCGCCATCCATCGGTCCCAGGCATGGTGGGCCTCCTGGTTTTTTGCCTGTGAGCTGTCCCCGTACTCTCCCCCGAATTACTTCGAGGGGGTCTCCAAGTAAGATGGTGGGACCTCCACAATCGAGCATAGGTGTATTATTTATAGGCATTATAAATGACCCTTTTTAAGGTTTCGTACCTAAAGGTTAAGGGGGGCTTATCCCAACTTTGTCTCTTTTCTGGTTCATTTTCAACCATGAAATTGGGATATTTTGTATCTGAAAAATGTATATATCGTCACCTTAAAGGAAAAATTAAATAACCAACAAAAAAAAGTTCCGAGATAATCGCAATATTGTGTTTTTTTTTCGGTAGAAAATTCATATCTCCGTTATTAAGAAAGTTAAAATTCTATTTTTTTTATATGTTGTGGTCTTTAGAAAGTTCTTAAGTTGTACATTTTATAATATTGGAAAATAATTTCCTATATCCATGATTTACAGTTTATTAATTTTTGCCAAAATACTTTTCCAAAATTATGCCCAGTTATTTAGTTTAACATGTTTGTTATTCAATTTTGCCGTTCAATAAAGTAAAAATTGTGACTTTTTTGTATAATTTAAGTAGTCTTATTTATGTTTGCCATTTTATATTTTGCCATTTTTCATGGTTGTTGACTTTGCCAGTGGACCTTTTCTGTTACTTAGAATGACTTTAGAATTAACTTCAAAGTTAATATTTTAATAAGAGCTGTTCTAGAATTTAAATATATCACTAGGGAGCTAATTAACATACATAAAGTCTTTTTATAATTTTATTTAAAGAAGTTTTTACGTTAAAAAGACAAGAAAAATAAATTTATTTTAGAACCTGTTTCGCTATCCTGAGGGGCTACTCCGAAGTGACAAAATTCGATCGAATATTGTTCGGTCGTATATCCATCTCTATCACACTCTGTATGCGTGCGTCAGCTTGGACGATATATCCAAACCGAATCTTTTTGGGAGTACTGGGCCATTACCCGGTTGGGATATACGAATAAATAAATAAATAAAAACTGCAGAACCTTCGTGTTATAATTGTATTAATTATACCTATAAAAATTGCGAAACATATCAGTCATCATCTCTTTTATATAATAATTTGAACCAATCAACAAACATATAACAATCAACCCTTAATTTGTTAATGTAGTTCGCAATCGCACGCTTGTGAGACATCGTGCATTCGTCCCAGCTGATAAATTTGCACTGCTGCACCAGAGCATCAAGATCATTGCTCTTGCTTATATTGCTTATATTAGTCAAAAGGAGCGGTGAGTATGGGACCACCCAGCTGTTGTCCACTACGACGTCTTGCGCGGTACCTCTCATTTTAATTGTGACCCTACGTCCTCCATCTTCGGGTGCCCTGCGCCTATACAACGGATAACCATTCTCGTTGGTTTGCGTCTCTTTTAACAGTGCTCGAGGATACTTTTTGGTGCATGCTCTGTCCCACATGTACAGGGGACGTAGGGTTCATTGCTCCACAAGGACTCATGCTCTTCGTGATCGTGTCATATAGCTGTTTGTCCAAGTTGGGGTCGGGCAGCTCTGCTGTTATCACTTCATCGATTTGGTTCGGAAGCAATTTTTTTTTAACCACAGCAGCTCCAATTAATAATGTAATTTCAGGGTTCCCTGCCCGAAGACTTGACCAACTTAGTATTGCAGCTTTGTTTTATAAAATTTAAATATTTTTGCGAAATTCCAATAAAAAGTTATTAATTACTTAAGCTCAAAAAAAAGCTCAATTGTCAAGATAACAAGATAACCTTCAATCAAGATAACCTTTACAAGCGAAAAATAAATAAAAAGACTATTATTCGTTTTTTCCTTAAGGTACGGTTAACATCGATTTAAATATTCGTTTACACCATTTCAATAAGAGCCGTTATGTATTTTTGCGTTTTGGTTATTATCATCAGTTCGGAATATGTTTATTGCCACAATTCAATAAGGTGAGTTATTTTTTTTATCCTAATGAAAAAACTACAGGTAGAGTCAATCTCTTAAATCCTTTTTGTATAAGTGATTTTAATATAGTTTTCCCAATCAGTTTTCTAGTAGATTTTCGGATTAACCAGTTTGGCTACAAACAGCTATCTCAGGAAATAAAGGGACAAGGAAAACGATTCCCAGACCAAAAGATGGAGAAAAAATCGGATATTTAGAAAATACAATAAAACGTGTTTTAAAAATGTTACTTATTTAATTTTCCATTTAAGGTGACGATATATCTTAGATACATTCGTTCTCTAGATTTTTTTTGCGGTTCAAAACGCGATACGTTATACTTTGCTAGATTGAAAAAAAATCTGAAACTTGGTTTATTTTTCATATTATTTTCGTTTTATAGAAAATTTACATTACCAAATCGTAGGAAAATTACAGGAAATTAAAGAAAATGTAATTTAGTGAGTACTTTTGCGGAAAATTTCACTGTAAAAACGTTTTTTGTGCGAAAAACGGGTTTATCAAGAGCGCGCGATGTTTCTGTTGTCGTAACAGCCACGGCTCAGAGCGCGCTATTTTAAATTATAATAAAAGATCATACAGTTCAGTTCTATTTAAAGCAAAATGAGGTGCTCATTGTCAGGGATAACGGGCCCTTAACAAAAGGAACCATTATGGTGAGATTCCGTTGTCCGTCCGTCGGTATGTACTCTTAACTTTTGAACCGTTGAAGATAAGGACATGAAATTTGAGCTCTGTAAGTCATCTGTTCTCTGAATGTATCTACTTGTTTTCAAATTGACACCTTCCTCGTTAGAGATTGAGTTATACTCCGGAGGGAAGTGAGCCTGAAACACGACGATACCTAAGGAATTTCAGAGGGCTACTTCTAAACACATATTTTAGAGGAGGCGGCTCTCTTTCTTACTATACCGTCTAAATTCAATTGACTGGCTATAAATCAGTCGTTTATGAATATTTTAAAACAAATTGCTACCGAATGTAATATAAGTATATCTACCTAACTGTGCAGTATAAAACAAAAAAACATGTTTTGTTTTTACAGTGTTTAGGTTTATTTTTTGAAACATTCTGTCAAATCTAATCTAGTTTTAAATTGCAGCCGATTTGAACGTTTATTTATCTTCGTTTATAAAAAGCTAGTTCTCGTGTTTGTTTATAAACTAGTACCTAAATAGTGCCAATATTCCAATTAGTTGGAAAATAATTTTCGAAATATCATGCCAATTCAATAATATTAAAAAAAAATACTAAATTATTTAAAAATAAATTAACAAAAATAATAAATTAAAGGAAAATCAATCAGATTATTCTTTTCTTTTTTATATACCACATCTTAGTGATTAGTTCTGCATTTTATCCCGTTTTTGGCGAGAAAAAGGTGAAAACGATTTGAATTTTTCATGTTTTTGTAGTCAGGCGTAAAGCGTACTAATACGAAATGATAAACGTTTGAAAACACTGAGAGTATGCAGAGTTTGTATTTTCCAAATCGACAGGATGTGACGTATCCAACATTCAAAATTGTCGAATTTCACATTTTCACAAGGATAAGGATGGGATAAGGATTATTTGATTTCTGAATATTATAGATTATTAGATATTTAATCGATCAAAATATGTGTTATTATTATTTATTAGTTATGTTCATGATAAGTTAATGCTTGTTTGATTGGAATAATAGAACAATTTAAATGATCTCGTAAGTAAATGCGCTGCGGTTGAGTATAGAAGTATATATACTTCTGTATCCACTTAAATCAGTTGTATCTCCAACACAACCTGTTGCTTACTTTTTGTTTTTGATTTAGTCCTGATATTTTTGGTAAACATTGATTTTACGAAAAGTTCCCAAAGTGTTTTCTTTTTTTCTTTCTCTTTCATAAATTAGCCTCGTCAGATGCACTCCTTGTCCTCCGCGTACTTGTCTATCGATCGGAAAGGGAGCGTTCCTGTGGGGGCTTATACTACCCCACCGGTACCAAATATGTGACGAGATTCTGATATTGCATTGTTTGATTGCAAATTGTCTTGCCTTTGATGTTTGACGAAGGGATGCAGTCGCAAGAAATTACAATACAACCCCGTATGATGATTTAAACTGCTTTTTCGAAAAAAACACAGCTTTTCGTGAGAAACCGAATTATGACGTAAGGCCAACCCACTACGCGATAATACGAAATTATTCCGCTTTTTCGCGAAAAGGCTGTTTTAGGACAAAAATGCGAGATTGAAATGCGAGGTTCTCAAGATTAAGAATGACTGAATTACCGCTGCTCTTCAATTTTACTTTGGCTATAACTCTAGAGGAGTAATAAAACTAATAGCCACACATTTTCTCTTGTCGCATTAACCAATCAGCAGCACTGACACGCATGTCATTCTTCGTCACATCACATCGCGTCAGGGTTGGATTTCGTAATATAATTATACTGTTTGTACCATATTTTCATGACATGTAGTATGTAGTATCGTAATGGAACTATACCTACTACGTAAAAATACCATAATTTTATCTTCAGGCCGACCGACTTGTTTTATTGGTTGAGACATTAATAGTTCTGTGGTTGGGACGTTTTGCTTTTTAACATTTACCCTACAATGGTATCGATTCGGCATAACACAACTTAACTTATTTGACAGGACTAACCTTATTTTAAGCATCCTGTCTTTTTCTTTCTTTATCGAAAAGACAAGGGCAGAACGCTTAAATTAAGTTTAGTCCTGTCAAATAAGTTAAGATGTGCTACACCGAATCGGTACCAATATAGGGAATTTCTGTGCGTTGTGAATAATTTTAGTAAATTTTTCAAAAATGTCACGAATAAGTAGGCTATTTTATTAAATTATGAATATTTTTAGTTAATTTTTTAAATATTTCACTAACACATAGGCTATTTTATTTCAATTCGAAACAAAAATCGACGAAAAACGAAACTTAGTATAATTTTAGCCAAGTAGTATATTTTTAATTCTCATAGACAATAATTTTCCGAGGGTCTGAATTCAGCCCTGCATCGCGTGTTTTACTATCTTTACCTTCGGACAGTGTAATTTGGTACATGCTCTAATAGTGTAATACTGTACTTGACACTATACTAGAGTCGGTATCTGATCAGTTTTTTGACGTTTCATTAGGTAATCTTATTTAATTTATTATACAAAAAACTACCAAAATTTCGACAACCTTGCCCTGTCTTTTAATAAAGAGCGAAAGAGACCATTACATTTTTGATGGAATTTAAGCCCCAAATTTCGTAGTCTAAAACCCGTCAAAAAACTATTAAGATACCGACTCTAGTACAGCTGTTTGTTAAAAATACGAGTATCTACTGAAACTCTCATATTCAGACTTTGTTGAGCATTTTCTTTTTAACTTTAAGATCTAAAAATTGTGGTAAATTTAATGATATTAGAAGAAAATGTAGATCGGTTACCTTCACAAGATTAGAATTTCTAAAACGGTACACAACATAAATGACTTCAGTCAATAACTTAGTATTGTAATGTCACATTGACACATGGAAGTCATGATTATCGCGAGCGAAAAAGACACAAGACCAGGAGCCGTATTTTTGAATCGTTCTTTTTCAATTCACGTGCGAAAATATATACCTGTCTCATCTTGCAAATGACAAGTTCTGATGTGCTACGTGAGATGGGTACATACTTTCGCACGTAAATTGAAAACGAACGATTCAAAAATACGGCTCCTGTGCGTCGTCCCGTGCGAAGTCCGTCGTGCGCTGATGCCGACGTGATAATGAGTTTAGGTTGGCAAATTAGCCAAGTTTTAACGTGCCACTCGCGGATCGCCTATAACCTATCTCCACTTTCTTCTAAATTAGTAAAGTCAACGCCACAACGCCAAATCGCGGTGGACATAGGCCTAAAGGCTATAATTATACAAAAAGCTACATCGTTAGGTGCACCCGACTGTACCAACCTAGTCAACACTAACATTATGATTATCTAATAAATTATGTGGACGGTTATGAGTGTGAGACATTTATTCCGACAGTATTTTACAGGCACTTTGTTTGGATATTGTGTTGATATAGGAGTATTACACTTATTACTATACAGTGTGCTGTAGAGTACAACGTGTCACAGAAAGGTGTAGTTATATTTAAAGCACACATTCGGTCAGGTATACAAGGAATTTTACTATAAGGCTATAAAAAAAATCAGCCCTACTATTATACAGCGTGTAACAGAAAGGTGTAACCATATTTGAAGAGCTTATTCAGTCAATGGCATAGAACAACTTTTACTATTACACTTTTACACAACCCTGAAATCTCGAAAAAAAATCTGCCCTTCCATACATTTCGGCCGAGTGGCATTGCATTTTTCTATGAAACAGTAAATTTTTTTTTTCGAGATGCATATTTTGTTCCATGTTAAAAGTTGTTCTATATCATTGACTGAATAAGCTCTTCAAATATGGTTACAGCTTTCTGTTACACGTTGTACATTTCAGCCAAGTAGGCCTTTTTAAGGGTTCCGTACCCAAAGGGTAACCAACGGGACCCTATTACTAAGACTCCGCTGTCCGTCTGTCTGTCCGTCTGTCACAAGGCTGTATCTCATGAACCGTGATATTTAAACAGTTGAAATTTTCACAGATTATGTATTTCTGTTGCCGCTATAGCAACAAATATTAAAAAACAGAATAAAATAAATATTTAAGGGAGCTCTCATACAATAGACATGTTTTTTTTGCCCTTGTTATAGATACGGAACCCTTCGTGCGCGAGTCCGACTCGCACTTGACTGTTTTTTTTTTCAAATGGCTGTCTTTTTCCGCGATTTCTGTGTAGGCTCGTTACGTCTTTCTGGAACAACCTAATACCTACTTTATTTCTTAAATACAATCTTGTTTAGGTCGTTAAAGATTGTTTTCTTTGTTTGTTCTGGTCTTACTAAAAATAATTCTCATTTCATGACAAATTTCAGCACAATCAGCCCCACCACCCTTGATTTATGCCGCGGGAGGACGGACAGACAAGCAGATGCAGGTCGCGGCAGTAAATAATGCACATCGTATCGTAGCGTCATCTCTGTCGCACGAAGCATTAACAGTTCGGTGAGAGAGACGACGCTCTACAAAGTCGAAGATAGCCGATGCGCATTATTTTCTTCCGGGTACTGTACCTTTGCTATACTATAGCATAGATAAATTTTGTTTATCTATGACTTAGGTAATACCGTTTTTTTAATGAAACTTAATAAATGACCATTCAGGTGAAATTCGATGAAAAAGAAATTTTGCGCTCGTACTGCCTTTACTAGGAATTGTAGGTATTTTAACTAGTCCAGTTCGTGTGGGAACAATTTTATTTTATGATTTCGTAAAAGCTATCATTGGAGCTTGTTTCTGATCAATTACCGAGTCTCCAGTATGAATTCGGATGGTTGATTAAATTTCACCTTGTATAGCAAGACACAAAGAACCACCAGATTGATTTGAAACATTGATAACCGGTTTCATCTCTTCATATCTATTTGGATCATATTTTAAGTCGCATTTAACACTCACAAAGAAGTCCTCTACTTGACCCACATTGGAGGAGGCACGTGATCTCGCGCACTCCAGCTCACCATATCGTGCGTGTCCTCAAATTACAGTCTGTATTTAATCCCGAATGAATGGTAGACAAGTCTCATAATAGATTTATTACACGCACTAGTGAACTGTGGGTAACACATAATATATATTATATTTGTGACATGTATGTACAGGCAGCAAAGGAGATAGTAAACCAAGCGCAGCGCAAACACTTTGATCGTAAGACCCACAGGTGAGCGATTGATGGTACAAAAAGTACTTAATAAATAGTGCATGTGCACTATTCCGTCTAAGAAAAGTTTTGGCCGGGGATACCCAAACAAAGCTAGGAACCCTAAAAAAACCTGATGGTAACTACACGTCAAATGATCAGGAACAACAGACCTTACTACTAGAAACCCATTTTCCGGGGTGTCAGATGAAAGGTAATACTACATGGTCAGATGAACCAACTACCAATCCCTCCGAGGAGGACTGGGAGATGGCGAACCAAATTGTTACAGAAGAAAAATTAAAATGAGCTGTGAGTACGTTTCTTCCTTACAAATCACCTGGTGGAGATGGGATTTTTCCTGCGTTACTGCAATGGTGTCTTGATCACATCATAGGACACCTTGTGGTGATCTTCAGGAACTGCCTGGCGTGGAAGTACGTCCCCACCTCATGGAGGGATGTCAAAGTAGTATTTCTACCTAAGCCAGGTAAGGAGGACTACACACAACCTAAAGCGTATAGACATATAAGCCTCTCGCCGTTTTTTCTGAAAACGCTAGAGAGACTCTGTGATAGGTATATTAGAGACGGACCTCTGAGAGAGCGACCGCCCCACAAAAATCAGCATGCCTATCTACCAGGCAAATCAACTGCGACAGCATTGCACCAAGTAGTACACAAAGCGGAGTTAGCAATTGAAACGAAACAATCATGCCTAGCAATTTTTATAGACATAGAGGGAGCTTTTGACAAAACCACCTTTCCAAGCATCGTACATGGACTGCAAGGACATGGAGTTCACAAGCTGGTTATTGAATGGGTCACCAACATGCTCAAAAAAAGGGCAGCATACATTGAATCAACAGGACAGACACGCTGTGAGGTAACCAGAGGATGCCCCCAAGGATAGGTACTTTCACCACTTCTATGGGTGGTAGTCATAAACGACCTTCTGGTAGACCTTAACAAGGACGGGTTCTGCACAGTTGGTTATGCGGACGACCTTGTTATAATGATATCGGGCCTGTTCGAAGGAATGCTATGCAGTAAAATGCAACAGGTGCTCCAAAAGATAGAAATCTGGTGTAAAAGACACAGTCTTACAGTCAATCCTCAAAAGACTGAACTAATGCTCTTCACTAGAAAAACAAAACTTCCCAACCTCAAACTCCCAAAACTATTTGGCACGCAGCTGTCCCTCAGCAAGGAAGTCAAATACCTTGGAGTTTGGTTGGACGACAAACTACTCTGGGCCAAACAGCTCGACCACGTAGTGAGGAAGGCAACAAACACGCTATGGCAGTGTAGACGGGCAATCGGTAAAGACTGGGGTCTTACCCCGAAACTGTGCAAATGGCTCTATACTGTAGTTGTTAGACCTGTAATAACCTATGGAGCCCTCGTTTGGTGGCCAAGAACGGAACTAACTACAGTAGAAGCCAAGTTGCAACAACTGCAACGACTAGCATGCACGCTAATATGCGGATGCATGAAATCAACACCATCAGCGGCCCTTGACATACTATTAGGGCTCACCCCGCCTCATTTACATATTCAACAAGAGGCAATGGTTGCGGCCCTACGGGTTAAATCCACAAGCCAATGGAAAGCCAACTCAATACAAACCAATCACTGCCGAATCTTAGACCGAGCTATAGCTAGCGTTCCAGACGCACAACTTGGTACTGACAGAACTCCGAAGACGTTCCTAACAGACAAAAAGTACAGAATATCTTTGGATGGAATGGCTGAACCCAGCCAAAAGGTATTAAACTTCTACACAGATGGCTCAAAATCAAAGGATGGCGCTGGTTGTAGCTACATCTTACCTGAACTGGGCCTGAGCAAATCAATATCGCTCAGTGCAACAACAACTGTCTTTCAAACTGAAACTGCAGGTATACTCCTAGCGGCCAGAGCAGCAAAAGCATTATGCGCTGACCAACCCTGTGACATTGAAGAGATCACAATTACTACAGATAGTGCTGCATCTTTATCAGCATTAAACAAACCAGAAAGCAGGTCTAAAATCACATCAGACTGTCACAAGGAACTTCAAGATCTCTCAAACATATGTAAGGTAAATCTGTTTTGGACTAAAGCACATAGCCACAACAAAGGAAATGAACAAGCAGACTCGTTAGCTAAACTAGCATCCACAAGGAAGGCAAATGCACAGAGCAACTACCTGTGTCGCCCTTCCGCGGAGGCAATTAGGGAAGAGCTGAGGAAATTCTCGCAAAGGGAACAAAACAAGCAGTGGGCAGAGAGGATAGACTGCCGTATGACAAAAATGATGGTACCCCAGACCGACTGTAAGTTAACCAGGTACCTTTTAAAACTAAACCGGACTGACTTGAAAGATATGGTAAGTATACTAACAGGTCACTGTAACTTAAATAAACATCTCTTCACTACGAGTACCACGGATAGCCCGCTATGTAGGGGATGCATGAACGAGGATGAGACGGTGGAGCACGTGCTTTTCCACTGCCCCGTCACTGCGGAAATAAGAACGAAAGTAGGGTTAGCGACGATGATGAGCTCCAGCTTCCCTTCACTGAATCAGTTGTGTCAGCATGTCGATGCCGTTCGGCTCTATTTTAAAGAGCTGGGCTGGCTAGGGTGACTGACCGGGGGGAAGTGCACAATACTCACGGTAGCGGAGAGTCCGTCCAGGACCATTAATCGCCCCCACTTCGAATTTAGAATTTAGAATTTAGTACATATGCACTTAATTAAGTCTTTAGTTAGAGTGGTTGCATCGTCCGATCGTTAGCATATCTGTGCGACGCAAAACTAGGCTGCACCGTATAGGACTTAAAGAATATTGTCGCATGCAAACCAAAAGTGACCAGCTGCTAGAGATAATAATATGATTTAAGAATGTGTTCTTTTAGTTACTAAGAATAACGTATTTAAGGAAATAAAATGACGCATTAGATATTCTTGAAAAAAAAATAATTCATACATATTATTAAGTATTGTTCGCTTCGGTCTTCAGGAAAGAGCGGTCACTCCTAATACCGGTTCTGCGAACTTAACATAACAGGGGTGTTCGTTGACTGTGTTGTATTGACTTGATACTTAATAAATACAAATTTGTTGTTTTTTGTTGCATGTGTATATGTATTGACCAAATATTTCACATCTCATCAATCACTCACCTGTGGGTCTTAGGATCCAAGTGTTTGCGATGGGTCTGGTTACTATCTCATTTGCTGTCTGTATATAAAACTCGAACGCCTCTGTGGTCTAGTAGTCGTTTTGAACGTTTTTATCACTAATTTTCAGAGGTCGAGGGTTCAAATCCCTTTGAAACACATTTTAAACTCTGGGTTCATTCATACTTGTGCCCAAAGAAGGGCGATAGGGCTACCACTACGCTAGGTCTAAATTACGCTTGTACGGGAGAAAAAAAAAAGTTATAGCCTTATGTAACCAATTCACCAAAAAATTTGTCATGAAAATGCTCTTGTGTCCCGAGGTCGTAAGAAATAAAATCTATATTTTTTTTTATAATTATTTATTTATTAGAAACCAACTAACTTTTTCCACGATATACTTAGGAAAAATTAACGTTTATGTATTTTTACCTTAATCACCAACATAAATAAAAATTAATTAAGTCATATTACATAACTCATAAATAAAAATTACTGAAATCCGATTTTGAATCGTTTTTTGTAAATGGACTTTTTTTGTACCGACCTTTTTTGATCCCTTAGCACGATTTGAAATCGATCTCAAAATCGATCGAAAAACAGGCATCCCTACATGCACCTTTATGTCAGTAGTTTACTCTAGTTTGCATAATATTACATAGGTAGGTATTCTATATTTTTCCTTCTCGTCTTCCCTTTCACCCAAGGGCAGTGGCGTGCACAGAACTTTTTTCCGGAAAAGCAATCAGAAGGTCAAGTACGACAATAAAAAAAATATAAAAAAATTTTAATAACACTTTGAAAAAATAAAGTTTGTATGACGCCAGGGTAGGCACTGCCTTTCCCAGAGTGAACATTTTCATACAAACTTTTTTTTCAAAGTGTTATTTAAATTTTTTCATATTTTTTTTATTATCGTACTTGACCTTCTGATTGCTTTTCCGGAAAAAAAGTTCTGTGCACGCCACTGCCCAAGGGTAGCGTAGTGCTACCAGCAATATGTTTTTTTCCTCTTTTTATGATTTTTGTAAATGCACTCAGTTAATGTATTAAGGGCCTATAATACCTCACTTCGCTTCGCATGATCCTGCTTTATACCAACAAATACTGCAACAATCACTCTGCTATAAATATATGGTAAAGTTGTGGACTAATGCTATGTCAACGCTATGGAGAAAACTTGATTCCATTAAATTTTCTCGATAGAAAAAAATTACAAAGTTACCTCCGAACTGTACATTTAATGAATACTTGAGATTAGATCTAAAACTTTGCATAATATAACTGATATTAGTATAAAGCAGCTGCCGGCTATTAAATAAAAATGAAAAAGCCATAATTTTCACGGTAAAAAGAAAATACCTAAATGAAATGATCGCGCGTTCTAGTCAGCCGAACCTGGACTGCCCTGCCGCCCGACCCCCGATTCAGTCCCGCGGAAAAGTGGAGGCGAAACTTGAATTCGAGGTGAAGTGTTATAAACCCTTAAATAATATAAAGTAAAAAAATTTTATTAAAGTACCCACAAGCAAAACCATTTTGTTTAGTTGGAGTCCCTTATCAGGGTGTTCTTATTTAAAATTGTAACGTTGTTTCCGAAAACGTCTCTCTCGATAAACTTTCGCCCTTTTACAGATAATAATAATATGTGACACACTAGCATGCATGATTATTACCAATATCTTCAGGCGAAGTTGTGGTGAAAATGCAATAGAGAGGAACAATTTGTTAGCCGTCGATGGGATGCCATATAACACAATAACCTCCACGTCGATTATATCGTCCGTGCGTATGTCCCCGTTACTCCAGGCGGAAAGACCCGCAGTGCGAGAGGGACGGAATCGGAGAAAATTGTCAAAAAGTCGGTTTTAAAATAATACAAAATTAACTAAAATTGCTGTGAAAATTTCCATAACCAGTAATTTAGGTATTGTTAAAACTTATCTACACAAATATTTTTGAGGTCTGTATGCGATCCCAATTTGTCAGAATTTCAAAAAAAGTGTAAATTTAGACCTCATTTCAATAATTATATTGAGTGAAATTCCTTCAATCGCGTTTCTGATAGTCCAAAACCTAGAAAAAAGTCCCAAAATTGTCATACTAATTTATTTAACTTGGGACTTCTTTTGAACAGCAAATAAATAACTTCAAAGTGTCTATTTTGACGGCTGCATGCATATACATTCAGATTGGGCACTTCATTTTGCATCAAACAGACAGAACTAAACTCTATGACGCTGACGGACGTTTCCATTTACTTTAAAACAACGCGCTCTCAGTCGTGGCTGTTACGACCACCAAGAAACATGCGCTCACCAAAAAACTGAGTTTTTTTTTAATAAATAATAAATCAATAGCAGTAGATAACATGGAGATAGGATCCACAGTCCCATCTGTCTGTAGGTATGTTTCGTTGCGTAGCTTTTACTTCGACGGTGACAATATGTATGGTAAGGTAGCTTGAAGTGGCGTTATCTAATATTGAATTTTCATATGTATTAAGAGCGGTTGTAAAAAACCTGCCTTTTTCTTATTAATCGAAACAAAACACTTTTTGAAAAATTTTTGGAATCCCAAAATTTTTAAATTCTAATTTACACAAACCAATGGAAACTTTGCAATGGCAGCATAGCAGCATACACAATATATAGCTAATAAGGTTTTGTTGAATAACTATTGAGTGAATTTTCAATCTATGTGTTCTGTTTCGATTAATTAGAAAAAGGTGGGTTTTTTGCAATCCGGCTGCGAAACCGCTCTTAAGTCTTAATTGGGCGATTTGTTAATTCAAGGTGTCAGATTTAATAAACCTGTTTTTTTTTAAGCAACAGCTGTTTTTAAAGTACTTAACTAAATTTATTATCATATCCATTTTTACTGCAAGTTTGGTCAAGAAACGGGGTCCATTATTAATAGTTGATACTTGATGTTATTTTTTCTTGATAGTTAAACATAACGACAGATTTTGTTTAGCAAAACAATATCTTCATTTTGAATATTACAGTGGAATAAATATCAAGAAGTGATTACTCTCAAAATAATTAAAATAAAAATCTTTTTCCGGTATTTCTCAAGGCCGCCAGTAGAACTGAAGTTTAGTGTGCATTGCAGGACGGCGATTATGGCGCGTACGCAAAAATTGCAAAAGCAGAGAATCAAATCAGAAAATCCCTTGTAAAATCACTATCCAAAATCTGCTTTTGCAAATTTCGCGCACGCGCCAGTATTGCCGTCCAGTATTGGAGTAGAATTACTCTAGGACCCGGCGAAAAATAAACAATTTTGAAATCTCAACTAACTAACTAACTTCTTCATCACCCAAATGTTGGCTGAAAGAAAACGCTTGAAGTGATAATTCCGGCCTTGTTTTTTTTTTTTCATTTTAACCGTTTACAATAAAGTGTGTATTGATTCATTCATTCGTTCAACTCAAACAACGTACACATAGAATAAACTTTTAAGTAAAGTTCCATAGTAAGTGAGTAAGTGTTAAGACCCTACTGAAGAAAGCGGACTGTTCGAGGCCAATCAGATACGTGACTTAGTTAAAAGTAGGGATGCATCGATACACCTTTCTGCCGATACGATATCGATACCGATACTCGTATAAAAATATCGGTGATACCGATACCAATACGCTTAGTGAATTTAAATGAAGGTAAAATAAAAACACAAGTTGAGTTTAATATATTTTTTTAATTAATATAAAGAATTACAGACTTACAATGAGGTAATTAGTTATTAAGGGTCGGTTGCGCCAAACATGCTCTAGCGTTTGAACAATTTAGCTTATTAAAACAAAATATTTTTAACGAATAAAATTTGTGTAAGTAGTTAAGAAGTTGAACTATATTATAATTTTTCAGATTTGACACAAGCATCACAATCATCAAGAAAAAAAATCAGAATGATCAGTAAAATCACGGAAAACATAATTTGGCTTTGGAACTAGTATGATCAGTCTACTGATCTAACTACAAAATAAAATATTTTTTATAGAGTAATCTTTACTCTATAATGAAAGTAACCTTTACAGATTTTTATCATTTTTTATTTCCTTTCGTTATATTAAAAGAAATTCTCAAACATTCTACATTTTTCGTGTACAGAAAAATTACGCAAAAATAATTTGAATGTTTGTGTATTTCTTTTTAATTATAACGAAAGAAAAAACATATTAAACTTTTATATGAATAAGGTACTTCGATCCCTTTACGCAAAAAAAACCTATTTGGAACAAAAAAAATTTTTTTTATCTGTTTGCAACGCCAAATTACGTTTTTCGTGATTTTAGTAATCTTTCCAATTTTTTTTTCTCGATTATTGTTATACTTGTGTCAAATCTGAAAAATTATAATATAGTTCAACTTCGTAACTACTTACACCAATTTTATTTGTTAAAAATATTTTGTTTTAATATGCTGAATTGTCCAAACGCGAGAGCATGTTTGGCGCAACCGACCCTTAAGGGCATCATTCTTGCGCTTCTCGACATACAAACGTGTTCTCGTGATGAATGCTATACTAATGAACAGAATCTAACGAAATTTGACAATATATCTAGTTCCGCATTAAGTCTGTATGCAGATCTAAAGATCGTCATATTTTTGACAACAACCAACCAAACACACACGGAATAAAGCACGGGCTTTACCCGAGCATAGTCTGTGCCTTGTTTGCAACGAAATAGACGATACAACACGCGCATTTACATTACCTGCCTGAAGCGCGAGATTTTAAAAGTATCGTTATATCGGCAATAAAAATATCACCGATGCCGATATATTGGCAAACCCAAAGTATCGCCGATATATCGGTATTATCGGTATCGGATGAAGATGTTCTGTGGATGGCATGCAACCCTAGTTAAAAGGCAATTATAAGGCAATTCTGTGATGGACTCAATCAACTCACTGGAAACGATAACGATATCTTATAAAGAGAGTTAAGTGATCTAATTTATTAGCCTCTATCTCATTCTCAGATAAGTTACAGCTATAATATTTTTGGACCTGTTGATGTTGATAGTGTAGTATCTCGAACCTCATAATATACGAATATGATAAGGTGAACTTTTACTAATTTTAAACTTTTATGAATAAGTATTACATATTATTTTAGTATGAAATACTTTTAAAAAGATTTTTAGTTCGATTATATGCCCACTTACATCCAGAAGAAGTTATTGCGCTTACTGCTAGCTAAAGCACACATTGGCTGCCCATAAAAAGAGTAATTTTAAAAGTAATTAAAAACAAAGGCGGTAATTCCCATAGCTTAATTTCAAAAATATTTTTTTCATTTTTTTTTAGATAATAGGCGCCATTTTTGGACATAGTTTTCATTATTTTGGTATATAAAATTAACCATTATTTTTGTATGATTTTTTTACAGAATTGTAGGATATGACGTCACTTGAGAATTTTAGACATTATACTGATTGTGATTACTTATAAAAAAGTGAGGTCTGTCTCTGTCTGTCTCGGATCGAAGCAGTCAGAAGTAAACTATTATAAATTTATCTTGACAGCAAATGACAAATTTCTAAACAGCCATTTCTCAAGGCATATGGAAATTTTTAGTAAAAATATTCATCATCATGAGGTTTTTTAAACCAAAAGTTCGAAAATACGGCTTATTAAATCTAAATCTCAAAATGGTTTTCGAATTAACACACCTTAACATAATTTAATCTAGGCGAATTGCGGATGATACATCTGAAGAACATACATACGTACCACCGTAACCTTATTAATTGTATAGAAAGTGTAAGGAAATACGAACTTTGCCAAACAATGGCGAAGATTTGTATGCGCATAGTATGCGGGAGTACTGTACATATACGAGTACTGACCAGGAAAGTTCTGTTGACCCAATTTTCACTAAAATTACAGGCAATAAGGGTGAAAAGAAGATCTGCGCAGCTTATATCGATAGAATATGATAGAATATTCGATAGAATGCGGGCCTGCGGTCCGAAATAGGATTACAATGGATCATAGCCATTCACTTCATACTTTCGTAATCGATTTTAGCGATGTAATTATATTTCGGACCGCAGGGTATGTCATGGGAAAGTCATTTCATTCACTCACTTCACTTCACTCAGTTCATTTCACTCACTGAAGCGCCTTCAGAACTTCTTGCCTTCGCAAACTAGCCCTGCGGTCCGAAATAGAATTACAATGGATCATAAGCCATTCCCTTCATACTTTCGTAATCGATTTTACCTATAAATTCTATTTCGGACCGCACGGTAGAATTATTCTAGCCCAATCTCTTTTTCTGCCTCTGCTTGACTATGCTGACATTGTGTTCTTGGATGCCACCGAAGAGTTGCTCAACAAACTGGAACGTCTTCAGAATTTGGCTATCAGATTAATTTTAGATTTGTGAAAGTTTGATCATGTGTCCGAGTTTCGACGTAAACCGAAGTGGCTTCCAATACGCTATCGGGGTATATTCATATCCTCTCTCTACTATACAATGTCTTAAATAACCCTTCTTCCCCCAAATACCTAAAATATAAGTTCAATTTTCGCACCGATATGAGCAACAGGAATCTTCGGCCCACTCATGATCTTATGTTATCTATACCAACTCATTACACAGAACGTTACACTGGATCTTTTACAGTTGACGCTGTCCGTCTTTGGAACGACCTCCCACACTCCCTTGAACGTTTTCCTTCAATTGCTTCCTTCAAATTCAACTTCAATAAACACTTTTTGTCCTTTTATCATATTTAAATACATATAATGAGCGGTTTTCCAGACTGACCTTGATCAAGCTTTCAGACGTAAACACAGATGGCGTTACCCTGCTTTCAAGTGTCAAAAAGCAAAGATTATTTTTTAATCTGTGGGCAGCAAGATAAAAATCGTCAATTCAATTGTTAAATCCAACAACACCCTTCACAAAGACATTCCTGTTGTGTTTATATTGTGTTGTTTTCTATCTGTATTACTTACGTTAATAGCTTGTTTCAACTTTTCAACTTCAACATGGTCAGCCCATGCGTTGTAGCTAATTTTAAAAATAAGGAACACACAGTTTAACTAATTACGGAAAGAACAATCTTAGCAATAATACATTTGAGGCATGGATTGACCATAAAAAACAAAGAAGCAAAGAAGAAGTGTCAAAATCATAAGAATCCAGTGTTGCCAGGAAGACATTTTTTGACACTTTTAGTACAGGCTGCGCCATCTATTGCGTCGTTCGGTACTACTTTTTCTTTTTTAATCTGTCTTTGAAAACCCCTCATTAGAATTTTAGTACTCTTTGTTTAGTTTTTAGACCGTTAGGTAGTTAGGTATACTTTTAGGTTAATAGTGTATGTAGACTATTATATTTATTATATTTACATACATATTTATATCGCTCTTTATGCACTCAATTTAGATTTCAATAAGCCAATGTATAATTTTTCTTCATCTCTGTCATTTATGATTGACTGAAAGAAATTTCTGTCAGAAATAAGTCCGTCTTTGCCTTGTATTTTTCTTAATTCTTATCTGTATTTATCTGTGATTTTTGTGCAATAGTGCTTATTATTATTATTATTAATATGTACAATACAAATTAGTAGCCAACGCTAGGGAAACATATAGTGTCAAAATTAAAAGCACAGTAAGAAATATTTAAGAAGAGGTTTATTTGCATGTAAATGTTATATACTTATCCAAGACGACAATCTTAGAATTATGCACAAATTTCACCTATAAACAAAATAAATAGGTCACAATCATTGTTATGTAAATACATAAAAAACGTTACTCTAATATCACCTATTGCTTGACAACACTAAAATAAATATTATTTAAAATGAAAAAAATGAATAGATCCTGAATAAAATACACATACATATGTATATTATAGCAAATAACACATATATTTGGTATTTATAGATGTAATATACAGGTTTTAAAAAGTAACAGAGTAACTCATTTTCAGACAATCAACTATAACATTTTTACAAGGGAAAAGACGAGGCGAGAAGTTCCGAACTTCGTGTTTTTAGAGGACTAAAATCTCACGATTTTAGTGGCTTGGGCGAGGCAAACTGGTCCATCTTGCACTTTTGTATAGAATCGCAAAATATTATTTGCAGATTGGCCGTTGAAAGTTAACGGTTATCTTTACTATTTCACTATATTAGTTCAGTGATCGAGGAAAGGAGTGCTATTTGTCTTGTGTAACCAAATGCATAGTGCGTCTCCTATAGCCTGTTTTAGAAATTTATCTGCTGCTTATGTTTCTTTCATAATGTTATTTATGTTTCTTTCATGCTTTCATACTCCTTGCTCTTTTTCACTCTGTGTTGTATTTGTTCGATTTAACGAGGATTTAACCAAATCTAACCGAGTGCACCAAGGTAAGGAGGAGTGTTTGGACACTTATTGAAGTACTTCCAAGGTTAACACTTTTTTATTTATACTTATAAAAAATGGCACTTACGCAAGGTGGGCACGATGTAAACCTCTTATTCTAAATCACTAAACCAATCTTGTAAAATAGTATCCACTACAAATTTATTCATGCAATAATATTTGTGAAAATCTACCCGTGGTATGCCACGTTTGGCACTTCTGTTACCAATGAAACCATGCTTGCACTGACCTCCATAGTATGTAGACCTCCATAGTATAATATGGAGGTCAGTGCATGCTCGTAACAAAATAAAAATATTAATACAATTTGACACAAATATAACAACAAAACGGTAAATGATGAACTTATTCTTAACAATAACGTTCTGAGTTTTTTTTTCCAATAGAAGTATTTTACTTTAAACAAACAAGTTGCTAAATACTCTTATAGTAATAATATCTAATACACGTAAAAAACACTGTTAATACGACCAGAGAAATTATAAGTTTAAATTATTGAGCCATAATTATTTGAGTTGAGCACAGTGTTTTTATTTTACAGTGCGGCACAAGACAGTTTCAGTAGCAGTTTCAAATACATGGATTTCTATAACGGATATATTTTTTGAACACAGCATTATCTTCCTATTCAATTTCGTAAAACAAGACCTTATCTTCAATGCTTTGGAACCTTTTATGACTTTACTTAAATGTACCTAATTCATAAGATAAACGACTTCAAAAACAACTTGTTATATAAGGACAAGCGTCATAAACCTAAAACTTTTCAATAATTTACACAAACCTAATCTTAACCTATTTTATATTTTTCAAAACATCTATCATTGAAGTTTGGTATGACACAGACCATAATTTTAAATATTATTTAATTATACCTATACATGAGGATGGGCTGAATTTCCACTTTTTTCGAGTTTCATATTGCATTTCATTTTCATATTATTTTTTTTTCCTTTACGCATTTTGTAAAAAGGTCAGAAGATACCTATATAGTCGAACACTTTTTATATTTTTAATTTGAGCATTAGCAGATCGCTTCAAATTAATTTCACTATTGCAGTATAAAATTCGAAAAAAGTGGAAATTCGTCCTACCCTACTGCTATACTTTTACGTAGAATCTATACATCTACAAAAAATTAAAGCTAAACAGATGTCACGTTTGTTTGGGTATAAAACACGCCAAGCCATATTTACACGATAAATACAATTTGAAAAAGAATCATATAAAATTATTTCGTTTTCAGAAACCGTTACTCTCCGTCTTTAAATAATATTTAGAAGTAAGTTGTGATTACACTTGACTAAGTCAAAGCTATTTTTGTAGGCTCTTGATATTATTCGTAAAAAAAACCTAAATTTTCTCTTACAAAATAGACGGTAAATGGAAAAAATATTCGGTCACCTTGCATAATTTTGACACACTACATGATCGACAATTGAAGCCTACAGAATTAGCTTTACTGACCCTACAAAAGTAAAGAATAGAGTATTGTCTTGAAATTTTGAGCTACATAAAGTCTGTTTTGATTTTTTATTAGTCCGTATATTCTTTATTTTTGCTTAAAATATAAATTAGCTGTTATTGTTCCGATTTTCCGTGCAAAACGATTTTATAATTTTGATGGATTTAATTACTCAAAAAACTACATTTAGCATCATCTTAGTTACACGATGTTCTATGTTTCACAAAATACCACTCTAAATCGTATAATTCTTTCATATGGTCTTCATTGTCTCTTGGTATACTACAAATATTTACTGATCTCATCTACTGGACGAAATACCTAACAATAAAATAGATTGGTGTAATTTTCATTTACTATCATAAGCCTCCGAACACTGTTGACTTGCAGAATGTTCAAAGATACTTTTGTTTTTTGCAAAATGAACTGTGCTTTCAATAAATGCTTTTCAGACAGAACCAGCTTGAGACTGAGGGTCATGATCTTTTAAAACAACAATTTTCAGGTCTTGATCTTTTTTTGTTAATCAATCTTTTAACTTGTAAATTTATTGATGAAGAATGTTACTTATTTATTTTCTCTTACTTAAGTTCATTTTCAAAACAAAAATGTGGTCATGATCTCCTTAATTACCTCCGTGCCCCTCTACCTGGGCCCTGCGCATGCTCATACTTAAAAGTTATAAAAGACATACTCAATCAGTCAACAGTGTTCCCATTTATTTTCACTGGACCTTTACAATAAGCTCTGGAAATATCTACTTAAAAAATGTTTGGTGTTCACATTTCCTATCTACTGGTTTTTCTCTACCTTTAATTTTAAAAATTGTATCCAAAATACAGAAACTACGATATCTTGTAAAAACATGTACACCTTCTTCTTTAATTTTAAACTTATTGAAATATTAGGGACTACTTTGATTTCAAGCAAAGTCTAGATCAAAAATATCCACTTAAAATTCTTACAAAACCATATTTAGGTCGATGCTTTGTTCCCATCCGAAATATTGTAAAAGTTGTGTTAGTAGTAAACATTATTTTTGCTGTCTATCTACGATTTTATACTAGGGTATAGGATGTAGCAAAATGTAGACAACGTAAAGCAAGTGTGGCTTATAAAGATGACTATTGGAAGACTTTGGATCAAAGTGATACAGGAACTAAACTATGAGTAGAAAAATGTTTAGGAATGTATATCATCAAAAATGTTTGACCAAGCAAGAAATATATTATAGGTTATGTTCTTAACAGTCGATATAAACCTTGTATAAGTTGAGGTATAACTAATCTAAATAAAATAGTAGAATCCGACCCGTCTAATGAGAAATACTGTTGAGTCAACTTATTTTTAATGTAGACATCTTACGTAAGTTTATTCAGTTCTACAATAGTTAAAGCATCTAACAAAGCTACAAATAAATAACGCATTAAAATATCTTAAATACAATAACTTAACATTAAAATTGCAGTCAACATTAAATAACATAAACCAGAGTTAAGCGTACACCGGGATATAACAGGAGCAGAAACTAATCACTAAATAGATAAATACATTTAGATCAATAAAGGATGAGGTTTCTAATTTTCTAAACACAAATTTGATTCCGGTGTCCACTCAAAATATTGCATCTATGGCACACAAATCTAACTCTACTCACCACTAGCATAGTTCATGATTCTCACAAATCATTTAAAACCTGTTGACCTCTCGCTACATATAGGCTGGTTTCATCTTGTACGCCCTTTTCCAAATTTCACACAAACAGACGGTTGAATGGAACCTGTAGAAAATCGCCAATGGCATTGATACATGGGTTATTATGGTCCAAGCCCACAAACCGTAGAAATGTAGTTGAACTGGATGGGATTCTGCCCTGGATTTTTCGAGGGTATTTATCGCCCACATAGCCAAATTAGTCACTAGAAGAAAGGTAACTATTTCCCTTCCAGGCTTCTTTCGGAGCTGTTCGGGTGTCTTGGCTGTTCTCCGACTGGCATCAAGAATGAACATCGTCTGGCATGTCGTTTGAATCAAAGAAGATAACGCTGTTACCAATATGAGGATAGTATTCTTCTCCATTGTGAATTGTCCTCCAATTATAGTAAACGTACTGTAGATGAACATTCCTGTTTGGGCTCCAACCAGAAGAATATTGTCTAGCTCAAGGTTTCTATTACCATCGTATTTTAATTTTCTTATACATACCATTCCGGCCAGACTAGCTAAAGTTGTCATAGCATACAGCGTTAATTCACAAAGGTTCACTTCTATGACAGCCAACATGGCATATTCTTTCCTCGATACCAAAACGAAAAAAAGAATTAGAGATATAATTGTTAGAACTAGGACTAGAATTCCAAAGAATAGACCTTTATGTGCTCTTGCGCAGTCAACGCTATATAAATGCGGCGACTTTTTGTAGGCTAAACCTTCTAAAAGCCTCGCTTTAGCAATAGCTGCTGCCACATCTTTTGATGGATATTTGGATATATTCTTCCACATTACATAAAGAATTGCGGCACAAATTAGTGAATACTCAATTGTGCAAGGAAAGAGAAATGGAGAGGCGTCTTGGACTAAAGATCCCATGATGTTAGTTCGACGACATTCGAAGATGTGATGTGGTCCTTTTAGACCTCGTGGAACCCGAAGATGGGCAGCGGCCGGATGAGACGGTTGCACCTCGTGGCCCAGACCGGTGAATTCCTTTTGAAATGCTGGAAAATTAAAATATTTAATTAGAATTTGATGTCATTTATAACTTGGTGCAGAAAACAAAACTAATTGAATAATAATGAGATGATGAGGGACTGCAATATTTCCAGTGCCAGTTCAACTTAGAAATTTAGAAACTTTATCTGACTGTACAGTATTTCATTGTCAATTTCAAAAAGCAGTAAACTAAAAAAAACATTAGAATGGCCTAGTAGATTTCGTTAAAATACTACCGCTCTAAACAAAGATTTCAAAAGCCTCTGCGTTATAGTACCTCAAGTTATTTGGCATTTCAAGTATTTGATGCATTGATCGCAATGGCATCGTACCAGCTCAAATATTTAGGTCAGCATTCCTTCGTAAGCCGCAAAGGAACTAAAGAACGAATGACATTTTTTGCGATCGAAACAGCCTAATCCTATGAATTGACAAGGGATAAGTGACTATGAAAAAAGGTCGCTTTCAATGTAAAGATTTTATGTAGAAGAAAATAAACAAACTAGCTTAATGACAAATATAATGCGCAAAATAAAAACTATTTTAAAAACACCAACATCGCTACTTTATTGTAAGCACCAAGTAAAAATACTTAATTAGTTTTACAAATTCTTTTTTGGGTTCCGTACCCGAAGGGTACCAATTTCTTAGTTATCGATCAACAGACTGCCAATATCAAACCGAACAAATTTAGCTTTTATTAGAAATCAGTAGGGTTCAAAAGTGGTTAACCGACAACTTTATTGATAGCATGTGAAATTCACGCAGGTCTCAAGGGTAAACCTTGTCCCGTGGCCAGCCAAAGTTACGGTAGCCGCAAATCATCGGGGTTCAGCCAGAAAAATGTGCAACAAAACTCTTGTATCCACATTGCCTCAAACAACATCGTTTGGGGTCGACTAAATTGAAACAAAGAGAGAAGCCGAGGGAAACAAATTATGCGGGCAAAGGGTAGAAAAACCGAGTTGGGTATCTGGGAGTAGAATGGTAAAATAAAATATCGATCGCCTTTAGCAAAGGTCTGTTGAAATTAACCCTTATAGGTTTTAAGATTTCGGGGAGATACGAGTAAATAGTGAGTAGTCGTACACTCGTAATCATCAGGTATTTATCAAATGTTCCATTTCATTTAATGTTACATGACCTCCATTTTGATATTTTAACATCACTAGCTTTCTTTATAGTGCTAAAACATTATTTCACTTCTCTTTGTCGTGCATTTCATTTTATCAGTTAGAAAATAAAGGAAATCTCATTTATAATGCGAAAATGAGTAAGCTACACGTATTGAAAGTCGTCAAAAAGGCATTAGCGAGTCGTACATACTCGAATAAAGGGAAGCATACAAGTTTCAGAATAAAATCACATCCTAATAAAGTGATACTCGAGAACAAGTCATCTAAAATTTATTTCTTATTTTATTTCTTGCTTCCCAAAATAAAGGTAATGTTACCAACCTTTACACTATATTGTTTTTTATGTTGGGATTATATCAAAAGTGGCAATCGTTACAACTAGTCTCGGTGTTTCCCCGTTTTATGAGTCCTTCCGCGGCGTAATTTTTTCTTGGCCAGTGGAGCTCTTAAATGTATGCGAAAAATCACTGTGGCTCCAAGAAAATTATAAAAAAATAATCAATGACGTCTAAATTTCAAGAGATTTTGAACATTTATCATATTTCAAACCATATCCTTTTGACCTGCTTTTGAAATTCATAATAATTAGTGTCAAACGACATGCACGCGGCTTTGTCGGGGTTGGCTTCTCCGCAATTGGCAGCAAGCGTTTCTCGGTCACCATAATCGATCCAATTAACCATTTTCAAAGAGAACTATCAGCAAGTGACAGCTGCTGGCTGAGTGAGCAATATTCATCAATACATGGAGGGTTTATGAACGATGTTACATGACGGATAGACAGGGTGAAGTAGGCTTATAAAAGAGGAAAAACTAGGCAAAAACTGAATAAATCCCAAATAAAAGGGATAAAATAAGTTTATGATACGTCTGACACATTGTACGTTTAGAACTGACGCTATAATAATTTACGAATTTTCGCTTCCTGAACCTAAAAACGGTTAAAATAAACCTAAATCTTATTTATTGTTGTTGGTAACAACAATAAATTCATGAGTCATCCCGCGACCATGGCAGATGAAACTCTGCCGAAAATTCGGGAAAATATAAAAACCAAACACGGTGAGTCCCGTACTCCTAATTATGTTTATAGTATAAATTTGAAATCTAATCTCATTTTTATTTATTTATTTATTTTATTTTTATTTTTATTTTATTTTTATTTTTATTGTTATTTTTATCTTTTTTTATGTTTTTTTATTTATTAATAAATTTATTGTTTTGGATATGCAGAACTATGGTAGAGCTGATGCCGGGCTCGACTGTGGAGGTACCACCATCTTACTCACGAACCCCCCGAAGTTATTTGGGGGAGAGTGAGAGAACAGCTCTCAAGATTGACCTGGGACCAACTGACGGCGGTACAGACGGGTCTTATAGACTGATGACGGGCAGCGGCGTCACTGGCATGGGTATGCTGGCCATTTCTTCCAGGAGGACCACAAAGGTTGGCGAAATCTTGGCAAAACCGTCCAGCAGTGAACGAACTAGGCTGATAGATTTTGCTGATATACTGGTGGAAGCCGGAAACTGGCGATAGTACTCGTCCATACGAACAACTTTTACTTTAGAGCCAACCCTAGAACCGCGAAAAAATAATCAGCTGTTCCAAAGTAAAGTTACATAGCCGACCAAAATGTATGAAACAACAGATCTTTTTTCACGGAAAGGTGTTCGTATGGACGGGTACTATCGTCAGTTTTGGTCTTCCACCAGTTCATTTTAACAACCTGTATAATTATCAGTCTTTGAAGTTAACAAAATCAATCACTTTATTCCTAATGACTGCGCTATTTACTCAGAGCTTCCCCATAAGTTCATTAGTCCACGGGTTAGGCCTAGACAAGGGCATAATGTAGGTATCGATCAACAATGGGGTGTTGCCAGTAGTTGGCACAGACTGCCAACTGACACGCGTTCTCGACCGCAACACGGAACAGTACCTAACGTTGACACAGGACATAGAGTAGAGTTGTTTTCCTCTATGATATTTAATGCTCATGTCATTGAACCTAGAATTCTGTTTCCATTGAATACTTTTGAAATAGGTAGATTCCTAGATAGACACGTTCCGTGATAGTTAGGATCTTATTTAATTGAAGAATTTCACGATTAAAACAAAAATAAGTATTGCTTAAAAATGTGTCGTCTAAAACTTGTTAAGGGCATTTAATTGGATTTTTTACAGTTTTTTGTATAAAATAGAAGTTGAGATACATGTATTGGCATCTCTTCGAATGTGTAACAAAATCTCGAGGAATAATTATAACGCCCAAAATACAAATTTTAGCTAAGAAAAGTGTACACCAATAGGATACTTTAATTTTTAATGGCATTATAATAGCTTCAAAGTAATTCGATTTTCCATATTTGTAAATAATGGTAAAGTAATATATAAAATAAATAATAGTAAGTTTTCAGCGTATAGTTTAAAAAGAAAAAAAAACTTTTAACAATAAAATTGCAACCGACTTCAAATGTAACAGCAGTAATCGCCTTAAAAGTTAAAAATAATGGTACCGAAACAACACTTTTGCCGACTTCTTTCTCCCTGAAACATAATGTTATCTAGAAGTCGGCGCTCTCATATTGGCTTTTATATTGCTATATCGTATGGAATACGCCGACTTCTAGCTAGATAACATAATGTTTCAAGAAGAAAGAACTTGGCAAGTGTTGTTTTGGTACCATCGGTCATTACGCTATACAATTATTTATTTTTAACATTGTAGTAAATTTTTTTTTTTAAAAACAATTTTTTTGTTAATAGTTTATTTTATTTCACATTTTTTAGTGTTGACGGGTGAAATTGTGAAATATGGGTAGTTCTTAGGTTTGCGCTGTTGATATGAAACAAAGTTCAAGTGATTATAAGGACAAGCCACGGTTAAGCTTGCCACCAGTTGATACCAAAAGCCATAAAAAAGACTCACCAAGTCGATGAGACAAGCCAATCGTCCGGTTCTCCGGGTCATAGAAGGTGAGGATCTCGTGCTTCGTCTCCTGAACGAGCACGTTCAGCCAGACGCTCAGATTGGTGCCGATCATGTGCATCAGGCCGAACCGCGCCACCACCTTGTGCTTGTACACCTTCATCTGGAAGTAACACAATAGGGCCAGCCATTAAAAAAAGACAAGAATTAACTTCAATACTACCTATATTTTGACTATTTAGAGCAGTCTACACAAATGACTTATAGCTAAGTATATATATAATAAGAATAATAACTTGTAATGTTTATACTGTTGGTTGTTGGCGCTTGGCGGAATATGGAACAGAAATTCACTTGTATGAGTGATTGTATGTACAAGGATAGTTTGAATAGTACTATAGTGATTTTATATATAAGGGTAGTTGGAATAGTACAAGTGATTTTATATACGAGGATATTTGTAAAAGTACAAGTGATTATATATACAAAGATTTGGAATAGTACAAATGATTTTATATACAAGGATAGTTGGAATATACAAGTGATTTGATTTACGAGGATATTTGTAAAAGTACAAGTGATTTTATGTACAAGGACAGTTGGAAAAGTACAAGTGATTTTATGTACAAGGATAGTTGGAAAAGTACAAGTGATTTTATGTACAAGGATAGTTGGAAAAGTACAAGTGATTTTATGTACAAGGATAGTTGGAAAAGTACAAGTGATTTTCTGTTGTACATCACACTATAATAAAGCAGTAAATAGATTGTGTATTGCAAATTGTATATAAAAATATATTTTCGAAATTTTAATATAAATGGGTTATTAGTCTTGTACTGAGGCCAAAATTACGAGTTTTACCATTTTTGTCTGTCAGTATTTATGTTCCGTTTTAACTCGAGAACCCCTAGACAGATTTAGATACGATTCTCTTTAGTATCATCGTGGTTAACATAAGGGGTCTAGACAAAATAACCGCCAAGCCGAAAACGGGGCAAAGATTGAATAAACGCAGGTGGAGCCGCGGGCGATAGGGTAGTTGTGTGTATTATAAACATTTAACTTATAAGTAGGAGTGCATTTGAAATAAAGAAAAATCTATTTTGATTAGTTAGAAACAAATTCTAACAGATTTTTATATCTTATTATTATTTAAGTGCTTGAATGGCCAACCGACCATTTCTGGCATTTTTTAAATGTTTACATGAATTGTATACAGGAATGTATACATGAAAATAAACATACGTAGTATAAAACAAAATGACAAAATTGGTCGGTCGCCCATTCAAGTTAAACCGCAATTTGTACATTCATATATGTTGAAACCATAGACAAAGAATAGTTCTTATATTTATGTTTAAAACGGGCCAAAACTAAAATATACACCTGTTTTCTAAAGAAGATACACATCCCAATATGCTACAATCTTGATACACTGGTTTCGCTTAAAAAAAACTGTTAAACCCTTGATAAAATCGAATAATCCACAACACATTTACTGTACATTTTGCATGTTTACTTGAAGTTATTTAATGTAAACTTGCATTTAAATCGTCGGTATATGCATATTTAGCAGTTTTATGGTATTTTAAATGCACTGATTTATATTTTATAATACCTTTCAAATCTCAACAATCATCTGTCTACATTGAACCACGTTCTATAGCGAGTGTGAAACCAGTTTTTCCGTTTCGTAGACTTGCTACGGTTCCGTAGTACGCGCTACGACGTACGGTAGTACCATTTAAATAATGCGCATAAATAGAAATCTTTGCCAATCTTCGGTAAAGGTATTATTTCCTTACGCTCTCTATACAATCCATGACAGATAGATAGTGCTCTTCCGGTCGGTTGGCTATAGATTTCTATGCGCATTGAATCTGTGGCAGATCTGTAACTTGCGTTCAAAAACATAATTTCTAAATTCAGCTTTCTTGAATTACAGTCACAGCCTTTATACGTAATTTTAGGGAAAAAGTTTCTTTGTATTTTATATTATGCAAATTCAAGGATTTTTTGTCAAAGTTTCTTTACGTTTAATTAAAATATATATGTGCCATTTTCTAACTTGTTGCCATCTTGTAGGTAGTGTTCCCGTTGCTGTAGGGACTTCTGAACAAAAAAATGCGACAAGTTATTTTGACAGTCCTCTCTTGATGTTAACCACGTATAAAAAATAAATATATATATAAAAAATTCTGAAGAGACCGACACCAGTAAAAATCTAAAGGTGCAAGGAAGGTCTCTCAATTTTCAATCTGCAGTCTTTTTCACCCGTACCTCATTCGCGAGTACAGATTTCATACACAGATACCACACAGATTTCAGCATACACAATACACACGCACACACACCCTCACCCTCTCAAACGCATACACATACTAACAAAAGCACAAAAACAATGTAACAAAGGAAGAACGGTCCCTCCTAATACAGATTATTGTTAGCATAAAAGGAGGGTCCAAAGAATTGTAAAAAATTACTTGTGTATTAACAAAAAATTTGTATTTTGTATTTGTATTTTGTGAGTCGAACGAAAAGTGGTGCTGCGTAATTTTCCCCGATAGCATACACATACCCGCCAACGGTTTTACAGTAATATGCAAATATAAAGTTATACGCCCACGAAACAAAGCGAAATAAATGCATGGAAAGTGCACAATTATACATCAGGCAGGTTCACAGAACGTGTGTTCTGAAAGAACTTATTGACCTTTATTCTTTATTCTTCATTGTACACACGAATACAAACAGTTACAGTATGTACATATGGGTGAGTTTATCTCTAATAAGAGATTTCTTACAGCAAACCATTGAGGAAACAATTAAAATTTAAAAAAGAGTAAACATACACATGCACAAAAATAAACCGTTTAGGTAGAAGTATCGTTTAATTATCAACAGTTTTCGGCTTGGTGGTTCTTTTATCAACACTCTTTATAGCTAATACGAGGGGCATGCCAAAAGAAATTAGATACTCAAAAATTATAAAATTTATTCTTTATTACAAGTATCGATCTTTTCGAAGTATTCACCCTGAGCACGTATACACTTTTCTATACGTCTGAACTAATTGGAAAATACCAATGGCCACTCTTCTTTAGACACCTCAGAAATCTCGAAAATATAGGCAGCCAGTGCATCTTCTTTGCTTTCAAACTTCTTCCCCTTTATTTTTTCTTTGATTTTTGGAAACAGGTAAAATCACAAGGTGCTAGGTCAGGGGAATATGGTGAGTGAGGGAGGATTGACGCATTTTTTGAGTCGAAAAAGTCAAGTGTTTTGGCAGACGTGTGCGACGCCGCATTGTCGTGGTGCCTGAGAAGGCGTCGGATTCCTGACTTCGGTCGCTTGTCACACCAAGCTGATATTACTGTTGGAGCACAAACTGTCACATACCATTCGGAGTTCATCGTTCTTTGATTCTCTAGCACTACAGTAGCAATATGATCCGTTTTGCTGAAAAACGGGGCGACCATTTGTTTCTGTGTGCTTCGTGCACGGCGACATTTCGTTGGAGTTGGCTCATCTTCAAAGCACCATACAGTCGAATGTCACTTTGTTTCGGGATCATAGTTATAAAGCCATGTTTCATCACCAGTCAGCATATCATACACATTTTTTTTCTCGCCACCGTCGAATTTATCTATCATGAATAGGCACCAATCCAACCGACGGTCTTCTGCTCATCGGTAAGTTTGTGCGGCACCCATCTCAAACAACATTTACGGAGAGAAAGGTGGTCGTGAATTATGGTTTGCATTGCTGCTGATCCAATTCCCTGTTCTCGCTCCAGCTCTACATACATAATTCGTTGGTTTTCGCGAATAAGTTTTTCGACTGCACGAACGTTTTCTTCTGTGACCGCGGTTGGCAGCCGACCTGTCTTCGCTTCATCTTTGAGACATCCCCGTCCTCTTTTAAATTCAGCAAACCAATTAAATAATGTTGTTCGTGAGCAACCAGACTCACCAAAAGTAGTAGCCCAAAGTTCAAAACATTCTTGAGGCTTAAAACTTTTTTATAGTCATAATAAATCATAGCGCGACAATCACTTCGACTGAGCTCCATTGCTGCAAGCGAATTCCCGCCAGATTCTCGGAAAAATGATGCTCATCCAAATAAAAATAAAAAAAATGATGTGCGTTCTATTTTCAGATATACCAATAAACAACCAGCCTATAAGGTTATTAAACAAAACGAACTCACAACATCGTCACTGTCACTGGGCACTGTCCTAAAGTTGCTCGATCCATCGAGAACCGGTTTCCAAGACGGAGCCAGCTGCCAACCATGATCCCTGTTGAAGTTGGGGTTACGACTTATCTCGATGGCTTCGTGTATTTTGCGAGGAATGGTATATTTCTCCTTCACTAATACTGTAGCCTTGTCGAAACGGATGAAGTGGGTCCATTCCTCGCAAAATACACGAAGCCATCGAGATAAGTCGTAACCCCAACTTCAACAGGGATCATGGTTGGCAGCTGGCTCCGTCTTGGAAACCGGTTCTCGATGGATCGAGCAACTTTAGGACAGTGCCCAGTGACAGTGACGATGTTGTGAGTTCGTTGTGTTTAATAACCGCCCCTAATAACAAACAATTGGAACAATCAAAGGAATCATGTGCATCCACCATCCCACCCCTATCGACGACGCAGCCAACGCTCAGCGCACGAGCAATGCGTGCAGCTCGCCGATCGGCGGCTGCCAGTGCCCGTTTGACAACGACGGTGAACGCCGCGTCATAGTAAAACCAGAACAGTAGATTAACTCACGCCTCGTACGAGACTTCAATACCTACTGTGTCAGGGTTGTTACTTCTTTTATTTTCGTACCTAGCTAATACAAATCAATATTTAAATCCATATATTATACATATACTACGTAGGTATGTATTATGTTTGTAAATATTAAATTCATTTACATTGGGCCTTCAACACGATGGCAGCAGCAGCGACAGCCGGTAAGAATAGCGATACGTTAAATGCACGTGTTACCAACTTATCTGTTGCCGTAGGCCAAACTAAAATGACTTCTATATTCATTAGTAACAGTCTTCGTTGCCGCGAGTCGCCGAAATAGATAAGTTTGTGGTGCTGAACTGTTCTCAAGGCGGCCCCATTTGGTGGCACGTTTGATCTACAAAGACGCCGCGCCGCCGCGCTGCTGCGCCGCGCCGTAGAGAGCCGAATTGACCTTTATGTAGACCGGGAGCTCAGTGCCGTATTTTAACCTTATATGAGGTAGATATTAATAAAAAGCACATTTATTTAAATACGACTTCTTTAATTTAAAATGCTTACAATTTATAATATGAAGCACGATATTTTGAAACATTATCTGTCAAATCCTCACGTGATATTAATTGTAGCCATTGTAAGCGCCTGAAAACAACAAAATAAAAATTATGACAAATCAACTGACATTTTGAAGCCGATTATGACAAATGAGCTATCAATCGACGACGTAGTGAAACATTCAAACATACATACATTCATATCATACATAATAAACGTATAGACCTTATAACTCATAAAGAAATCTTACTTGCTTATATTAAATAAAGTAAGAAAACTTGAAAATAATCAATTATAAAATTAAAGATAAGCTCCTGAATTTACCTTAAAAACATGGGCATCGTCAAAAGGGGGAAGGGGGCAGCTGTCCCCCCTAGAGATTTGAAAAACTTTGAGATTTTTATAATAAAGTAACCAAAAAATTCGCGAGAAACCCAAGAACATTATGTTTATAAGACAATTATTTTGTTTCTTGTAATGAACAATTAAAAACTTTACATTTGTTTATTTTACCTACAATTCATGTCATCTTGCCCCCCTGGCAACGCTTTTGCTTAAAAATCTTTGTGATTGTTGACTAAATTAATCAGTTCAATTCATTTAAGTACATAATAAAATTTAAGTATCTAATCGAACATTGGCTCCTAGTCTATAATTAAAAAATCTTTGCGATTTCAACCATATCAGCTCTACATTTAAAAACACTTTGACTAACTGACAATCATAGCACAGTTATGATCATAGGTACCTATGTTAAATGTGAACAAAGAAAGTACGGTTTACATCTCTCATTATTATTTATATGTACCATAAATTGTGTACTCACCTTTCTTGTTGAGTTGGTATTGAGAAGAACGATAATTCTGGATTTGAGGAATTATTATTGAGGCATCCGAAGACAGAACAATATGTACGACAGCGTGCTGTCGACATATTTGAAGTGATCGGTGCCGCGCTTGTTCGAAAGACTTGACTGAGCGCGACCGCGGCGTAACCCCGACTAGCACCGGCCTTGCATACCGAGATATTGCTGTTGTGTGCGTACTGTAGTTCGTGCGTACTAGCACGCACACATATTAGCCGCGCGATGTACCTTTGGTTGAAGATAAACTACTGTTCTGGTTTTACTATGGCCGCGTCGTCGTCCTAAGAACAACACTCGCCTTGATAATGCCGAAATTGTATCGGTGAAACGGTTGGCATATAGTCAACAACAATCACACGTGAGTGTTCAAGCCGTATGTAATAATAATTTAATATTAGTATGCATGAAGAAACAGAATTAAAAAAAATTAAGGAGTCATGTGCCCTTTTTTGTGTCCTAAATGGTAACAGCGGCGTGGAGCCTTACCTACTCGGGTACCCCTCCCCACCCCGCCGCGCCGCGCGCCGCCGCTCCGCCAGTGCCGAGTCAATTTTGTTATATCTGTCGTACACTATACGTTTTTGGTCGCCCAAAAGTAGCATAAATAAATTTTCGAAAATCAAATAAAAAAAATTATTATCGTTATCGCGAATTTAACCTAACATGTAAAGGAAGTTGCTGACCAAATCAACAACCTATATAGATGAAACCTCAACACACCTCATTGTTCAAGAAGATGAAGTACATCTGTATGAAGATGAAAGCCATCCTGGTGGCCGGAGTGAGAGCCAGCAGCACGTTGTGGCAATTGGTGTTCCGTTCCAATTCCCAGTACTGGCCGAACTCCAGGCCTGAGTAGATCATTGACCCGATACCGAATGCTGGAAAAATAAATCATGTTAGTAACTTTAGATTATATTGCCCAGGGCCTACTAGTTGAATCACAATTGAAAGGAGATTGACGTACTCTTTGATCGCAAAAACATCGTGTCACGCTCCTCGCACTCGCACAGCGCGCGTTTTACACACTATGCTACGGGCTGGACCACAAAATAGATACTACCAGAAGGCCGACTCGACGACGGAGCGAAAACAGACGCACACATGCATAGACGTGTACGTATGAAAATCTCGACAATTTCGTATTGGCATTCACCCGAGTATCTCCGAGATCGTATTACGTACGCTTCTATGTGTGCATGCGCCTGTTTTGGCTAGTTATGCGGAGTAAACATTCTGTAAGTGGTTATTTTGTGCCTGGATTGTCGTCGATAAGCTTCGTCTTCATAGATCAGTTCGTCAAGGTTTCGTTCCGAAACGCACAAATTATGATTGCTTTTCTTATTATTGAATAAAAATTATAAAATAAACGTGATTTATAACATTTCCCGGCAAAAGGTTAATAACAATAACTATTACGCTTTTCTAGGAAAGTTGTGTTATTTTATAGTTGTGTTATAAGTTGTAATGAATAGGCATAACAACAACAAATACGATTTAAGAGGCTATGCGAATTTTATTTTTATCACAATTTCAAATATCAAATCTCTAGATATTGTTGAAACACACCTAGTAAAATATGTTCGAGTTCTGTATACGGTTCCTATTCATCAAACGAGGAGAAAAAGTGTGTTTGAAGACCTCATTTCAACAATTATTTCTATCGAGGAAAATTTATCCAAACATGTTTTCCAATTTCAAAACCCTAGATTATATAGTCAAAATGCATATACCAGAAATTTATTAAAATTTTCTATGTATTTCATGAAATACACAGAAAAGAAACACCCGTATTTTTTTCGCATATTGCCTTAAAGTGGTTGTGCCCATTCATTCCAAACGTAAGGCGTAAAATAATATAACTTTTCTAGAAAAGTGTAATTGTTATTAATCTATTGCCGGGTAGTGCCATAAAAACGTTTATTTCATGATTTTTATTCAAATAATAGGTCCATACATATGAAATTGCCGTTTTCTATAGAGAATATGTAGAAAACTCAATTTTCAGTACTAACATTTTTGAATTTTTTTAGTAATGACAAATCCAAATTATGTAATTTCTTTTGTGTATGAATGAGAAAAATTAAGCTAACAGTAACATTAATTAAATTTTTGAAAACTGTCAGCTTTAAAAAAATATTACGAATCTTATCATGGAAATGGATGGCATTTAGGACGAACTGGTTTTTGAATATTTAACTTTTGTTATCAAACTGACAATAAAAACAAAATTTTATAAACCCCTGAAATTAACTTTCAAACAAAAAACAAATAATGGAAATAGCTATTGAATTAGAGGAATTATGAACACATGTATCTGTAAAAAAATTTGGCAATTTCATATGTAAAGAGTACGAGTACAGACGTTATTTTAAGTATTATTTATAATTTAGTTTTATTTATTTATGTTATTTAAGCACAAGTTGTGCGTTTAGGAATGAAACCGTGCGTGACGAACCACCTTTGTATCCGACTATTTTGAATCATATCGGAAATATCACATCTGTCCTTTACAAGACAAAGGTGACAAGTTCACATGCCTATTATAAAGCATAAAAGTCCTTCATTTCGAAATGTTACAGAGAAATGGAAATATAGTTGAGTAAAAACCGCGTCACTCCGAGAACTTGTGAGTGCAAAATCAGGCAACTGAAGTGTGAGCCTAATGAACGTAAATTACTCACTCACTCACTAGCTTCAGCCTGGAAACTGAGTGAACGTATACGGGCTAAGAGCCAATTACGTGAGTTAAAATGTTTTTATAAAACTTACTGTAACTGTAACTTTTTACCGCGATTTCGTGTCCTACACCGAGAAAATATTCTGGTTCCATTAACCTGAATATAGTTAATTTAAACAGAAAACACTGTACGTCTATATTTATTTGTCAGTTTACTTGAACAATGTTTAGTTTACTTGTACAATCTAATGTATACAATAATTCAAGTTAACATAACATAATTCTGTTTTTGTTAACCAGGTATTTTTTACAAAACTATCTGGTAGTATTGCTAAAATATTTTTTTTCCGTGTAGCTCTTAACGTTTTATTGCTATCCTATTTAGTCTACATACCAAACTACTGAATTTTTCAAATGTTTATGTACTACCCCGGGGTCAATATGTATTCAAATTCTTAAAAAAAAAGTTGTTATTTGAGAAAAATCTGTGTCGAAATGAGACGTTTTGGAGCACAAAATACAGGATTTCTGAGTACTTTGTTGTATTTTTGAAACATGTTGATTACCCAAAATTTCAATACGGATAGGAAGTATAGGTTGGGCGATAGATAAAGTTATTTTATAGCACACCGTGCGTAAAATGACCACTTTACGCACGCTGCGCGTGCGTAAAGTCGGCATTTTCCGCACTAGTGCTATAAAAAATTATACGAAACTCGTGCGAGAAACTTTTTCTCGACTCGTGTGATTGCAGCACTCGCCTTCGGCTCGTGCCGCAAACTCACATTCGTCAGAAAACGTTTCATCGCTCTCGTATCGTAATGTACTATTAATTTTTATTCGATTTTATGCATTAGCGTACAACTGAGACGACAATTCTTTTTGTACGGCATCAAAATATGATCCTGTTCTCGGTTTTTCGATCCGCATTACAAAAGTGATGTATAAATCCAATGATATTAGAAGAAAGTGAAGATAGGTTACCTACACAAGAATCGAACTTCTAAAACGGCACACAACATTAATGATTTCAGTCAATTACGTAGTATAAACGTGTTTTCAAAAAGCGAAGGTTTTTGCATTTGTTATTACTGAAAATTTAGTTTCCTTCAATTTCTCTATAGAAAGTGGCAATTTCGTATGTAAAGACCTAATATTTGTATAGTTACTTACTTTACTGACGTTGAAGGAAAACACTTTAAGGGAAACCTGCATGCCCTAGAAACCGTGTATTTATGCCCGAAGCTTGTCGATAATGATGGGATGTTAAAATCGTCGGCGAAAAGAGGGTGTTACTAGTGTTCGTACACACTCGGCAACACCTCTGACGCTCTCTCAGGGATATATATGTTATTTTTGTTTTCAATTCTGATAAATAAGCAAGCAAGTGTCAAGAGATTAGTGTTTCCGCGAACAAAGTTTTGTGGTCGGGGTTGAGGAGAGATTTGTTCCCAAATGTACCGGATTTAAGATAAACCTTCGCTTTTTGAAAACACGTTTATACTACGTAATTGACTACGTAATGTATGAATGAGACAACATTAAGCTAACAGCAACATTTATTTAATTTTTAAAAAGTGTCAGCTTAAATAAATTATTACGAATCTTATAATGGTAATGGGTCGCATTTAGGACGAACTGTGTTTGAAGATTTAATTTTTATAGTTAAACTGAAAATATAAACAAAATTTAATGCTTAGATGTAAAACCTTGAAATCAAATTTCAAAAAAACAAGTAATTGAAATAGCTATTGAATTACAGGAGTTATGAACTCATGAATCTGTAAGAAAATTTTGGCAATTTCATATGCAAAGACCTATTACTACGTACGTACATAAATTTCGTAAAACTTAAAGATCGGCTTATTACGAGTATTACTGAATTCGGTGTCAAAATATTTATAATTAAAAAACTAACGGTGTTACTACAAAACGGTGTTTAACTTTAGACAGTGTTTAAATCTGTTGCTGTCACTCTTTTACAATATGAAAGAAAAGGCGACACCAACAGATTTAAACACTGTCTAAAGTTAAACACCGTTTGTAGTAACACAGTAGATTTTTTCAATTAGGTCAAATGTACTTTCGCGGAAAAAGATCTTCAACATTTATATAAGTAGTATTTCTAGTAATAAAATGTTTTCACATACAGAACGTAACTTTCTTGATAATAAAGACATACCTACAGAAGTAGCTAATTCCATAAATTACTTACAACCATCACCGATCAATAACTCCATAAAACTGAATAAGTGTCTGCTTGATAGGGTTGCCAGACGTCCCGTATTTTCCGGGTCGTCCCGTATTTCAGGCATGATTTTAAACGTCCCGCCGGGACGGGCTCTGTCCCGTATTTCAATTAGGCACCGCGTCGCGCATGACCGAATTATTTCAATAGGTTTAAAATAAAAAAAAAAGCCTGGAAATTGCAACATTGTTTGATGACCAAGTATATAGGTAGTTGCAATTGAGAAGTAGAAGAAAATAATGGAAGGGTTTTTCAGGAATGAAACCCCTTACATTTTTCTAATTATATCGTTTATCTTCAGTATCCTTTGTTCCAATTGCTTTGTAGAGAGGATTTTTTCGCAGATAGCATTGAAATAGACTTACGCGCGCAACAAATGTACCGATTTAATAAAATATGAGAATTTAAACAAAGGTATATTAAAAATCAACGATCTTCTTTAAAATATGACTAGCAATAAAGTACATAAAAATAAGAACGTAAAATAAATGTTTTTCATTTGTCCCGGGGAAAAATTTCAAATCCCTTCTTTTTTCAAGTCCCTTACAGGATCAAAAAATATCTGGCAACCCTACTGCTTGATGAAGTCGAATCAATTTAATCATTCTCACTCATAATAATTAAAGCGCAATGGGGAAACTGGTTAAAGCTGAGCTTCGTGTTTCTCTTTATGAACGTTATACTGAGGTTTTTAATTGAATAATTTGTATCTACAATGAAAATCGAACTCAATTAACGCGCAATAAATTATAGAACAAAGTTTCGCTCGAAAACCTCAAGCTTTACGGTGACATACATAAAACCAGGAAATATATTGATACAAGGCTTCCCTTCATAGGCCGCATTTAGGATTATAATAATAATAATAATAAAAATCTTTATTGCACAATAACAAGTTATGTCTGTATAGAGGCAAACTTAATGCTATTTTAGTTAGGGAGCTGGCGAGCAAAATTTCGATATGATCAGCGCACTAGGCAAGCGTTATTAATAGTGATATTTATGCCCTAAGAAACATTAAGGACCTTGTTTGTCACCATGGTGGCGATGCGTTGTAAAGTTACAGCGTTTCAAAAATTTAAAAAAAAAAAGGTGTGCTATAATATGCGCACAGGTCTGCCTCTGGGGCTGAAGATCACAGTAACCTTGGAAACACAAAGAATTGAAAAAGCAGACATCCATCCCAATAACTTTTGTAGTAATCAATTTTTTAATTTATTTTTATGATTTAAAAAACTGTATATGAAGTGCGCACTTGGCAGATTTGGACTGTTCCATCAATAACAATGAGAAGAACCACGGAAAAATAGTCTGCCTACATGTTACCTCTGTGTTGTCTTTTGACAGTGTTTCAAAAATTTAAAAAAAATAAAGTGTGCTATATTATGCGGACACGTCTGCTTGTTCGACTGATGTTTGAATTCCTTATGAACACCAAGAAAATCGATGAGGCAGACTTTCAAGCCTCAGATATTCCAAAGGCAGACTATTTGATTTTTTTTTTCAACTCGACGCTCGCGTTGCACGACCAAACCAAGCAGGTATAGAAATATCCCCATAGTTCCTTTCGTGGTGTCTCTGTCAAAAATCAGTGAGCAAAGTGTCTGCCACATTTTTTTTCGAATCCACGGAGTCATAGTGAATCGAATGGGCGCACTAAAAACCGCGTGCAAATAATTTAATACAGATTTTTTTTTTACATTTTTACAACTCCGTCCCATGATAATGCAGAGTCCTGAATGTCTGCCTCTTCGATTTTCTTCATTTCCAAGATGGTTGTGACCATGAACTCCAGAAGCATACATGCACGAATGATTCAATACCCCGATTTTTTATGCAACTTCAATCCGCTGTAACGCGAAAATGCAGCGACATAGGACCCTAATTGATTGGACCAAATCAATTCGTAATGATTTAAACTGCAATCCACCTCGACGTAAAATATGTGGAAATCATATAGCGAAATGCTCGCCAGCTCCCTAACTATTTAGCATTTTCTTCCAGTTAACCTGGGGTGATGTGGAAAATGTAGAGTAGTGCCCAAAAAGAAGAAAAGTTGTGAATACAATAAAAACATACATTTACACACATACACATATATATATATATATAATAAACACATACACGTAGTAAACCTACATAAAGCTATAGAAATACATATTAATCGAATAAACATACAAAAATAATACTATATATAGACCACGACTTTTGTATCATTGACTCAAAATAAAATCAGGTACTTAACAATTTTGTGATTGTAAGTAATGCTGGTAAACTTTATTTTTGAAAACAGCAATAGTTGGCGAATGTCCAATAAACAGAAGTAGGCTAGGATAACATTTAAACAAAAGGGTTTTCCCCTATTTTGACACTACTGATTCAAAAAATGCCTGTTACAAATTCGTGATTCGAAAGAGGATATCTCATGGAATTAAAATGCATAATTATTACGCATTGAATATAATAATATTTTCGGTAAACGTAAAGTTGGTGCTGGAACTCCACACATTTTAGGTATGTACGTCCGTAGCATGACAGGCTACCTATTAGCGGTTCCTATTACCACAAAATAACCACATACAGAATGTTTACTCCGAATAACTAGCGAAAACAGGCGCACGCACACATAAACGCTTACGTACGACGATCTCGAAGATACTCGGGTGAATAGAATAGAATGAGATCATCGTTCGTATGCGCCTATGCATGTGTGCGTCTGTTTTCGCTCCGTCGTTGAGTCAGCCTTCTGGTTGTATCTATTTTGTGCTATTGCGGCGTCATAAACGGCGCCGGCATGTAGAGCACGCGTCTGTGTTTGTGAGCTCAAATCGTAGCGTTTACAGGTACATCCTCTACTACATTTGTTTATACTGTGCTGCAGGCTAAACTGTGTACTTTCTAAAAGATATAAAATCAGGCTGATTAAGTTACTGTTCTCAGTAATTTTTCTGCGATTCTATTAAAGTACAGTTTTCAACCTTTTACCTGAATCTGACATGCTAGTAAAATGCACAGAATTTTCAAAAATAATATATGTCTAATTTTATGTATGTGCTTTGTCAAATTAAGCGTTTAATAATATTATTTGCTTTACAAAATAAAGCAAATTATTGACGAAATTGTATACGAGGCACCTACACTCGTTATTTTCTCCAACCGATAAAAGACCAATCACGACAACAAAGGCAAGAAAGGAAGGAAGTGTCAATAATACCCGGCTGGGAGAGGAATGCAGCGACAAAGGGAGTACAATCTGTCGGACGCCAGACGGACTAACGAGGAGTAGTTCGGTTGGTTTTGGCAACCCGACACCGCCCGCAGGCTATCTGTCTCTTCCAGCCGACTAATACTCACAAACTATTATAGTCCAGGAGACCCCAATCTCACCCTGATTGTGCTGATTGCCGTCCTTAGCATTAAAGATATGAAAAGCGTCTTCAAACAAAAGTAAAAAAAACCTTTTGGCTTTTCATGGCCTTTTGGCCTATAAAGAAATTTAGATCACTGAAACTGATTTAATAGTATATGTTGAATTATATATTATTATTTTCAAAGCTTGTCGCAAGAATAGTAAAGAAAATACATACTTCTTCAACTAAGAAAACACAATTAATATTGTCAATTAAGGGCATATAATATCTCACTTCGCTTCGCATGATCCTGCTTTATACCAAAAAATACTGCAACTATCACTCTGAAATAAATATATGGTAAAGTTGTGGAGTAATGCTATGTCAACGCTTTGATAAAAATTTGATTCCATAAAATTTTCTCGATAGAAAAAAAATACAAAATTACCTCCAAACCGTACAATAAACCGATAGCATTCAATGAATACTTGAAATTAGATCTGAAACTTTGTATAATATAACTGATATAGCTGCAGGCTATAAAATAAAATAGCTGCAGGCTATAAAATAAAAATGAAAAAGCCATTATTTTCACAGTAAAAAGAAGATACCTAAATGATCGCGCGTTGTCGTCAGCCCAACCTGGACCGCCCTGCCGCCCGACCCCCGATTCAGCCCCGCTGAGGCGCGGAAAAGTGAGGGCGAAACTTGAATTGGAGCTGAGGTGTTATAACCCTTAACATGATACATGGTATGATGCTTTTTCTTTCATATTTTCTATCGAGTAATTTTTAAATAAAAACATTAATAAAACAATATATTTGTTATTATTAGAATGCTTGACAAACTAGAAATCAATCAGAAACAAATTTAAAAGCACAAATATTATTAGAAAAATTCCTCGGCCCGGGATTTGAACCTGCGACCTCCTGCTTACATGATTTATTTTTTAAATAATATTTGTGCTTTTAAATTTGTTTCTGATTGATTTCTAGTTTGTAATGAATTCTAATAATAATTAGAGTGTGGACTGACGATCTGAAGGACGTTGCGGATGGCGGCTGAATGAGGATGAGAGGCTTGTTTCGTAAATGTATGACGTACGACAAAACACGCTTTTATTTTATTAGGAGTACGAGATTCAACGTTTTTTATATTTTCCCAAATTGAGAAAACCTCCACTACACTGTTAGAAAAAATGTAATTTTACATGCAAAATTATTACATAAAAATGTGAATTTACCGGAATAATCGGGAGAAACTACAGAAAAATGAGTAGAATTAAATAATTTTCGTTAATTCTACATAATTAGCGTAAATTTCACATAATTCTCGAATATTTTACAAAATTATTCTGTTTATGTACAGATTTATTTGATTTTACTTGATAATTTGGTAATTTTACATGGTAATTTGGTAATATCTACATAAAATCTGTAATAAAACTATTTGTATATGTAATTTTACATGTTGTAATGGAAATACTACACAAAAAGTGTTACTTTTTACATAAACTCTGTACTTTGACATTTTTTATGACAATTTACATTGTAACCTACACTGATTTTACAGAAAAAAAAGGAAAATTACAGACTCTTGCGGTAGTGCCAAAAATACCTATAGACTTTACAAAAGTATATGTAAGTTTTTAAAAATAAAATGTGTTTTTACATATTAGATGTAATTACTACCTTGCCTTGTGTAATTTTTACATAATTTGTATTTATATTTACAGCTTACAGTAAAGATACATATCATTCTGTGTTTTTACAAAATCGTACGGAAAATTACAATTGCAGTTGTATTTTTTTTTACACAAAAATGTTATTATAGGTACCGTGATGTAATAATTACATAAAAAGTTTTAATTTTACAGAAACTTTGTAATTATAAATTTGCAATGCTAATTCACATTTTTGTAACCACTGATTTTACAGAAAAATATGGAAAATTACAGACTCTTAAGAAAGTGCCCAACATGCCCATATATTTTACAAAAAGTATTATGTAATTTATTACATGCTATATGTGTTTTTACAGTTAGATGTAATTAATACCTTGTCTTGTGTAATTTTAACATATTTTATATGTATTTTTTATAGCTTACTGTAAAAGTTCATGTCATTCTGTAATAATACAATACCGTATAAAAAATTACAATTGCAGTAGTATATTTTTTTACATATAAATGTAAATTTACGTACCGGGATGTAATAATTACATAAAAAGTTTTACTTTTACAGAATCTCTGTAATTATACATTTGCTATGTTAATTCACATTGTTGTGAGTAGATACTGAGCTTACAGAAAAATATGGAAAATTACAGACTCTTAATGTAGTGCCACAACTGCCCAGAGATTTTATTTACAGAAGTATATGTAATTTATTACATGTTGTATCTGTTTTTACAGTTAGATGTAATTAATATAATACCTATTCTTGTGTAATTTTAACATATTTTATATGTATTTTTACAGCTTATTGTATTTTTACAAAACCGTATGAAAAATTACAATTTTAAGTAGGTACCGTGATGTAATAATTAAATAAAAAGTTTAACTTTTACATAATCTCTGTAATTCAACTATACATTTTGCTACGCTATTTTTATGTATGTACCTATGTACTTATATTTACTGCTTAGGTGTAAAAGTTCATGTCAACAAACAATTTTTATTTAACGTACCGTGATGCCTTAGAATAACGCCTAGTGTGTGTGTGTGTGTGTGTAGTGCAAACCGCAAACAGAAAAAAAAAACACCGGCCAAGTCTGAGTCGGACTCGCGCATGAAGGGTTCCGTACCATTATCAATAGAAACGGCAAAAAAATCCTGTCTGTTGTATGGGAGCCCCCCTTACATATTTGTCTTATTTTAATTTTATTATTTATTTTTAAAGTGAATATATAACTAAGCATTTTGTGAATATTTCAAGCTTCTACCTGTTGCCGTTATTAATATCCAGCAAAAACCTACGAATATTATTAGGCAAAAACGAGCAAAAAAAAAACAAGTTTGTTGTATGGGAGCCCCCTTTAATATTTATTTTATTCTGGTTTTTAATATTTGTTGTTAAAGCGGCAACAGAAATAGGTACATCATCTTTGAGAATTTCAACTGTCTAACTATCACGGTTCATGAGATACAGCCTGGTGACAGACGGACAGACAGCAGAGTCTTAGTTATAGGGTCCCGTTTTAAATTTGGGTACGGAACCCTAAACTAAAAAAGAAACCACATTCTCAGTCTGCTTGTGAGCGTAGCTGGAGAGTATTTACTCATGTTAACCATTCATAAGAGCACGAATAATGTTGCTGATTAAATGCATTTTTCCCTAAAAGTGGGTAAAATTTATTTATCGAATAAAGGAAACTAATGTATGACATATCTGAGAATGAAAAGAATGTTAGCCAAAAGTTAATGATTAAAAATCAATATTTAAAATCATAATTTAAAAAGCTTTAAGATTTCATAAATCATACATAAACAATTAATCTTATCTCTCCCTGTAATTGGTGACAGCCAAAATCTACCTCTGCCATGGTATTAAATTATTTATTTTTGTATTATTTGTGTCAACAAAAACAAGATGATATTAATATCCAGTCCAATTCATACTGGAGGCTTGGTAAGTTATCAGTATAACGGATAGGGCTTGCAATATTCGAATAATATTAGGCCAGTGCATTCAGTTAATCTATCGACCAATCACGCTCCTGAGCCACACCTACAAACTGTTCTCAGGAGTTATCACGAATCGTCTCGCCCATCAATTCAACGATTTCCAACCTTCAGAGCAGGCTGGGTTTCGAAAAGGCTACAGCACCGTAGATCACATCCACATGCGAAGGCAGATTATGCAGAAAACCCAAGAGTATAATCAGCCCTTATGTCTAGCGTTTGTGGACTACGAGAAAGCGTTCGACTCCATTAAAACTTGGTTTGTTCTGCAGTCCTTGCAGCGATGCCAAGTTGACTGGCGTTACGTGGAGATGCTGAAATGTCTATATGACTCCGCTACGATATCCGTCCAAGTACAGGGTGTACAATCAAGGCCGATACACCTTCAGTAGGCCGTGAGACAGGGAGAAGTTTTTCCTCCAAAACTGTTTACCGCCGCGCGGGAGGACGTCTTCAAAACACTGGACTGGAATGGACGAGGCATAAACGTGAACGGAGAGTACATTTCACATCTTTGGTTTGCCGATGACATCGTGATAATGGCTGAATCGCTGCAAGAACTGGAGAAAATGCTGGGCAGCCTAGGCGATTCTTCCAGACGAGTAGGCCTGCGGATGAATTTGGAGAAGACTAAGTTCATGTTCAACTGTCATGTCATCCAAAGGCCAGTAACCGTCGACAATGTCAGCATCGAAGTTGTTCAAAAATATATTTACCTGGGTCATGTTATCCAGCTGGGTAAAAACAACTTCAACGCCGAGGCTGACAGAAGAATAAGGATGGGCAGCATTCGGGAAGTTGCGTCACATATTTACGTCACCAATACATACCGCAGTGCTTAAAGGCGAAATTATATAACCAGTGCGTCCTTCCAGTGATGATGTACGGCGCTGAAACGTGGTCTCTGACCAAGGGCTTGAGCCGTCGATTTAAGGTCGCTCAACGGGCTATGGAGCAGGCTATGCTTGGGATATCTCTGATGGATAAAATTCGAAACGAGGAAATCCGTCAGAGATCAAAAGTGAGCGGCATAGCCTGCCGAATTAGTAAGTTGAAGTGGCAGTGGGCTAGCCATATTTATCGCTGAAACGATGGCCGTTGGGGCCGAAAGGCATTGGAATGGAGACCACGTACAGCAAAGCGTAGCGTAGGCCAACCTTCTGCCCGCTGGACCGATGACCAGAAGGATTGCGGGTAGCGGCTGGATGAGGATAATGCAGGACCGCCAAGAGTGGCGAAATATAGGAGAGGCCTATGTCCAGCAGTGGACGAACACAGGCTGATGGATGGATGGATTCAGTTAATAGTCTGGGAGCTGAATATAACAAAAAACATTAAAAAATTCGAAATTCACTTGGCAACTGAGAAACTGTTCTTGATCATATGCACATCATTCCTAGGCCGTCAAGCTAATTTCGACCTTGTTGATATATTACATTACAACCCCTTTGTGTTTTAGTCCAATTCACTCAGTTAATGGTCTGGAAGCAGAATATAACAAAAAAAAACAAAAAAGCCCATAAGGTCAAAATTAACTTGACACTTTAAAAACTGTTCTCGATTATATAATTTGTATAGTATAGGGTGTCAAGCTAGTTTCAAACTTAGTGGCATCTTACAACCCCTTTGTTTTTTAGGCCAGTGCAGTCGTTAATGGTCTGGACTGGACATAACAAAAAATATGTGGATCCATCTATCCATCCATCAGCCTGTCTTTGTCCACCGCTGGACATAGGCCTTTCCAAGATTTCGTCACTTTTGGCGGTCCTCTTGGAAGAAATGCCCATACTCACACACGCTGGGCTGGCGGGTTGGTGAGCGCGGTGCCCATCACCAGTCTGTTTTATAAAAGGCCGGCAATTAGGGATGGATATACTGCCATCAATCGGTCGCAGTATAGGTAAGGTGGGCTACCTGGTTGTGTGCCTGAGAGCTTTACCTTACTCTCCCTCGAATAACTTCGGGGGGGTTTGCGAGTAAGATGGTGGTACCTCTACAGTCGAGCTCGGCATAAGCTCTACCACTCTAGAAATTACGTGCATATGATCGAGAGCAGTTTGTGATAATTTGCACAAGCTTTTATTTAGTATTATTATTTCTACTATTAAAAATCACATGTGACCTATCTACAAAAAGCTAAAGAATAATATGATTTCAAATAATATTATATTTTTGTTACAAATGTTATGTTTACCAAATATCGATCTACCGACTATAATCACTTAAAGATAATAAATTCTTGAAATTTGGCACAAAAATATTATTAATTTGCCCAATCCTTAAAATACAATATGGATATCAAATTGTAGATATTAAATTGCTGATTGTAAAAATATGTACTTTAGCTATATTTTCTTGCACTGATTTCGAGAAATCTTTGAAAAACCACAAGTATCTCCCCCCCTTATCCCTGAAACTGGTGGCCCGAAAAATATGAAAAAAAATAATCGATTATAACTATTACAAAAACTAAAACTATAGGGATTCAAAAAAAGTTGAACACAAATGAGAAATATGAAAAAATAAGTAAAATAAATTAAAAAATACATTTTATAAAAATACAATATGGGTATCAAATTGTAGGTATAAAACAGCTGACTGTAAAAATAATAAAGTTTGGTTATATTTACTTGCACCTACTTTGATAAATCCTCGAAAAACTACAAACAACGTATGCCCTCCCCCCCTTATGTCTAAAACTAGTAGACCGAAAAATAAGTAAAATATCACAGTAATATGTGCTTACGTAAAGATTACAGGAAAAATATAGCGGTTGAGAAATTCACGAAAACAAATCAGAAATTTAAATTTTTCATCCACATTTTTCATTCATACGGAAAAGTGGTAGAGCTGATGCCGGGCTCGACTGTGGAGGTACCACCATCTTACTCGCAAACCCCCCCGAAGTTATTCGGGGGAGAGTAAGAGGACAGCTCTCAGGCACAAAACCAGGTAGCCCATCTTACCTGGGACCGATTGATGGCGGTATATCCATCCCCAATTGCCGGGCCCATTTATATAAAACAGACTGGTGACGGGCAGCGGCGTCACTGGTGTGAGGGTAACGTCACCGCGCTCACCAACCCGCCTGCCCAGCGTGTGTGAGTATGGGCATTTCTTCCAAGAGGACCGCGAAGAGTGGTATTCTCTTGTAAAGGCCTATGTCCAACAGTGGACGAAGACAAGCTGATGGATGGATGGATGGAACCCTAGGTACGCGATTCTGACTCGCACTTGACCGTGTTTTTTTTAATGAGCTGTTAGAAAATCCCAATAGACACATGAGACTTTTCATCTTCATGTCTCAGGATGGCGGGTCCAGTGCTACACCGCAAAGGGCATGTCCTACCTATGAGGTAAAGCACTGTTAAAGACAAACGTAACCTACCACTTTAAATCAGGTGGGCCATCTGCTTGTTTCTTGATTAGCTCAACTTTCCAATATTTGCAATGAACTGGGAAGTTGATATTCTTTTATTTAAATTACATAAAATTTCATTTTTTTGTTTGTACGAAAAAGATACATGTGCTTGTCAAATTATCCCTTCCCACCCATAGTGATTAATCGTCACGTTTTTATGATCCCCTCCCTCCCTATTCAAACCTCACGTGATTAAAGGACGACCCCACAAGTCATACAAATGTAAAGAAAAAGACTGACTGTATGGGCTCAGATCCTTTTGCCTTCGATAAAAGGGAAAAATATGCACAAAAATTTGTCACGCCTAATAAAACGTAAAATTTATTTATATAAGGTGAAATTTAATCAACCACCCGAATTCATACTGGAGACTTGGTTAGTGATCAGGAACAATGTTTAGTGACCCCTCAGCTGAAACACGAAAAAAAATTTTTTTGCTACTATAGTAGGAATTGTATTTGAACTAGTTCAGGTCGTATAGGAAGAAAATATTCTAAAACATTTACATATCGCCTTAAATTGTTATTATTAAAAACATTTCTTTATTAATTTTATAGTATTTATTGTATATTACTGTACCATTTCTTCTTTTCCAGGATTAAAAGAAACCACAAAAAAATGCTGATATCATTTTTGAGTAATGTTAAAAGTACTAAATAAAATTGAAATTGTGCATATTGTAGGTATTAAAATACGAAAATTTAAAAAAGCGTAATTTTTCTTGTGAAAATGTTACTTTTCGGACAGTCTTGGGTTACTTTTGCGGACATAGCACTGGCAACACTGCACTGGGCGAGTAAGAGCGTTGCCGTTTTAGCGACTTTGTCGCTAGATCTAGCGGATTTTTGAGACTTTTAGGGGTTATTTTTAAGACTTAGACCGTAAAAAATCGAAGACATTGTTGTTTTTCAATAATATTCTAGCAAGTAAATAATTTTTTTTTTCTAAATTGGCACGAAATGAACGTACATTTCTTTTTTGTATCATATTTTTGATTTGCGTTCCTTCACGGCGAATTTCGTTCCTTTTTAGTCAACCCGGCGCGGCGCGGCGCAAAGAGTATATTGAATATCGGAAACGGCGTTCTAAATCTCCAATCCCTAGTGGCAACACTGGTAATGACAAAAGTTTCGGCAGGACGGTGAGTGACGACTGAGGATAGAAAAGTAATTACATAATTAAATAATATAATAAACGTCAAATTCTTTAAGTTTGAAGACTACCTACCAACCATCACAAAATCCAAGTGGCGAATCTTTCTCGGTAAGTTTATTTAGATTTCTTAATGATCGAGCAAACGATCGGACGCGACGCCAATCGCCATCTTATCCTTTGAAAAATTTCCATGCATTGCCATTGACTTTTACGTTGTGCATTGCATGCATTGAATCAATTATGTTTGCATTGCATGATTTTATCGACACATTATTAGAAGTCAGATAAAATGGCATTGAATTGAACTATATATGGGTAGACGCTTGAATAAGCACGTTTGTGGCTGAGCTTCAGCTTCCAGAAGCGCGCCAAGCGGTGCTTCTTGCGAAGTTTAGAGTCTTATTTGATTGTTGTATAGTTATGGGAGTTTCGGATTCCTAAGGTGTCTTTTGTGTGTGAACGGTTGACTTCAGAACTTGAAAAATCCATGACTTTTGCACCAGGTTTTGATTGTTTTATATGCAGTGTTGATAAGGTCGCACAGTAGTAATTTTCTTGAAACATCTCGTTGCGAGAATGGCATAGTCATCTGCATATCCCACGGTGAAGAGCCTGTGGCCATTCAGTTTGCGGATAAGTTTGTCTTTGACTGTTCTCTAGGTACCTATATGTATGTGCTCGGTGAGCTGAGTACACTTGGAAACCGACATTCTTGTCATATTCAATACCTATAGATATATTTTGTGTTACAGATCAATCAGGCTTTCACAATGCCTATTATAAAAGTGTGGTCAATAGACCACACTGAAAAGAAGGCAGTTTGCCTATCAAACGAGATAACTATCAGCCAGTTACTGGAGAAGGGTAATAAATGTTATCAGACAATTATGCAACTGTAGTTATCTTGTGAGTATATAGAACCAGTAGGTACTTAGAATATATCTTATAGAATACTTAACCTATTATATGATATTATAGAATAGATATTTATCATATCAATTTTATTGTATTGCATTATCGGGCTGCAGAGAACATAGTTCTCTCATGGACATTTCATAAAGGAACCATGTTCGGGAAACATTTTCGCAGAATATCTATTTTAGTTCTGCTGGTTCAGATGTACCTTTCGGTTCATGCAATCAGATCAGTAATGCATAGGCACACATCCCGAGGAGGAATCGGAGGGGTCTACTCCCATGGATGTGGGCATGTTGAGTCCGGCCTAAGACTAGACCCTCTGTCTTGTCCCATGGATGTGTGCCGTAGTGTCTGGCCCACATATACAAAACTATTTAAATATCACTTTCGTCATCAAGAGTTAAATAATGAATGAATTTTGACTGCACCTTAACGTTGTAGCATGAACATTCATTTACTATTTATGTAATAACTGAAATCGCCTTCACTTGTTGATTAGTTTGATAATAAGTATCAGATTAGATGGGCTGTAGTATAGTACCTATGCTTATGCAGGGTAGCCCAGTTATAGTAGTCCAAGTGAAAACCAGGGGTAGAGGAATTCATGGCACATTCTAATAACCCCCATGTATGTTCTATGATGTTGGATAGGTTAGGAGTAATAATTTGGTGAACAAACACGTGTGTACTGAGTACAGGCAGCGTAATGAGTGTATATATATATATATATATATATAGTTTTCACTTGGACTACTATAACTGGGCCACCCTGTATGTAGAGCTTGTAGCTTATAGAATTTCTGTCTTGTTTTATATATATACAAGGTGTCCCAGAACTTTTAAAGAAAGGGATGCGTGTGCCCTGATAATGTAAGTACCCAATAGAGGGTGTTGACGTCTAATCATATGCAGCAGATTTTAACAAATTTTTGACAGAAAGACAATGACGAATATACATCTGAAAATCTGTTAAAGGGAACCCTTGCGAGACGCCTGGGAGATGTGAGACATTGTAACTCTGTCTGTCCATCCGTTACTAATTACATTATGACACGATTATACACTTCTCATCAAAAAAATCGAAACACTTCTCAAGTTCATGTATTTAATGGATTATTAGGAAAATATTGCATTATGCGAAGAAATTAAAATGTAATATAACAGAGTACAAGGTTTCGCATTCCCTATGTATGTGGCATTTTCATTTTTTCGTATCATACAATATTTTTCTAATAATCCATTAAATACATGGACTTTAGAAGTGTTTCGATTTTTTTGATGAGAAGTGTATAATCGTGTCATAATATAATTAGTAACGGATGGACAGACAGAGTTACAATGTTTCACATCTCCCAGGCGTCTCGCGAGGGTTCCCTTTAACAGATTTTCTAACACTTAATCTTAAAATCGAAGATGTACCCTTTTATGTATAGTATTACCCTCTTTCGGGATTGCATACATAATTAATATAATACATTCATGTACTTACGCCTGTCTCCCAGTGGGGTAGGCAGAGACTACAGAGATGTCCATCTGTTATGATTCAGACACACCTATTTCGTCTCTTCCACATCCATCAAATAGAGTCATACAAGCTCTTCTATTCTGGGTAGGTACTTGTGAGATTAACAATATAATGAACCAATTATTGTGACCTTCTGTTGTTTATTTTGCAGCAAACGCTAAAGGACTTAAGGGAAACAAGGTGTTTTTAATTGATGGAACCGAAATTGACGATGATGAAGCAATAATAGAGTTAAAAGAAAACCCATTTCTTGTTGGGGACGAATACTATACAACAATAGACAACAGAGTTAGGAGACATTCCACAGATAGTGCTAGTACAGTCAGCAATTTACAACCATCACCATCTTCTATCAAAAGTAATAGCAGCTCTGATAATAATACGGCATTTATTATCCCATACGATAAAATACCAAATTCATTGTTGGCTAAGCTCGATCTCGATTCAGGTCTAGGGAATTCAGATCTCAATGCACTTATCAGGTTTTTGGCTCAGGAGGTGATCCATGATATCCCACATCCTACGAGATCACTATATAGAGTGATATCTCAAGATTTATGTGAACGGTACCCGTGTTTATATGACAGAGATGAAGATACCAGAGCTTTGATCGGATCTGGCTATAATACAGTGTTCAAAAAGATTGAGGAAAGAATACATTATCTTCAGAGACCAAACAAATCATCTGGAAATAATGCAATCTCCAATAGAAAAATTAAACAAATTAAAAACTTAAGTGCAGGATGTAAAGAATGGCAGCCGGCTATACCAAAAGAAGAAACTGCAGAGAGTCTACGTGATAAACAGTTGTGGCTTGCAACAAATTCAACCATCAAAGAAAGGGATGAAGAAAAAGTAGAGCATTACATGGAGGTCACCTATTCATACGCAAGACAGTTTCTAAACACGACCCCATCTATATCAGCTGCCATTGCAGAATGGCCTGTCCTAATGGAACCCAAATATATGCTAAAACACTTCGAAAGGCTGTGTTACATTAACACCTCAGAGTGCATGAGCACATTTCAAGAAAAAAGTGCAAAGGCTATCGACAGAGTCAAAAATTTGGTAAAAAATACAGAGGCTGCAGCGGTTGAAGACAACGATCTTCTAACATTTTTGAAACTTGTTGGAGACTACTTCAAAGAAGACTTGACTGTCCTTTTTCAGAACTGTCAAGCTGTGACAAAATCTGATATCTCCCATTCATCTAAAACTCCATCACCAAGCATTATTTCAATAAATGACGGAGGTGAGGTTTCTTCTTATATTTAATTTTCTATTACAAGTTCCTGTAACTGAGAAGAGGGGCAATGTTGTTTTTGATTGGCAATTGTTTTGATGACAAATGACAGAGCTCAATAACTCAATCAGGTGTTCAGATTGATTTATTGAGCTCTATCGATTTACATAAAACTGATGAATGCATAAATATGTTAAAAAAATGACCTAGGTAAATATGTTCAACTTTTATCAGTTTCGATTCACCTTGCTTGTTCATATCATTTTACACATTTTGCCTACCAGATTATCTGAAGAGCTAGTGTAGGTATTTCATAATTATATTCATAGCTTTTTGATCTATGAATATAATTATTAAATACACTCTGCCATGTTAGGTTATCTCTAAAGCACTGCTTTAACAAATTCCTTTCATGTTCACAGATACTGACAAAATCTACTATTTAGTAGTTGAAAAACAAATCATCAGCGAAATCTCAACATTCAGTGATTCAGTGAAGATTCTATGTGCCGCATACTACTTATTCAATTTGGCCTACCCTCAAGAAACCCAATGTGTTTTGGAGTTTATACAGCGGTATATTTTCAAGATAAACCCTACAGAGGGAAGCAAAGTGAAGAAAACAACAAAGCAGCTAAGAGGTAACATTCTTTCAAAGGTGCTGTCACTAATTAATAAACTGAGAAAAGATTGAGTTTTGCAATGACATTTACATGTAATTACTGTAATAGAAAATTTCCTTATGTGTCTAGTTATAATGTACACCTAAAAAGTCATCGGTTTTGCAAAAATGTTAAATATATGTGTGTCTTGACCAGTTGCAAGAGAATTTATGAAACATATGAGTCATTTAGAAGTCATAATTTTAGGTTACATATGTCAGAAAGCTTTACGCATAAGGTAACTGAAAGTGACTATAATTGCCATATATCATTTGTGCAATGTGAGAAATGCAACAAACGAATTCGTTCACGAAATTTAAAATACCACATGGCACTACATGACATAGACTCTGGCAAAAGTGTTTCTTGTCCTCAATCTGTAGAATGTCCTAAAACATTTAACAGTGCATCATCATTGAAAACTCATGTGTATCGTTATCATTTCCCCAGGATTGATACTTCTATAGAAAACAATCATGATGTTGTGCCACAAAGACCTTGTTCTGATTTTGACAGTCCAAATTCCAACGAAATAGTATATATTGATACTAATCAGTTCGAATCAGAGTCACAAATTTCAAATTTCTTAAACACATGTGAGGAAAGTAATAACTTAAAATCAGAGCTTTTTCATATGAAGGACATGCTACTTGTTTTAGTGAAATTGGAATCGAAAAATTTACTGTCGCAAGATGCAATATTTAGCATAGTTGAAAGTTTTGCAGACATACATGAAAATGCCCTTCAAAGTATTAAAGATAAATGTTTATCTACTCTTAAAGATTTTCCTGACTCTGTAAATAGATTAGAACGGAATGTTTTCAACGTGCGCTACACTGAGAGTATGAAATGTATTTGGCGTAAAGCTTTGAAAAGTAGATACTCTAGATTTTCGCTATACAGGGAATATTTTTCTGTGGTTTTACCTGTCACAATAAAATTGGGTAGAAACAATTTCCATAAAGTTTGCCATTTTCACTATGTTCCAATATTAAAAACTATTCAGTCCATGTTTCAGGATAAATCTTTTGTCGAACAGTTTAATACTCCTTATGATAAAGTAAATGGTTTGCTGAGAGACATATCTTGTGGTTCAAGATGTTCACAAGATATTTTTTTCAATAATAATAACAATCTTAAAATTATTTTATTTCAAGATGCGTTCGAAATCTGCAATCCTTTGGGATCCTCCAAAACTAAACACAAGATGTTAGGAGTTTACATGACTTTTGCAAATCTCTTACCGCATAACAGATCTAAGGTGGATTCTATAAAATTAGTGTTATTGTGTAAAGAAAAATACTTGAAGGAGTTTAATCAAGATAAAATATTTAAACCATTGATTGACGATATCAAAGTTCTAGAAAATACTGGAGTGTATATTGAAAATCTAGATAAAATTATACATGGGTCTCTTTTAACATTGATTGGTGATAATTTAGGGAGTCATACTGTTGGCGGTTATGTTGAAAATTTCAATGCTACTCATTTTTGTAGATTTTGTCTAATAGAAAAGGTAAATTTTGAAAAAGATCCTACTCTAGTAGGTACAATTAGAAATCATCAAGAATACTGTAAGGATGTGGACACGATTAAAACTCTCAATAATTCCACTAGCCGTACTACTGAACAATCACGACATTCCCGCGGTGTAAAACGAGATTCTGTGTTTAATTTGCTGGAGCATTACCATGTCGTGAATGGATTACCTCCATGTATAGGCCACGATCTATTTGAAGGAGTGGTGCAGTATGATCTTCCACTTATAATCAATTCCTTTATCAGTAGCAACTACTTTTCTGAGGACGTTTTAAATATGAAAATAGAAAAATTTATAAATGAAGATAAAATTGGCATACCTCGTTATTCAAAAGGATGTAAAAAACTGGGAGGTCAAGCGCTCGAAAACTGGTATTTCCTTAAGTATATTCCATTTCTTTTGTTTGAATACCTAGATGAGGAGAATCCACTGTGGAAAATGATCATAACTCTGCGCGAGATAGCAATGCTAGTTTGTGCCTATGAGATTTCAATTGGTCAGACGGCTATAATAACATCTTTGTCAAAAGAATATTTGACGCTTAGAAAAGAGTATTTTTCTGGTGTACCGTTGAGACCTAAACATCATTTTATGTTGCACTATGGCCATTTGACGAGGATTCATGGTCCCTTGATTTATTCATGGACCCTTCGATTTGAAAGTAAACATAGGTTTTTTAAAAATATTGTGCGCCACTTACCTAATTTTATTAACATTTCTAAATCTTTGTCATATCGACATCAGTTATATCAGGGATATATAGGGCAAGGAACGCAATATACTTCTACGATCGTTGCTCATAATACACTTGCACTAACTGAAGCAAATATTTCACCACAAATTTTGTCAGTATTTTATGAAAATGAGCTAGACATAGGTAATACACTCACTTCGAACATTATTAATTACAAAGGCTTAAAATATGCAGTAGGTGATTACATCTTGCACAAACGTGGTGAAGGACTTAGATTGTATTTTATTAAAATTCGCCGTATATTTTTTAAAGACTATGAGAATCCCATTTTCATTGGTACTTGTGAACCATTTGAATATAACCTTCAGTTAGGGTTATGCCAAAGTTGTACTGAGCACTCTCATACAGAGTTATTGTTATGTAAATACAAAGACTTATTACAGTTTCACGCCTATAAACCGCATACTATTGGAATAACGATGTACATTGTTTTGCACCACTCTTATGTAGATTTCTTTAACAATTAATTTAAAATATGGATCATTCTGTACTTAAGCTCAGCATTAGCCTAAACAATCACCGCATAGGTACACTTGTTGTTGTGAAAGGGGTTCCAACCTTAGTGGCATTGCTATCAGCAGGCTTGAATATCTGATTCCAGTAAAACATTGGTGGACTATATAATAGCCGACAATCGCGTAACTGAACAAATTGCACTGCAATAAACCCATCTGTTGACTTGTTTCCCTTGTGAATGCGTGGTCTGACAGCATAGTTCTCTCGATCGGACGACGACGTGAACTTTTTTTTCCTATTGGTCCTATCATTAAAATTGGTCAGGTGGTTTTTGAGTTAATTCATTACAAACAAAAATGCAAATCTATTCTCTTTATATTAGTTTATATTAGTGTAGATTTCAGGTATTCCAAGATTCTCTTTATATTAGTGTAGATTTCAGGTATTCCAAGATTCTCTTTATATTAGTTTATATTAGTGTAGATTTCAGGTATTCCAAGATTCTCTTTATATTAGTTTATATTAGTGTAGATTTCAGGTATTCCAAGATTCTCTTTATATTAGTTTATATTAGTGTAGATTTCAGGTATTCCAAGCTACTTTATTTTTTTATATTCTGGTAATCTGTTTGTCTGATAAGTCGGATACCCGTAATTCCTTGTAGTCCGATAAGTCGGACTATGAAAGTAGGTGGTTCCTCTTTGTTTGATGAATAAGACCAACAAGAAAAAAAGTTCACATTCAATAGAGGGGACTATGCTGTCTGACCACGCATTCACAGGTTAATTTTCTTGCCAGATACACATCTGACGTCTTGCTCTCTATATAAAATCAAGTTAAGTTTTCTTACCCTTTCTAAAACTTTTCACTTTGACTTGTAGAGACAGTAATATTAACCAATTTTGCCGGAGGTTTCATGGTTCAAAAATATTTTCAAATCCTAATAATATCATTATTTCAACAAGGCGCATGGGCGTAGTGATGAGTGTTGAGGGCTCCGGCCAAGTTTGTGGGCGTAATTATTATTTTTGGCAGAACATTTGTCTCATGGCAACTACTCGAAGCAGCCAGTTTGTATCATATTCTCTTCAAGAATATCTTTAAGTCGGCCCCTTAAATATAGGTGTCCGCAACCATTTTCTGTTACACTACTGAAACCTAAAGGGCACACATAAAGAATCCATTCTATGATTGACAGCATGCTTTCTTATAGCTAATTCAAATTTTATTTTGTTCAATGTTTGAAATAGATAAGGTATTTAATTGAACAAACGTTTCTTGTACGTAAGAATTCTTAATTTATTTTTTCATTGAACGACTGATTCAAGTACACGTTTCTAGTACATAAGAATTGTTATTTTTTTTTTCATACTATGGTCAAACCTTAAATCGCTGCATCTAATTGAACAACTGATTCTAGTACATGTTTCTAGTACGTAAGAATTGTTAAATATTTTTTTCATACAATGAGTCAGAACTTAAATCGCTGCATTTAATTGAATGATTGATTCTAGTACATGTTTCTGGTACGTAAGAATTGTTAATTAATTTTTTCATACAATGAGTCAAACCTTAAATCGCTGCGTTTAATTGACTGATTCTAGTACGTAAGAATTGTTAAATATTTTTTTCATACAATGAGTCAGACTTTAAATCGCTGCATTTATTGAATGATTGATTCTAATACATGTTTCTGGTACGTAAGAATTGTTAATTAATTTTTTCATACAATGAGTCAAACCTTAAATCGCTGCGTTTAATTGACTGATTCTAGTACGTAAGAATTGTTAAATATTTTTTTCATACAATGAGTCAGACTTTAAATCGCTGCATTTAATTGAATGATTGATTCTAATACATGTTTCTGGTACGTAAGAATTGTTAATTAATTTTTTCATACAATGAGTCAGACCTTAACTCGCTGCATTTAATTGAACGACTGATTCAAGTACACGTTTCTAGTACATAAGAATTGTTATTTTTTTTTCATACTATGGTCAATCCTTAAATCGCTGCATCTAATTGAACAACTGATTCTAGTACATGTTTCTAGTACGTAAGAATTGTTAAATATTTTTTTCATACAATGAGTCAGAACTTAAATCGCTGCATTTAATTGAATGATTGATTCTAGTACATGTATCTGGTACGTAAGAATTGTTAATTAATTTTTTCATACAATGAGTCAAACCTTAAATCGCTGTGTTTAATTGAACAACTGATTCTAGTACTTGTTTCTAGTACGTAAGAATTGTTAAATATTTTTTTCATACAATGAGTCAGAACTTAAATCGCTGCATTTAATTGAATGATTGATTCTAGTACATGTATCTGGTACGTAAGAATTGTTAATTAATTTTTTCATACAATGAGTCAAACCTTAAATCGCTGCATTTAATTGAACTACTGTTTCTAGTACATAAGATTAAGAATTGTTTAATCATTTTTTCATACATTGAGTCAAACCATATAAGGTAAATAATATTATGTATACAGGGTATAGTACACGTCCATACGAACCACTTTCCGTAAAAAACAATTGAGAAATCGCGGAAAAATAATCAGTTGTTTCATACATTTTCATCGGCTAGTTATATGTAACTTTTCTATGGAACAGCTGATATTTTTTTCGCGATTTCTTGATTTTTTTTTCACGGAATGTGGTTTGTATGAACGAGTACTATCGCTAGTTTTCGGTTCCCACAACTTCATCTTAAGGTGGTTGCGTCAATTTTCGTTCCCAAATGCACAACTTATTATTGTTTTCATTATTTTAGGATAAAAAGTATTACATAAATGTGATTTATGGCATTACGCGACAATAGTTAAGTGTTAGTTAAGCTCTTCTAGCAAAGTTGTGGTATTTTATGTATTACTCTGTTAATGATCCTGCACAACAACTTTAAAGCGTGTTTATAGTTGTTGTCCAGGATCATTAACAACGTTATGCATTAAAGAACACATCATTGCTAAAAAATCCTAATTGACATTAAACTATTGTTGCCTAATGCTATAAGTCCCATTTATTTAATACTTTATATTAAAAATAAGGAAAACAAATTACAAGTTGTGCGTTTGGGAGCGAGCCCTGACGCAACCACCTTAACACCAATGGTTACAATTAGATATTAATATAATGATCTTATATTATAACCTATCTGTACCTAAATGTTTTTAATAATATAATTTGAATTGATTGTTTTAAATATTGCGAATTAAATAATTCTATGCAATGTATGTCAGTCATTTGTTGTCACTGTCCAATTGTACAACATGCTTTCTATCATACTTTTGCTACTGTATTATGTCAATTTTAATGTCATTTATTACCAACTAAATTGTTATATGCATAATAATAATATAGTTATGTTTCTAATAAACATTGGTTTCATTTAAGTATTTGTGGTAACAGAATATTGTAAATGAAATCAATTTATTTGTGTACCTACATTATTGGTCACACCCAAACAGTAATATTCTTTCTAACAGTAAATTACAGGCATGGTCGTTCCTATCGCATGGGCCTTCAGGACATAAAACTCAAGTTCATCTTGATGATATATGCTGAAAACCGCTTGACAGGAACAAAGTACCTGTAATTTTGGTAGAAAGAATATTACAGTTTGGCTGTATAATTACCATTAATGTATGTAAATTCACATATAAATTGTGTATTTTTACATATTGTGTTCTGTAAAATTTCCCCTAAGAGTATTGAATATTACATACACTATTATGTAGATGTTTACATACATAATGTGTGATAAGTACTACATAAATGCATGTAAAAATACTGCACTTTCTGTAGATTCACGTATGTGTGTGTAAAACTACGTAACATCTGGGTAATTAATAATACATATTTTTGTGTAGATCTACCTACATATTATGTAAAACTACATACAGATATGTAATAAAACTACACAGTTTTCTATAGATTTACCTACTTATTACGTAAATCTACATATATTTATGCATATAAATTACACAGATACGTGTAGCTTTACCTACATATTATGTAGAACTACATAAATCTGCGTATAATAATTACATAAATTTGTGTGAAATATCTAGTTTTTTGTAGATTTACCGACATCATATTATGTAATTTTATAAATATTTTTTGTTACATAAAATTCATGTAAATTCAACTTACATATTTTTATGTAAATTCACCTTACATGTTTTTGATGTAAAATCACGTTACATAATTTTATGTGAAAAATCTTTACATAATTTTGATGTAAAAAAAAAACATCATTTTATGTCATTTTAGATTACATCATTTTATGTAAACTTACCTACAATTACATATTTTTCATAAAATAAATATTTAGGAAAATGAGTTATGTAAATTTACATAATAGAATTTACATAACATTTATTCACATTTTATGTAAAAAAGCGGTGATGTGAATTTACAGATAGTATGGAAAATTACATACACATGTAATTTTACGTAAAAGTGAGGGCTACGAAAGTTGCCCGCACTTTTATGTAATTTCACAGATTTTTTTCTAACAGTGTATGTCAATATCGAATAGTCATCATAATTAACAAATTAATTAACAAACTTATTCCAAAATTGCATAAATTGTAAATATGCACACATAGTCACACACATCTCACATACACACATCCCACATACACACACATACCCTCTCACACTTACAAATTCAGCCTAAGTAAGTATATACTAAACTTTTCTTTTCTTTTTTATATTTATAATAATTTATTAGTCACCTCTGTAAATAATAGTTTTGTTTATCACTTAATTTTGTATTTTAGTTATAGGAGAGCGGGGACTCCTGTTACAGGTATTTTCATACCCAATAGGAGAACTCAAACTCAGTTTATTTAATGAAGTAAGCTTAAGAAATAAATAATTTTTCATTTTTCATTTTTCATTTTCATTTTTCAAAGCAATTATTACTACTGTTAGTAAAAACTAGAATAACTTAAAAATATTTTAAATAATTTAGCATCTTCTGGTTATAATTTGTAGGGTTGTCAATATTAATTATAGTATTTACTATTTTGGTTTACTTGCAGGGAAATAATACCTTCGATCATTAAAAATTAGACAGAATTTGATAATTAAATGGAAAAAGAAACTGTTAATGACTTTCATTGGTAGTTAGAATTTTACTTTAAGGAATTAAATAAAATCTATTTAATTACAAAAAAGTCTTGTTTTATTTAATGAAATATTTAAGGACAAATGGAAAAGGAAGTAGACAGTACGCCACTGATGAAGTTTTATATTTTACAGGTAGATGAGGAAGAACTTACTTATTAAGTACAAAGGGAAGTAAGATTGGGGGAAAGTAGAGAAGAGAAAATTTAAGATCGGGGAGAAGTAGAGAAGAAAATTAAAAATTTATGAAATTTTAATATGTTGACTGTGTAAATGCTTTGTCAATTGATAGTAAATTAAATAAAAAAAAAGTACAAGATCGTATTTTAATAAATTAATTTATTAAGAAATGAAATGTAAAAATATTCGGAAGTTTATTAAAAGCAGTTTATTCCAATTTCTCGTTGTCTTATTGAAATAAAAAAAAAATATATTAAATTATAGAAATTAATTTGGGTTTTATTTTAATTAGTGGTAGTTAGTTATGTTATAAGTTAGCTCAAAAGGTATTAGCTTAAGAGGTATTAAAGGATAATATTTTAAATAAGAGGTACTTAAATCATTTAGATTTGTCCATATTTGTTGAGCTGGTGGTTCGTTAGAGAAAGTGTTAGAGAGAATGGGGAAGGAAGTATGTTGTTGGTGGAAGAGATAGAAAGATACGACCATGACAATTAACTTTGTCTTTGGCAAAGAAAAGGGCTCTAGCGAGACAACAGATTCAGGAATGTGGACTCATGTTTATTGTCGTGTTATCCTGGAGACATTACACTACACAACAAACTATTTAGTTGAAAAGGAGTTAGGTTAGAGTCATCTTGACTAATCAGCAGTAATAAACTGCGATTCTAAATAGTTTCACTACACACGCAGCTAATGCATATTTCCTCGGCAACTATACATTCTCCGAATGGTTGATTAGAATTTAACATTGGAAGAGATTCTAGACTGGGGAATTAGTTATTTGGGTACTTATCTTGAGAGCTATTAAAGTGATCTCGGTTCAAGAAAGAGACACAAAGACACATCTATTGTTCAAATTGAAAAAATAGAATTTGGCTAGAAGGTTGTTGTGTTACCTCTAGGGTAGAGTTAATTCACAACTAACTTCTTTGAAGGATTGAGTTCTCCTTGTTTGATGGATATTTATCTGTAGTTAATAAACCTGTTGTGGACTGTATGTAAGGAAAACGCTTGTTTCGATTTGTTCCTTTATTTGCTCTTTATTGTAGGAGAGCTATTATTCAACTGAATGCTGGTACAGTAAACCGCCCTACTTTTATACACGCCGTTTTGCACACGGCACTAATCTAAACAGTCTTTCTTTGTCTAACTTATATCTATCTCTTTCATAAATTATCTAGCTTATGTCTATCTCTCTCTATACTCGTTGGGTGCGTCTGTGCGGTACTGCCGTCGGAGACCACCCTATTTTCCGTTTACGGCGAGGCTCGGCGTCCGCAACATTCCTCCCCCCGGCGTAGCACGCGTAGCCTCCTTTTCTAGGACGACGAGTCTTCTTGCGGGACGTTTGAATACTCCAGTTTTCGTTCGGACGTCTGCTACTCGTACGCCGCCGTCTGGTCCCTGGTAGGTGCGCTCGATGATGCCCATTGGCCAGGTGTTCCGAGGCAGGGTGTGATCGACGATCACCACGACGTCACCAGGCTGAAGAGATTGCTCGTTCTGGGTTGGCTCGCCACGTGGTACCAGTGTAGGAAGGTATTCGCGTACCCATCTCTTCCAATAGATGTCTGCGAGTGCTTGACTGGCACGCCAGGTCCGTCGATCAGCGACATCACATGGGCCCGTAGTAGGAAGACCGGTAGATGTACCCAGAAGGAAGTGATTTGGGGTGAGCGCCTCAGGATCGAGAGGGCTCACGCTCACATGTGTCAGCGGTCGTGCGTTCACCGAGAACTCTGCCTCGGTCAGGAGTGTTTGTAGGACCTCCTCCGCTGGTTCTCGTTCTTGGAGTGTTGCCTTCAAAGCTGTCTTGATGGAGCGCACCAGTCGTTCCCAGGCTCCTCCTTGGTTTGGTGCTCCTGGTGGTATGAACCGCCACTCCATTCGATGAAGCAGCGCTTCGTCTCGCAGGGCGGGTGCCCACTCTGTATAGGCGGCTCGTAGTTCATGATCCGCTCCTTTGAAGTTCGTGGCGTTGTCTGAATACATTAGACGTGGCCATCCTCTACGTGCAGCCATTCTGCGCAGCGCCATTAGCGCCGAATCAGTGGAGAGTGACGGCACAAGTTCGATGTGCACGGCGCGTGTGGTGAGGCACGTGTAGAGTGCGCCCCATCTCTTTTCGCGGCGGCGTCCCACTTTCACCACCATTGGCCCGAAGTAATCTACGCCACAGTTGGTGAACGGGCGATGGAAAGGGTCCAGGCGGGCGCGTGGCAGGTCTCCGGTAGCTGGCACTCGTGGTCTGGAGCGGCGCACTCGACAGAGAGTGCAGTTGCGTTCCACGGCTCGTACTGAAGGCCGTAGGTGGATTATCCAGTACTTTTGTCGAAGGTCGTTCGTCACGCGTTCACGGTTTGCGTGACCAGCAGCACAGTGCTCTTGCAACACGATGAGCTTTGTCAGGTGGTGACGTCCATCCAGGATCATGGGTTGCTTCGTCTCAATGGGCGCAGTCGCTGCTTCTATGCGGCCACGGACTCGAAGCACGCCGTCTTTCAGTACGGGATCCAGTTTGTATAGTCGGCTCCCTTTAGTGATAGGGCGGTTCGATTCGATCTTCTTGATGTCCTGATTGAAGCTCTCTTTCTGTGCTTGTTGTATGAGCGCTCATTCGGCTCGTTCAATGTGCTGGTGCTCCATTCTTGTAGCTCTGCGCCGGCATATGTCAGTGAATGCCAGTACACGGGCGGTTGCTCGTACTAGCGTCTCGTACTTGGAGAAACGGGTTGGATCTGGCAACCAGTCGCTTGTCGTCGTAGTATCTTCACTCGTATGGAGAACGTCTTGTTCGTCGTTTTCCTCGTCGATTGTTTGTTTTGTGGGCCATTGGTCTTCTGGTTCAAATAGGAAGCGCGGCCCTTGAAACCAGCGGTTGTTCTCGCTGATCGGTACTTGGGTCATCCTTGTGGCGTCATCAGCTACGTTCTCGCCAGTGGGTAGCCATCGCCATTCTTCTTTGTTAGTGAGCTCTGTGATCTCACCAAGTCGGTGCGCGACGAAAGGAGTGTATCGTTTTGAGTCGTGGTAAATCCAGTGTACCACGGTTGTGGAGTCACTCCAATAGATTGTTCTGGATATCTCGATACGATGTTCCCTTTTTATGGTCTCGGCGAGTCTGGCACCGATGACAGCCGCTTGTAGTTCAAGGCGAGGGATGGTCTGTACCCGTCGTGGTGCCACCTTAGCTTTGGCAGCCACTAGGGCGACTTGGATGCTCCCGTCGCGGTTCAGGATCCTCCAGTAGGCTACAGTAGCGTAGGCCTGCTCGCTTGCGTCACATAGAACGTGCAATTCTACACGCTCGTAGCTGCTCAGTCCGTAGCATCGATCTAGACGCAGGTGGGCGATCTCAGTGAGTTGCTGCAGCCAACATGTGAAGAGTTCGTCTTCTTCCGCGGGGATAGGTTCGTCCCAGGACATTTTGAGGCGCCACAGGCTTTGCAGGATGATCTTGGCTCTGATGGTGTATTGGCTCAGCAGCCCCAGTGGGTCGTATATTGACATGACCGCGCTGAGTGCTTCTCTTTTTGTTGGTGCGCGGGTCTGTGCTCGTACTTCAGCCGGGACTCGATGCATGGATGTGTTGAATCCCAACTCATCTCGTTCTGCATTCCAGAAAAGCCTTGTTTCCCAGGTCTTCTCCTCCCAGTTGTGCTGGCACGGTCGCATGTAGGTCAGCTGGTACATCGCATAATGTGGTCTTGCGATTAGCGTTCCATCCACGCAGTGTGAATCCAGCGGCCGCGTGCACTGTTCTAACTTCTTTGATGGTGCGTAGGGCCTCTTCTTCATCCTCAAAGCTGCATACTAAGTCATCCATGTAATGGCTGTGAGTGATGACTTCCAGTGCATGTGGATGTGTCTGCGCGTGTTCTCGTGCGTTATGATCGCGCACGGAATGTGCCATGAATGGTGAACTCGCAGCGCCGAAGATCATACTCGTCATTTTGTAGAGACGAGGTGGGTTCATTCTGTCTTCGCCTCTCCAAAGAAACTGTTGCGCTGGCTGATCTTCAGGGCGGATCTTGATACGTAGAAACATTTCTTGTATGTCTGCGGTGACTGCGACTGGTTTCTCTCTGAACCGAAACAGGATCCCCTGCAGTGATAAAAGCAGGTCCGGTCCTTCAAGCAACTCGGTGTTGAGGCTCACACCGTGACTCCTCGCAGCCGCATCGAATACAAGTCTTTTCTTGCCGGGCTTGTTTAAGTTTTCTACGGCAAAGTGCGGCAGGTACCAGCATACAGCGCTTGCATGTTCTGAGCCATCGCATGGTACCGCGTATCCTTTCTTGAGCAGGTTTTCTATTTGCGTGGTATATTCTCTGGCAAAGTCAGGCGAGGCGTCCATCTTTCGTTCTATTTGCCGAAGTCGACGTAACGCTGTGTTATAGCTCGGAGGCAGAGTTACTTCATCATGTCGCCATGGTAGCCCAACTTCATAACCGCTGTCAATCTTCTTCATTGTTTGTTTTACAATGCTCGTGGCTCGCTGATCTGTGTCGTTCAAGTGTGGTTTGCGAGCGACACCAAGTGCATCTATTCTGAAGTGTGCTTCTACCAGTTCATGTAGGCGTTGATCATTCTGTTCTCTGTTCTTGTTCATGTGCTGATCAGGTGTGTAGATATGTAGCACGCTCTCTTGGTTGTAGATGACGCTGCGTGGTACTGTTCCATGTATAACCCAGCCGAGTTGTGTTCTGGACGCGGCTGGTTGATTAGGGCCGCCGACTCGCAGCTCGCGGGATACAATGTGCTCCCAGTGGTCTGTCCCCACCAGGATTCCGGGACGTGCTAGTTCGTAGCATACGTCTTCTTTCAGTATATCTTGCAGGTGTTCATGTTTCAGCAGTGATTCTGGGATGGACTGCTGATGAAGCCTCAGGTTTTTGACGGTGCGTGCTTGTAACTTGTGTAGTGCGACGTCTCTCTTGCCTCTCAGTTGCACGCTGACGATCTTGCTGTCTCCCTCTTTTGTAGTCATATTGACGCCGTGCAGGTGCAAGGGTAGTGATGGCCCTTCTGCACCAATGTTCCGCGCTATTTCTTCGTCGATGAGAGTGACAGTGGCTCCCTCATCAAGCAGTGCATGAGTGCTGACCTCTCCCCGTGGTCCGACGATGACGATTGGACATACTTTGAGCAGTACGGTTCGTGGGCCGGTAGCGGTTTTGGTTGCTACCGACAAGACTGCCTCGGTGCTTACAGTCGGTGTCTGGGTGGCGGGTGTGCTTTCCTCTTCTTGATGCAGTGTCTGGTGATGAGGGCGGCGACATTGGTTGATGCCGCACAGCTTGGCTTTGCAGTTGATTCGTCTATGCTTCTTTTGTATGCATTTGAAGCATAACTTCTTGTCTCGAACGAATTCCCAACGCTGATCAATAGTTAGTGCTTTGTAGCTCGGGCACTGGGGTAGCGTGTGTCTTTGCTCGCAGCTTGGGCATTGGTAGCTCTGTTCTTCTATACTTTCGACGATGTTGTATATGGCGCTTGCTTTCTTCTTGTGAATTGTAGCTGGTCGAAGCTCTTTCTTTGTTGCGGAGACAGGTGCAGTGTTCGTGGTGGAGGAGTACGCGTACTTCAGTCCCCAGTCTGCCTCGCGCATGAGGAAGCGAGACAGAACGATGATTTCAGGATCTAGTGTTCCTTCCTCTTCATGAGCATATTGACACCAGCGAGATTGAAGGTGTGGACTGAGTTTATTCAGAACCTCTCGCGCCAGTGTGGGATTGTAGAGGTACCCCCGTCGATCGATGCTCTTGAACACGCAGACAATGTTCTGTAGTTTGACGGCGAATTTGTTCAGTTCAATTGGTGACTGTCCTGGTCTTGGCAGCTTCTTCAGCTCCTCGAATGTTTGGTCGATGATAATTTCTGGTCTCCCGTAGCATTGTTCCAGAGTATGCATAATTATCTCTGGACTGGTGGCTGTGTGCATGAGTGCAGCCACTGCGTCTCGTGCTTCTCCTTTGAGGCAGGTTCTCAGCCGCAGTAGGTTCTCGGCAGGTGAGATGTTGTACATTTTCGTAGAGTCGCGCATAGCTGCCTTGAATGGTAGCCACTCGTTCGAAGATCCGGAGAAAAATGGCAGCTCGATCTGTCGGGGCCGCGGTCTGGCTATCCTCTCTAGTGTCTCTGCTAGTTGATCGATACTGTTTCTTGTTCTGTCCGGAAGGCGCCCCACATTGGTCATGCGTGGAGTATGTTCAAACTGGATTCTTGTTGGATCTTCTTGTATTCCTACTGGTTCTTGTATCTGCTGGTAAGCGCTGTTCTCCCCCCGTGCAGTCTGCGGGTTTGCGCGCAGCCAGTCATCCACCTTCTTTTGAGGGTTGTCAGCTCGTAGTGGTTCTTCGTGCTGGCTCCCTTCCTCTTCTTCGATTACAGACATGTCGACGGCTAGACGCTTCTTTATTAGGTCAGCTTCGATCTCCAGTTCTTTTTTCTTAAGGGCTGCTAACTTCTCCGAGGCTTCCAGTTCAGCCATTCGCTTTCGCATCGTGGCGCTCGCAGTAGATCGTTGCGAGGACACGGAGTGCGCCGGTGGCCCGTATTGAACTTGGGTCTCTCTTAGCAGCAGCTCTGACGAAATACCGGCGGTGGCTGTGATGCCGGTGGTGGTACCGTGGTCGACGGTGCCTGTTTGTACCGTAGGTGACGCGGGTGGTTCTATCTGCAGTCGTCTCTGTCGCTCTTGCTCTAGCCTCAGATTTTCGTGGCGTAGTTCCTCTTCACGCTGTTCAATCGTGCGCCTCTGGTCTTCCAGGATTTCTGCATCACCGTGGCTCCTTGTGACGACCATGGTGATAGGTCCGTAGCAGCTCTGGATAGGCGTCCGATGGTGTGGAGAGGTCTTCTTTGGCTGGTTCTTGGCTCGAGATCCGGCTCGAAGGACCATTTACTGTAACGCTTGTTTCGATTTGTTCCTTTATTTGCTCTTTATTGTAGGAGAGCTATTATTCAACTGAATGCTGGTACAGTAAACCGCCCTACTTTTATACACGCCGTTTTGCACACGGCACTAATCTAAACAGTCTTTCTTTGTCTAACTTATATCTATCTCTTTCATAAATTATCTAGCTTATGTCTATCTCTCTCTATACTCGTTGGGTGCGTCTGTGCGGTACTGCCGTCGGTAGACCACCCTATTTTCCGTTTACGGCGAGGCTCGTCACGACAACGATCTCCGACATGCCGCCAACCATCATATTGGCGGCCCCCCCCCGGACCCGCGGGTTGAAGCCCGCGGAGTTGAAGCCCGGGCAAAGATGTACACATCAAGGCCCGTACCTTCGACCGCCCTTCGGGCGGCCGAAGACGACCCACGTATCGTATCGGCGAGGCTCGGCGTCCGCAACAAAACCTATAGATTAGAATTTCAACTGATTTAATTTTTGATTAACCGTTTGGTATAAAAATTCGCTTTCTGACATATTTTCTTCCGAACTTGAGGTTTCGCAGGTGTTTATGATGAATGGATACACAGGGTGGGTTAAAAAGTCGTTCTCCACTTTGATGACATGCTCACAAGCATTTTTCCAAAGCGTGTTTTAAGGCAGTTTTTAATCAAAACTTGTAGAGGCTTTATTAAATAGTGTGTGCTATCAAGCAAGGTAATTATTTTTCACAATTTCATACATTCTTACGTTAAAAACTTTTTTTAGTCTATGGAACTCCTTGGTAACAAATTAAATTTCCTTGCAGATGCCTAGACGTTGCTGTGTACCCGGCTGTAAATCAAACTATGATTCTACTTTGAAGAATGGAGAAAAGCCAGTTTCCACTTTTGTTTTTCTTCGAGATGAAAACCAACGTAGCCTTTGGACAAAGGCGATACCGAGAGCCAATTGGCAGCCTTCTAAAGGATCTTTCGTGTGCTGTAAACATTTAATGATAGCGAAATAATCCGAAGTGAAAAATATAATAAAAAGTGATGGAATGCGTGAGGTAGTTTCCTTGCATAACCCAAAATTGATTGATGGTGCTGTGCCCCACATTTTTCCCAACCTACCTCAATATTTGAGTTCAACGAAAAAGTCTAGGGTGGATATGTGGATATATATATGTGGATATGAAATAAATGAAATATGGAATAAATACATTGACAAAAAAAACTGCATATCTACAATAAAAGAAAGCAAAGGTAATTGCATAAATAATGGATATTTTGATTATTTGCAACGAGGAGGACTGTCTCTGCCCACAGATTCTGTAAAATTTCCATGTTTTCATTTGTATGCTTTATTTAATTATATCATTCAGCATGGAGATTTAAAAACCACTTTCTTTAAATTGGATGATATGCGAGGCATGTTGTCATCGCTTACAATTTCAAGTTTGCAATCGGTTGATTTTTTTGTAGAAATTGATGGGGTATTATGAAGCAGGGCACTGATTAAAATCATTATATTTTACAATTTTTAAAACTTTATCAAATATTATATTAAACAACTTCACGAAAAATGTAAATAGCTCCAATGCAAAAAAAAACAAAAACAAAAAAAACAATTTAAAAAGAAAGCTTAATGTGTTTTTTAAATAATTGAACTTTAATCAAAGTTTAAGTATTTGTCACATTAATTTAGTTTGATTTGCAACTAATAAGATTAATGGGTGTGAAAGAAGCGAAAGATGTGTGTCAGGATCGTAACAGATGGAAATCCGAAATCTGTGCCTACCCTCTGAGAGACAAAGGTGAGTACCTATATAATATGTATCTATAAATCCTGTTGAAGTTTTCCGCAGTATCCACTATCCATGCGTCAATATCGGTTCACGCAAATACAAAATGCAACGTTGCCAAATTTAATAGCATGGCTTGTAATAGAGAAGGCTATGGTTTAACACACAATAATAGGGGGCAGCCTTAAAATTTCATGCCCAGCCTCAGCCGCTATTTTGTCGATGACGTATTTCTTTTCAAACTTTTGATTTTCTACAATTTCCAACAACTTCTTAATAATTATTTTCTCAGGTATAGTAACATGACGCCTTCTTAAAAAAGCTATTATATCCGCTTTTCTTGTATTTGTGTTGGGAATTTTTTTCGTCTTGCCGGCTATGATAAGACGCATTATCCATAACGATAACGCTGTTGGCAGGGATATTGGGTAAGAGCTGCTCTATGAACCATCTTTCAAACAATTCCGAACACATGTCTTCGTGATAGTCTGCACTTAAGTTTTTCAAATGTTTGCTCGAGACAAGAAGAGCCCTTGGAATCCAACCATTTTCAGTGGATACATAGATAGATAGATAGATAGATAGATACATAGATAGGTAGATAGGTAGATAGGTAGATAGGTAGATAGGTAGATAGGTAGATAGGTAGATAGGTAGATAGGTAGATAGGTAGATAGGTAGATAGGTAGATAGGTAGATCGGTAGATCGGTAGATAGGTAGATAGGTAGATAGGTAGATAGGTAGATAGGTAGATAGGTAGATAGGTAGATAGGTAGATCGGTAGATCGGTAGATCGGTAGATCGGTAGATAGGTAGATAGGTAGATAGGTAGATCGGTAGATCGGTAGATTCGGTAGATAGGTAGGTAGGTAGGTAGGTAGATAGGTAGATAGGTAGATAGGTAGGTAGGTAGGTAGGTAGGTAGGTAGGTAGATTGGTAGATAGGTAGTAGGTAGATTAGGTAGATAGGTAGATAGGTAGATAGGTGATAGGTAG